>CAWUFW010012750.1:212500-521632 GCA_963921515.1 Calotriton arnoldi
GGGTTCCAGCAAAGCCTCTTCTGAGCTGCTCGTGGACACTCAATATGTTCATCATGTAACCCTTGATCCTTCTGTAAATCACCAGTTATACTTCAGCGAGGTAACTATAACTTGTGCCCCACCATGCACTGCCTATGACCTCAAATGTTACATCACTAATGACATGTTCAATGACATTGTTGATTACATAACTGATGACATCTCAAAGGATATGATACTGTATTTCATCTTTTTGTACGCAGAGAGTCACTATGGAATTAATTCAGTGTAGCCAATACAGGTAGTGAAAGATGGAGGGAAGTGCAGTCCGTGTCCCTGGACCAGTCATTAATGTGCTGCATGTCCTAACTCCACCACAGAGGAAGACGTAGATGTAAACTATCAGCAGTCCAAGGTCTATGAAAGTACTCATTGAGGACCTTTTCTTTCTGTAATTGCCATATCATTGGGAAACTATTTTAATATATGTGATAACTTGGCTGTGAGTTTTCCTGTATCTTAGCCCCTGTGTAGAGTTGACTATGGTCCGCATCCTGAAGAGGTTTCATGGCTGACAATGGGGTCAGGCAATGATAGATAAAGTTAGGTCAACGCGTGGGGTCCACAGCACAACCTGGTCATGGTCTTGCAAGCGTTTTAATGGCATTTATTTTTCCATTGATATTATCTGTGCAAAGGACGTTCTCCTGAGGGAAAGTTACTCAGGGGCAACTTGGCAATCCCTGTAACAAGTCTTGCCTATTGTCCCTGCAATTGCAGTAACCAGATTCACAATATAATTGGATGCCATTACAGGGATGCTGGCACGCTGGGGTCTGTAGGCCCCTATATCTGTGATCACATTTAAAATAAAGTCAGCTTTAAAAAAAAAAAAAAGCAGCATATTTTCCTTTAAGGAGACTGCATATCCCTGAGTATCAAGCAACAGGAAGCAAGCCAACAAGCCCTTGGAGAGCACTTGGAGTCCAGCTCTCCTTCAGCAAAGTCAGGGAACAGCTGGCAGCAGAGCAACAAACAGAAAAGCAGGCATTCCAAATCAGCAGTCCAGTTGAGCCCTTTAAGCAGTAGAGCAGCTCCTCTGGCAGAGTTTCAGTTACAAGTCCAGCAGTGTCTGATTTGAGGGGATCAGAGCCCCAGTACTTATACCTAAATGTGCCTTTGATGTGGGGGTGACTTCAAAGCAGCTGTCTTTCATTTTTTAAATACTTTATTTCGGCCAAGGACCATAAAAGGTTCATAATCATACAATCATTCATGGAATATTCAAAAATACATCCAACCATATATTATACAGTCTCAATAAAAGGGTCAGAAGTTATCAATAAAATAATTTAAAACAATATAAAACAGTATAAGCTGATCACCGTTATGTTCCATTATTACCACCTCAGTGAAATCAGTGTTTTAAAACTCATTAAACTTCTTGTGATGCAATAAAAAAAAAAAGTATCTGGTTATTTATACAGTGCAAAGAATACATCACAAACATTAGTATATTGGTCTTTAGCACATCACAACTTTAACCCAGATTTTTTCCTTATTAAAAACACTATAAACAAATATCTAGATAGGGCAAATATAACATGTGGTGAGGTACTGGTAACCAGTACCCTAAGTGCCTCTTGGTGCTTTCTGAATCCCATTGAATTACATAATGGTCGGATCCATTTCCTCCTAGCCCTATCATATGCCGAACAGAAAAACAGAATATGTGCTGTATTTTCTATGTTTCCTTACCCTCCCAGTTTGCAGTATGGCTCTTGGTCTGTAATATGTTGTACCTTACCTTTAGGTATAGAGTTCTTGCTAGGTACGGCTGTACATTGTCAAGAAACTCCTCGCGGCTCAGATTTGGCCTGGTAATGAGAAATTGGGATGTTAACCTTCCTAATCTCGGGTCGCAGTGAAGTGTATTCAGTATGTATTGCCAATAGGTTCCCTTCAATGTGTTTTTGCAGCTTGATGTTAAACTGTGCGGGTTGGTCCAATATGATTCAAGACCTAACTGTATGAGCCATTTCCGTACAAATCTTAGCCATGGGAAGGTAAGGCATATGTCGATAGCCAGTAATTCACGGACACCTTCTCTGTATACTAATAGTTCCGGCGTTATCCACAAACATATCCAGTAGAGGAGTGGTCGTAAAGTTGCGAGGTGCCCTATACGCTTCATGTCAAGATCATGAAACATTGGGACAAGTGGTGTTGATAGTGGTAGCCCCAATAGTTTCCACGCACATTTATTATATTTTATACATTATTTATATATATATATAAAGCAGCTGTCTAATGTGCAGTGGTTCTTCTCAGCCCTGTTTGCCAGGCTATCTATGGGGGGTAAATCAGCCCGTTGTGTGGGGACAGGACACTATTGAGTAAAGTGACATGTTAGCCCCTCTCTTCTATCATACCCAGGCAAAGCCATCAGAATGCAAATGTATGCAGAGGGATACTCAGACACACCTATCCTTCCTGTGTTTTTGACTGTCTAAAGGGAATGCACAAAGTGTAGCTGTCATCCTCCCCCAGATGTGTTTTTGAGACAGGCTGTCAGGCACACAAAGCAGTAAGTGCAGAGAAATGTCATCTTTCTAAATGTGCCATTTCTAAAACAGTAAAGTTAAATCCAACTTGGCCACTAATGAGGATTTATCATCACCATTCCAAAGATATGAAACATGAAAAAGCTACTTCTCTCTGATTAGGAATTACGGCTTACAAATGTATTAAGGCATTCCCAATGCTAACCTATGAGAGGAACAGGCCTCATAGTAGTGAACAATGAATTTAGCTGTTTGTCTCTACCAGGACATGCAAAACGTAGCATTACATGTCCTACCTTTTACTTACATAGCACTCTGCCCTTTGGACTATGTAAGGTCTGCCTTAGGGTTGACTTATATACAATAAAAGGGAAGTTTAAGGCTTGGTGAGCAGATTTAAATGGCAAGTTGAAGTGGCAGTAAACTGCAGACATAGCCTCTGTAGTGGCAGACCAGAGACAGGTTTGAAAGACTGCCTCTGTAGGTGGCACAATCAGTGCTGCAGCACCTTAGTAGCATTTAACGTACAGGCCCCGGGTATATGGTGTACAACTTTACATGGGAATTTGAAGTGAATTAAATGTGTTAATCAGGTATACACCAATTACATAGTAATCTCTAGGGGGTAACTGTTCCTAAATAGAAAAAGAGAAGTGGAGCAGCCTAATTGGGTTGCTGAGAAAGACTCGTGAGTGCGTGTTGCTCACAATGGGGGTTGGATACCGATGAAGATAAGGGGAATTCCTCCTTTTAGAAAAAGTGCCCTCACACACCCATGCAGGTGTCATGCTTCATCATCGGGCGTGTGCTCCTCGTGGGGGTGGTGCTGCTGTCCCCCACGGGCCCCGCGAGAAGGCTCTTTGTCGGAGATCTTTTGAGGAGTGACGCCGCAGTTGTGAGTGCGAGTGTGTGGGTCTGAAAACTAAGTGAGTGTGTTAAAATTACCCCCTCGGTACCCAGGAACACAATTTTATTCAGGGGTCCGGGTGGCAAGATTAAAATCAATGGATAAGGAGGACCTCTTTGAAAATTTTGTAGAGGAGTGAGTATTTTCTTGCTGCTCTCTTATCCGTGAGTGTAAGTGCAAGTGATGGTGAGTGTATTAGGTATGTTAGGTCGACATGTTTCGTGCTCAAAATTGGTCCCTAATGGATCCCTTTGCGCTTCTTCAGGACCGTGGTGTGAAATAAGACAATAAAAATAGGTGTCAGAGACGGCGACACTCTGTAATCCTATAGTACCTAGAGTCAGGTTATAAGGCGTCAATGTGCCTTTTTGAACGTCCGATAGGTGTTCCAGGTTCCAACCTAGTAAAGAGAAAAGATAAAAATATGGTGATAGGAAAACCTAGCTCATGCATTCATAATGGAATGGAGAGTGAGTTATTGGCATTTCCATTTGTAAATGCTATGTAGAGGTATGCTAGGTCAAACATACCGTTTTCAACAGTGATCATCACAATAGTGCGTGACATCAGTGCTGCACTCGTGTGACCTGTACAGGTTCACTTGTCACAGGATGAAGTGGCACCTCGACATGGTGAACAAACGTCGAGGGTGACACAGTATAAGCATGCATTATATTATTCATGGACCCCATAGCGTAGAAAGGGGGATGTCTATATCGTGTGGTAAATCAAGGCATGTCAGCCATGGTGCATGTGGCAGTCCATTACATTTAAACTGTTACGCTAGAAATAAAGTGATGGAAATTCACTGAAAAGCGGTGGAATCAGTGCGCCGGCAACGCAAACATACTCTGCACATGTAAAACAAAGAATTGACTCATACCCCTTCAATATTAAGGATTGGCCTCGTCGGCTAAACCGCGCGGTAATGGAGAAGTACACCTGTGGGTAACATAGTCAGAATCAGCTTGAGACAACCCATTTCTTAAATACCTGTGTCCGTGAGCGAGTCAGCTAAGAAATACTCACTGTGCTCCTCCTTAGATGCAGCCCATTACCTGCCCTGCCGCTGCTTGGTTTGCCGGTGAAATGAGCGTAGCATCTGGCCCTAGGTATACCCTGGGCCAAGGACTCGTCAGAGATGACGCTCAGGGGGTGGAGACTCCCAGGAAGTGGCGTCACGAGGAAGGGGCCACGTTACGTGGTGGGTGGTATGTAAAGTGCTGGGCACTGTGTCGGCCATCTTACAGAGGGGAAAATTAATGAAAATAGATGAAGAAAGGTTAAGGGTTCCTCGTACTTTATGCCATATCATAAACTTGATTCAGGAGACAAGTTACTCACTAGGAAAAAAGTGTGAAAGCCTCTGTTGTTTCGAAGTGAATGCCTTGAGGAGATTATTAGACCTTCGTAAAGAGATCTTTTTTTGTGCACAATAACTTTATTGATCGCAGATGCTTGTACACAATGATGGCCCTGCTGATTTCCAAGAATGTCATGGGGAACGGGCACTCAGCTTGTGTCTGTGTCGTTACACCTCACAAGGTACAGGTTATGCTGTGGTGGTGTAGCATAACCTCTCAGCACTCAAGATATTCATTAGAGTATACGTGAGGCTTTTGTATTGGCTTTTACATCACAGGGTTACTCATAAGTGGTACATGTTATGGTGAGTCCTTGTGTGTGCTCTGTAGTAACCCCATTGTTCTTGCCTTACCAAGATGACACTCTATTGGTCTAAAGCACCAGGTAATGTTGCTACCATATCCATTATACTGATACACAAGGATCATGGCAGGTGATAATCATAGGCTTTGTCTGTAATTGATCCACCCCTCTCCTATATAGCTCGCCTTTTATAAGAGAGAATGTACACATAGTGAGATACACCCTAGGTGGGGCAGGATGTTGTTAGGTCATTATTTCTGCCCACAGAATCTCATCATTGAGGCCCCTTGAGTTGCTCTTAAAACGGACCACCCAACGCTGTTCTTGTTTGAACAGTGTACTAGTTGTCCAGATGGAGCTAGATTCAATTATGGTCCATTTGAGACTGTCCGGGGTGTGATTCTTTTCAAGGAAGTGACTCAACATTTTGGTATTGGTTTTTTACAGCGTATGGTACTCCTATGTTCTCCTATTCGTGTTTTTATGGGTCTGGTTGTCATACCTACATATTGTAGGTTGAAGGGACATTTTATCAGGTATATGCAATTCTTAGTGTTGCAATTAGTGTGTCTCCTTTGGTGCCAAGGTCTCACAAGACCTAGTTCAATGTGCTTCGTGGCTACTGTGAGAGGACACACAGAGCATGATCCACAGGGAAAGTGGCCCTCTACCGGAGGGAGTACCCATAGGGTGGGTTGTCTGGTGATTTGGGGTCTTGGACGGGTATGGACCAGTAGGACCTTCAGGTTCTGGGTACGTTTAAAAGCAAAAAGGGGGATTGGGCCTGGGGTGAAATCACACATTTCTAAGATCCCCCAATGTTTCTTAATCACTTTCTGAATCCTATTGGACTCCGGTGTGAACGTAGTAACACATGTGAGAGTCTCTGTGCTGGTTTTTTCTCTGCTCTCTAATAGGGCTTCTCTATGGTTGTCTTTTGCCCGCTTGTGTGCTTGTTGTATCACTTTCTTTGGGTAGTGTCGTTCAGTTAAGTTGTCCGACAGGATTTTGGCTTGGTTGTCAAACCCTTTCATGGTGTTACAATTACAGCGTAAGCGTAGGAACTGTCCTACTGAAAGGTTGTCCCTCAAAGCTTTTGGATGATGGCTATCGTACATGAGGAGGCTGTTCCTATCTGTGGGCTTTTTGTAGTTGGTGGTGAGAAGAAGCCCTTCTCGTAGGGAAATTAGAAGATCCAGGAAAGGGATGCTTTCTGGTGATCTGGTACCGGAGAACTTCAGGTATGGGTCAAGGGTGTTGACCCATTCACAGAACGATATACATTGTTCTACATCTCCCCTCCAGAAGAGGAGGATATCGTCTATATAGCGCCGCCATATCAATATATTGTCCCGATTGGGGTTGTTCTCACGTAGGATATATTTATCTTCAAATGCGGCCATATATAGGCAAGCCAGACTAGGAGCAAAGGTGCTCCCCATGCTGGTCCCTTGGATTTGATGATAGAGCTGTGTCTGGAAAGCGAAAAAGTTTTCTTTCAGAGCCAGGGATGCACACTCTAGGATGAACGAGACCGGTGTTTCGTGTGGCCAAGGGTCGATATTCTGTAGGATGTTTCCTAGGACCTCAAGGGTGGCATCCTGGGGGATATTGGTATAGAGTGCCTCCACATCCAGGGTCACTAGAAGGCTGATTGTCTCTGGTTCAGGGAAATTCTCAATAAGATTGAGGACTTCTGTTGTATCTCTGAGATAAGTAGGGGTCTCCATGACTATTGGTCTGAGATAGAAGTCACAAAATTTGCTTAACGGTTCAAGCAAGGAATCGATCCCAGAGACTATGGGTCGTCCTGGTGGTGGGGTGACACCTTTATGGATTTTAGGTAAGGTGTAAAAATAGGGGGTCCGTGGTTGGTCGTTGATGAGAAAGGCCGCCTCTTGAGATGAAATCCATCCTTCAGTTTCGCCTTCGGTGACCAGGCTTCTGATCTTGATGGTCAGTCGAGAAGTGGGATCTTCCTCAATGGGGAGGTAGTATTGGGTGTTGGTAAGCTGGCGACGACATTCCGCATCATATGTGCCCACATCCTGGATGACAATGGCACCGATTACACACATGTTTAGGGAAGAAGCACATGCACTTTAGCACTGATCAGCAGTGGGAAAGGGTCAGAGTCCTAAGGCCAACAAAGAGATTCAGCAAAATGTGGAGGTAAAAAGCACAAAGATTGGGGGAAGACCACCCTAAGGATACCAGGTCTAACACACGCCCTCTGTTGTGACAGTAGAATTTCAATGTTTTGGGACCGGATGTCGATAGCATAACATTGATATATACTTTAACCAATCACGATTTGGATGAGACACCCTCAACGTGCCCCTTCCAAATAGCGATTCATGATTGGTTACTAAAATCCATTTTGCTATTTTCTAACATTCTAATGTATTAGTTTACAATCTTCTATCGGGCAGTTGTACCAATCAGAACTACTTTAGAAACATATCTTGGATTCAGAGGCACTTCAATCCTATACAGAACAAAAGCTTGCACTAGCCTTACACCCAAAATCAGGAGAGATGTTGAGAGCCTTTGAAAAGATATTTGATTGGTTCAGCATCAAAGCTGAAGGAAGAAACAGATGAAACATTTAAAGGAAAGAGGCAGAAACACAGTGTAGACACTGCATGCCCGGTGGTTGTTCTAGTGGGGTGATGGCGCTCTAAGGCAGTACGCAAATATTATAGGGTGAACTTAGGCGTAAGTGCGGTGCAAAAGGGAAGGGAGAACCAGCCCTCTCCCTAGATTGTGGTAAACCACATACAAAGAACTCCAAGGTCCCCTGCACACTCTAGTGGTGAAGTACTGGGTTTTATTGGACCCAGCGGTGCCAGGGAACACACCCAATGACCTCGAGTTCTTCCTGTCTCAGACTACAGAAACACAGAGTCTTCTTGGTGGCTTCAAAGATCAATTTATTGGCTGCAGCCAGCAACAGGTATCCTAGAAGTACAACACGGTGTATGTTCTCAGGAGACTGCCTTTCTCATGGAAACCAGCTATCTCTTTTATACAGAATATTATGCTTTAGGCAAACATTCCTTATTTTTACAGTGGGTCATTCACATATTTCTTACAACAACAAAAAAGACAGATTCATGATGACAAGCCCATTTTCAGTTTGTCCAGCCCACAACCAAATACCCAGTGAGGCCCAACACCTGCAACAGATATAATCTGGACCCCTAATAAAATCGGGCACCTCCTCCTCGTAAAGCAGGTCATAAAGAAAGAGCAGTGACAGGTGTGAATAAGATTTAGATATAGATGTGTGCAATGAAGGGTTTATGGCATGCTGCACCTGGGCCCCTAATCTCGATCGGCCACTGGGAACTAAAACTGGCCGAACAGGTTCTGGCTCTGGACAGTGGAGTCAGCTTGCCCAGGTCACTGAAAGTGTACGTGTCCCCTAAGGCGCGTTTTGGCTTTAGTCATTGCCTTATGTGAGGGCAACCACAAAATGGCTGCCGTACACAAAATGGAACCCGAGGGTTCACAAGGGAATCGTTAATATTAGAGTGATCCCGTCACTCGAATATGACGCAAATACTCAGATATAGCATACCTGTCATTACCGGTCTGCTGATACCAAAATCGTCATGTTACAATGATGTTAATGACACAGGTCCAGAATTTTCAGTACCACAGACCCTCCTTTTGCCCTTACATAGGCAATTTACTTACACTCATGCTAATCTGAGTCTAGGTCTATGTTCATGAATTCATTGAGATGTTGCTGTAGCATCATCCTATTACTTAGCTCGTCCCTTGATACAGGTTTCCTTACACATGATGTAACACATAGGCCGCATATGGCAGGAACACACTGTATGCACAGACAAAACAGGAAAAGGATGGCTAGAAGTATCCCAATGACCATCAGAACTTTCCATCCCCAGGTGGATAACAGTTCCCAGAACCATCCCATCAACGACCAGTCTCCTTCATCTACATGGATGGATTCAGAGATCCTATGTAGTTTGGAGATGGCCTGGTACACTGTTGGAGCGTTATCTGGAATGAAAATGCAACAACTGGATTGGATCACTCTACATACCCCACCACGGTCTGCAAGTATGATGTCTAACGCGACCCTGTTCTGCAGGGTCATAAGGCGGTCCGACTGGAGCTCAGCAGTCAAATTATTAAGGGCACCGACAGTTTCGACTATGGTGGATTCAACCACTCGCGTCAATTGCCTCACATTCCTGTTGTTAGCCATAGGTCCCCAGAACGGCAGAAAACCCCTAAAGAAGTCTCCCGCTTCTTGTCCTGCAGTGTCTTCCTTGCTGAAGACACCCCTAATTCTTCTTATCTTATGGTAATCTGCCGCAGCTGTGTAGGTGGGAGGCAACAGGAATGAAACGAAGCATGTGCCCGAGAAGTCAGGGGGCAACCACGTGTAGGCCCTATCATGGCAGATAAAGTAGGTACCCCTAGCTGCTAAGAACAAAGGGGAAGTCTGAGACGCAAAAATATACGTTTCAGTGCAGATACTCTTCCCTAACTGAGCTCTTGGATTCTTGCCATTACCTTGCAGACATAGATGACCCTGATGGGGTACAATCCAAATTGGAGCGGATCTTTTTGCTTGCTGGTTCTCGCTCAGACTCGCTCCATATCCAGTCACGTTCCATCCAATATACGCTAGTGTCTCATCTTCCGGGATAGTTTCGTAGGAACTAGTTCCCCTTATCATGTCGACTATCCCCTTAACTAGAGCACTATTCTTTGGGTTGTCTTTGACGGAACGTAGGGGGTGGATTTCGCGAGCATAGATGAACATCGTTCGGTATGCCCACACAGAACCATTGTAGCTGAATGGCAGCACTAGGTAGGGAATACCTTTCTCAGTAGTATGAGGCATAAGGCCACACACCCAACAGTTGGTTCTGTTCACTACTAGCTGGTGTTGGTGTAAGAGCTGAACAAAGGAGTTGTTCATAAACTCTAATCTTCTAACGGACTCGTGTTCAGGTAGAGGGTGAAAAGAATGTGAGGAGATAGTAGAGGAAGGCATGGGCTGTACAGTGGGTGCAGATGTCACTTGAAAAGAGAATATGATATACCCCACTAAAGACATCATTAGACTAAGTAAAATACAAAGACACATAATTAGAAAACATTTTCTGCTCATGGTTGCACATATTTTCCTCTTGAAACTTATTCTTTCAACAGGTCTCTCCATCTGAAAAGGCTCCATCCTCTAACGTGCTGTTCGCGGCGGTTGGTTTTCTTCACTTGAGAGTGTTTCTGAATGTCCCAGGGAACGCCCTAGAGCAAACCAGACCCGTAGACCTTGTGTCCGCAGGCTACACACTCAAGTCTTTTCACCACGACCCTACAGCTGAACCCGGATGGTGGTTCAAAAACAGGTTTTCGGATGGGAGGACCAAAATTTCATTTTATTTGTCCATGACTCTCGGTCGCAAGTTATAACGGCTTTTTCCAGGCAATGTCTGGTCGCAAAACAAAAGTTCAGGCTCAGTAGTGTCCAATCGAAGTGGTGATGGTATTGCTCTTTGGAGAAGATCGTCACTTTCTCGCTCAGAATTTGTCCCTGTGACGCGTGCGTCACTAAAAGGCAGAAAACGAGGCACTGTTTCAGTTTCCGAGTCAGCAATTCCCTCCTGGACCCACCGGTCATATGGTAGAGGCAAAGGGACCCTCTTACAGTGTACGCCGTGGATCCAGTTTTTCTTCCCTTGTACTCGCACTGCAGATCTTGTGGACAAAATCACCAAATAGGGGCCAATCCAGCGGGGCTGATCGTTCTTTGTCCGCTGAAAGTTCTTGATTAACACCCACGATCCGGGATTGATTGCATGCCCTGGATCTTTAGAAGCCTGAGGCAGTGTATTATGAACCTGTTGGTGTAAAACACGCAATTTAGCCGTCAAATCATGCAAGTAATCAAGCAGTACAGGGTGTTCAATCTCGCTGAATTTCGTTGGCCTCGGCACTCCCCATATGTTAGCCGGGCGACCAAACACTATCTCATGAGGACTAAGTCCTACTCGGGAATGTACGGTCATCCTAGTTGACAATAGTGCTAATGGCAACGCATCAGGCCATTTAAGGCCAGAGCTTGCTTGTATCTTGGCCAGTTTTAGTTTAAGAGTGCCATTATAGCACTCAACTAATCCAGCTGATTGGGGATGATTTGCAGCGTGAAATTTCTGCCGGATTCCTAAACCTTCACACACTCGTTTCATCACTTGACCCACAAATTCACCCCCATTATCACTCCACACCATTCTCGGCAAACCAAACCTAGGGAAGAACTCTTTGAGAAGGGCTTTCGCTGTGGACAAGGCAGTATTATCTTTCAGAGGATATGCCTCTACCCATCTTGAAAAGGCACAAACAACAACAAGTACGTATTTCAAATTGTTGCACCTCTCCATGTGGATGAAATCTAGCTGCAAAACCTCGAACGGATACGTTGGAGGCGCAAAATGACCAGCTGGAGTTGGGGTTCCCTTACCAGGATTGTATTTCAAACAAACCATACAATTTTTGACCACATTCTCTGCACATTTGGGAATTCCAGCATTTTGCCACACTGGAGCCAATAACTTACAGATTCCTTTCACACTGATGTGGGCCATCCCATGTGCCATTGTAACCACTGCAAGCACATATGTATCGGGTAACAACCATCGCTGATGCTCTGACAATTCAACCCAACAACCATTTGCATCCAATTTACCCGTACTCTCTCTCCACGTACTTAATTCCTTCTCCGTAGCTTCAGCTTGGATGGACTTCACACTCTCTATCGTATCTTCACACATTCCAACGTCACCAATCCATCTTGCAGGGCCCGCAACATACATTCGACTCATCACATCTCTTGCTGTTTCTTTCGCAACTTCATCAGCAAACATATTACCGCGACCAACGTCGTTAGTGACCTTCTTATGTGCACTGCATTTCACAATCGCGACTTGCAATGGCAAAGTAAGTGACTCCAGGAGCTCATTCACCAATTGACCATGCTGTATTTTCGTACCGTGAGACGTGAGGAACCCACGTTCCTTCCACAAGCGTCCAAAACTATGGGCCACACCAAACGCATACTGGCTATCGGTATATATGGTCACTTTCATTCCTTTTGATAATACACACGCTCTCATAAGTGCAGTCAACTCTGCTGCTTGAGCTGAATTATGTGGGATACGTGCAGTTTCAACAATCGTATGTAAAGTCGTGACAGCATATGCCGCAGTCGTATCACCATTCGGAAGCTTGAAGCATGACCCATCCACCCATAAGGTACCATCACACTTTACAAGAGGAGTGTCCCTAAGATCTACTCTCCCTTTCGTTTCTTCTTCTGTCCTAAGAAAGCAATCATGCTGTTCCGGAACATCTGTCTTTGTTATAATTGGCAACAATGTAGCTGGGTTCAGCGTGTTGCATTTTCTTATGTGCACATGGCTCGCTAAAAGTGTCAACTCGTAACCTGACAATCGAGCACTAGTTAAGTGCTGTGTCTTGGTCCTGTTTAACAAAATATCCACTGCATGTGGGACCATCACGACCAGCGTATTATTCATCACCAAACCAGCAGACTGTCGAATAGAAACAGCTGCTGCCGCTGTGGCTCTCAAACAACTCGGCAACGCTCTAGCTACCGGGTCCAAAATCGACGAGAAATATGCACATGGACGTTGCTTGTCCCCAAAAGACTGTGTTAACACTGACAATGCACATCCTTCTCTCTCATGGACATACAGCGTAAAGGGCTTGCTGTAGTCGGGGGTACCCAACACAGGAGCCGAACACAATGCATCACGCAATTCGGAAAAACTTTTCTGACAATCTTCGGACCAAGGAAGGGGATTCGGCGTGTCTTTATAGGTCAATGCTACCAAAGGTTTAGCCATCAATGAAAAATTCGGTATCCATTGTCTGCAATAGGATGTAATACCTAAGAAAGCACGCACTTCTCTCTGTGTCATTGGCACACTTAATTTTGCAATTGCCTGAATTCTTTCTGGGGTCAATCTTCTTCCCTCTTTCGATAAGAGGTGACCTAAATAGGTCACTTCTTGTCGACAATACTGTAACTTGGAAAGAGACACTTTGTGGTGTAAATCAGACAAATGACGCAACAATGACAAAGTGGCTTCTTAACAAATCTCCTTAGTATCTGCAGCAACTAACAAATCATCGACGTACTGTAGAAGGGTAGCGCCATCAGGTAACACAAGAGTGTCAAGCTGAGACTTCAGAGCCTGACTATAGATAGAAGGACTTTCACAAAAACCTTGAGGAGCTCTCTGAAATCGGAAGCTTCGGCCTCCTAAACAGAATCCAAAAATATCCCTGCTCTCTACGGCAATCGGGATGCTGAAGAAAGCATTCTTCAAGTCAATCACCGAGAACCAAGTGGCTGAGGCTGGAATCATTGTCAGTAAAGCAGTGATATCGGGAACGACTGGAAACTGTGGCACAACTATCTTGTTTACCTCTCTAAGATCAATCACAAACCTGTAAACAGGTGGCTGAGAAGAGTCAGTACGCTTCAAGACAGGTAAAACAGGACTATTGCAAACATTACCTCTTGTCTCTTCAATTACATTTTTCTCAATCAAATCATAAATGATCGCTAGCAACGCTTTTTCACCTTCATTAGAGATCTTGTATTGGGGAATGCGCGGCATTTTAACATTGGCTTTCAACGTTACAACATATGGCGGTATTTCCAAAAGACCTACATCATTGGGACCAGTAGCCCAAAGAATATCAGGGAGAAACGACAATTCTGTTGGGAGTTTGTCCTTTGACAAATATATTGGTGAAACCACTGTCTTACCCAATGTGAGTTGTACTCCCGAAGGAGAACAATACAATGTCGCATACAATCTTTTCAGCAGATCCAATCCTAACAAGTTCTCACCACAACCTGTCGTTAGAATAAGTGGTGCTTCGATTTCACAAGGTCCAACAGAAAGAGACATAGGGCTAGAAATCGGGTTCCTAACCGGGCGCCAGAAAAACCTACTGAAACATTAGTTTCGCCAGACAAAGGTGCGCCAGGGAATTTAGAGTGCATAATAGAACTCTTTGTAGCACCAGTATCCAACAGAAAAGGCTCTGACACACCTGATGTAATCACCTCAATATAAGGTCCACTCTGATCTACTGGAACTGAAACAACTCCCTCTCTTTGTCTATGGCTGTCCTAGCAATCATCACCTTCCATACTCTCACCTTCTGCATAGTAGTCATCAGCATAGTACTGAGTCGTCCTACCAGACGCGTTATTCTGCTGATCAAAACTATTCATTGAATTTTGAGGAGGAAATGGGCGCGCGTTCTGGGTGAAATTTCCGCGTCCTCTAGCTCTAGGTGCTTGTGGAACACCTCGACCTCTTGCGCCAGAAATACCATTCATACGCTGCAACAAAATAGGGCAATTATATTTAAAATGACCTTCTTCCTTACAATATGAACATTGGTTAGGGCCTATCAGAGCACGTTGTTGAGGATACTCAAACCTTTGCGAATTCCTCTGATACTGTTGAGGTTGCTGATAGTCACGCTGATTACTACGAGGCGGATACGCTTGTTGTAAAAGAACCTTTGTTTTTAACTCTTTAGTTTTCTTGTCTGCTCTATCTTTCTCATCTTTATCTCTATTTTCGTAGTATTGTGCAGTAGCCAATATCTGTGCTGAAGAGGAAACGGCCCAAGAACTCTCTGAATCTTTCAATTTTTTACACAATTCGGGAAGCAAATTATGCACAAACTTGTCAACAAACAACCTTTGACCACCTTCTGTACTCATATCCTGACCACTGTGGTCGATAAATGTCTCTTCAAACCTAGTGAAGAAGTCAGATACACTTTCCTCCTTCTTCTGCTTGCATGCAGACAATTTATCCCAATTTACACGCATTGCAGGCATCAAAGTCTTCATGTAAGTAACGATCCTACCAGGGAGGTCTGCTACTAAAGGCTCTGGTTTAGCACCGCCTACTTGTCTGTCATTTGCCGCATTGATATTAATCCATGTGTCCCCTAACTCCGGCGCATGATCCGTGTGACGGATCACTCTCCATAAAGGCTGTGGGACCACATTTCCAAACAACATGTCTATATCAGCTAAATTCATAACACAGGAGTCTGCAGTCTGTGATAATTCCTTATAATAACCTGCAGGGTTTTTACGGGGGTCGGGTAGAGTCTGCTTAAGAGCCAGGACTTCAGTTCGCTTCCATGGAACATGTACCCACACACGTTGAAAATGAGGCTGAATAGGTGGAACAGCATTTAGGTCTCCTTCTTTCCAAACTGGGGGAACTTCTCTCATGGGATACTGTCTGACCTTCCTTTTAACAGAGGGTTCTGGCTCAAACAACAGTCGAGAAATACCCTCACTCCTAAATGATAATAATGTCGCAACTGCTTTCTCAATATCGGAACCCACAATCGTGCCTTTGGAAAACTCAAACCGTACACGACACAACTCAGGCGGATTGGCCTCCATATCACAATCTTTTAATCTTTCAAGAAGAACTTCGCACATTTTGTCAAAAACATATCTCTGTTTCGGTGCTTGCCATTGGTGGAAGACATCCATAACAGACTCTAACTCATATCTTGTAGGGTCAGTGACCCATTTATGCGCCAAATGATCCAATACTCCCTTCTCTCTAGAATCGGGCAATTGGCTACGCAATTGTTTACGCTCTAAAACGGGGGTCGTAGTCGGTGACCCAAAGAAAGGAGACAAAATACTAGTAACAGTGTTTGTCATTCTCTGTCGGACAGAAGGAGAAGTTGACAAATGAACAGGAGGAAAAACAGGAGGAGACAAAGCAAATGCAGAGGCAGTGTCAGAAGGGATAGTGTGGAGGGAAATAGATGCAGGGGGCAAAGTCATAGGAAGTAAAGATGGAACAGGTAGTAAAGGTGGCAGCCCTTGAGGGGGCTGCGCCATAGTAGTAGGTGCCAACTGAAAAACAGCTGGTGGTTGTGGAAGAACCGGAGGTACAACAACTGGGGGTTGTACAACTAAAGGTTGCGGAGGTGCTGTAGCACTCTGCGCATAAGGAGGTGGTGAATTCAACAAATGAGACATTAAAGGATCCTTCTCAAGTTCCTTCACTGTATCTTGCTGAAGAGGTGGCAAAACTGGATAACATTTATCAATTGCCAATTTACGTTGCCTGTGCAGCTGTTCACTCGCTTGTTCCTCTTCATCATCCTTATACTGCATAGCAGCTTGCATTATTGAAATACCCTTTTCTCTTTTATTCTTCTTTACTAATTTAATTTCTTTCTGTTTGGCTTCTTTTCGCCATAGGCGGAAAGAGTCAAACATCGCCGGCCGGGCTTTCTTCTTAAAAAGTCTAACCTCTAAATTATCCAGAATTTCGGTGTCAAAACTACCATATTGGGGCCACTTTAGGACACCATCTTTCCTTGTGTACCTAACCCATACGTTATTATACGTGATAGGGCCCACTCCATGCTTCACGTAGAGCTCATAGGTTGGAGTTCCAATTGGAGGAACCGGACACGAGTCCTCCAATCGGGAATCCCTATTACAACCAAGACAAAACAAATTTCCAAGTCTGCTAAGACCAGGCATCTTCGCTCACTAGTCTAGCTTCAAACTTCAAAGGATTATCGAATACGACAGTCTCGTGAATACACGAGTCCTTCGGCTTTGGTACTTGCAAGTTCCAAATCAAAAGATCCTAACAAATCAAAGATCCCATGGGATACCCAAAACTAAGAACCAAGACTAAGGACTGGGAGACGCTCCACTTATACTTAACTGAGGTATCGATGACGTCACCAGAAGACTCGTCTATTGTCTCGCTCTACAAATCATAAAAGGGTCCAAGACAGGGCGATAGTCAGGGCAGCAGTCCTTCGTAGCCGTCGGGACGCGGGGAACCTCGCAGCAAAGACTTTCGGACCACGAACGACATACAGGGGTCGATGAAGTGGTTGGCCTTCCTCCAGAATTTTACACGAAGCTCCTCACGACCTCTGGCTTGGACCGGTACCGCTGAAATCGCCCCACGTTGGGCGCCAATTGAAGTACTGGGTTTTATTGGACCCAGCGGTGCCAGGGAACACACCCAATGACCTCGAGTTCTTCCTGTCTCAGACTACAGAAACACAGAGTCTTCTTGGTGGCTTCAAAGATCAATTTATTGGCTGCAGCCAGCAACAGGTATCCTAGAAGTACAACACGGTGTATGTTCTCAGGAGACTGCCTTTCTCATGGAAACCAGCTATCTCTTTTATACAGAATATTATGCTTTAGGCAAACATTCCTTATTTTTACAGTGGGTCATTCACATATTTCTTACAACAAAAAAAAGACAGATTCATGATGACAAGCCCATTTTCAGTTTGTCCAGCCCACAACCAAATACCCAGTGAGGCCCAACACCTGCAACAGATATAATCTGGACCCCTAATAAAATCGGGCACCTCCTCCTCGTAAAGCAGGTCATAAAGAAAGAGCAGTGACAGGTGTGAATAAGATTTAGATATAGATGTGTGCAATGAAGGGTTTATGGCATGCTGCACCTGGGCCCCTAATCTCGATCGGCCACTGGGAACTAAAACTGGCCGAACAGGTTCTGGCTCTGGACAGTGGAGTCAGCTTGCCCAGGTCACTGAAAGTGTACGTGTCCCCTAAGGCGCGTTTTGGCTTTAGTCATTGCCTTATGTGAGGGCAACCACAAAATGGCTGCCGTACACAAAATGGAACCCGAGGGTTCACAAGGGAATCGTTAATATTAGAGTGATCCCGTCACTCGAATATGACGCAAATACTCAGATATAGCATACCTGTCATTACCGGTCTGCTGATACCAAAATCGTCATGTTACAATGATGTTAATGACACAGGTCCAGAATTTTCAGTACCACAGTGGTACATAGAATTAAGTTAGTACAGTAATGAGTGTAGGAAAGAAAAACACTGTTCATCCACTGCTCTGTGTGGTTCCAGGATTTATTGTCCTTGTTGTGCGTTCCTTGGTACAGAGTCTTAGCCTAACCAACACGTGTTTCGTCGCTACCATGAAGTACACAGCGACTTCTTCAGGGCTATATTCCTTTGATTACGGTCCTTATTGTCGGTTGTACTTCCGTCCCGAAGGTAAATAGTAGTAGATGGTCTCAAGGGTAACAGAGACCAGAATTCCATTTAATTAAAGTTTCCCCATGAAGCCGATTCTATATTCTGTGATGCAGACGAGTAGTCAGAATATGCAGCTACTAACCGTCCCTCTCACACGTGGGAGACTTCACCAGCTGCTTCACCGGATCGGGTGACCAGCGGCAACACAATCAAAGCTGGCTCACAGCCATAACCCTACGAATAGGGTCTCACAATAATTAGTAGCTGCATATTCTGAATACTCGTCTGCATCACAGAATATAGAATCTGCTTCATGGGGAAACTTTAATTAAATGGAATTCTGGTCTCTGTTACCCTTGAGACCATCTACTACTATTTACCTTCGGGACGGAAGTACAACCGACAATATGGACCGTAATCATAGGAATTTAGCCCTGAAGAAGTCGCTGTGTACTTCATGGTAGCGACGAAACACGTGTTGGCTAGGCTAAGACTCTGTACCAAGGAACGCACAACAAGGACAATAAATCCTGGAACCACACAGAGCAGTGGATGAACAGTGTTTTTCTTTCCTACACTCATTACTGTACTAACTTAATTCTATGTACCACTAGCGTGTGCAGGGGACCTTGGAGTTCAGAAACATAGTGTGCTAAAGAGACAAGAATAAAGATCAGAGCAGGAAACAGACTTTGGTTAGAGGAGAGAGCAGGGAAAGGAATCCGATCAGGAAGGAGATAATGTATCTAGAAAGTGAGATGCAAAACATCACCATGATCTCAGGAGCTGGAGATGAGAGATTTTCAGTTTCGTATGAATATATAACGAGTGTGACTTTGTATCACTTCTGGAAGGAGCAGCACAGGGAGGGGGCTGCTCCAGAGAAGGGTTGAGAGATGCTTGATTGTGTTTTGAGTTTCTTCAAATCCACACCTAAGGTATTTTTGCTCCTAAATTTGTTGTGGCCTCTGCAATTTTATGGCAGAGTGTAAATATTCAAGTTGTGCAAGGAGGGTGGCTTTGAAATGTATGTGGGCCTCTTGAAATGTGGTTTTTGCTTCGGACCTATTTAAACAATAAATGATTATCGCAAGTCGAATGTGACAGTGAATACAAATAAAAATCATTTCTGGACTATGTGGGACTAGAACCTTTGATACTTCCTCCGCTGCACACAGCAGCATACAGGGAAAAGGATTCACCTGCACTCCCTTCATAGATACTGAAGAATCATGCAGAAATATCTAACATAATAATCTGTTATATTCTGGTCGGACGCTTAATCAACCCTTCTCTGCCTGGCTAGGAGATATTTTATTTTCAATTACATCAATGGGTGACATTAATCGTTTTGCACTTTCAAGAACTTGCAACATTTATATGTTTTTCAGTTTGCTTTTTGGCAACAATCTCTTATTGCAGGGCAACTTCTTCTGCTACACGCTAATTTGCAGCATATGTCTTAAGCAATATATTTTGCTTGGAAAATAACAAAAAGAAAGCATGCAGGTTTTTTCCTGCTTCAAATTATATTTTTGTAAATTGTTTCTCCGTCAGTTGTATTGAAAAAGACAGATTTTGATGAATTTGTGTTGTCCTGATAGGGAAGTGGTGTTTTTTGGGGATTATTTAATAGGATGGCGCAAAGTGATGCAAAGCACTGCATCAACCACTTACCATTCTAAAACCCTAAAGACGCAACACAAAATTGAGCAGCATCACTGGAGCGCCTGTGCAGCCATTAGTAAATACCTGCTGTTGTGTTAATTTGAACTTTTTCTGTTACAGACAAACAGGGCTTCTGTCCCCCTGAAAACAATACCAGAAACTGTACCTACCCATTAGAGCCCAACGACTGCCTAAGTGACAGCAACTGTCCCGAAGAGGAAAAGTGCTGCGGGACCTGCACAAAAAAGTGCACCAAGCCTTATCGAGGTATGTGGGTAATATTGCATAACATAATATACTCAGATACATTGGCAATTTGGGCAAATGCATGGCTGGAGATGGAGAGAGAGACATAAGGTGTGACAATGCATGCGTGTATGTAAATTAAAATACTTGCACATTAACATTAATCTGAGTTCCTCTGACAGGCTGGCCAAGGATGAGAAGACAGGCTGAAGGCCTGTTTGCGGGTGGTAGTTGCGAGCCAAGGAGGGGAGGTCTTCCTGATGTTGGATGGGCGAACATACACTGTACACAACACAGAGATACCATTGGGACTGGCCCGAGCAGCATAGATCCCCTTAATTTATACCCTCAGCCGCGCCCGCCCGGAGGGGTCTGTGCTTCACGCATCACCCACTGTGTATCTCCCAGGTGGGTCACAACAGGAGTTTACAGTCAATATCAGTGTGAGCTGTGCAGGAGCTGAGCCTTAGACTGTCTTACCAGAATTTAGGTTTTTGTAAGCTCTTGTTTCAGGATCAGCCATCCAGCTTGGTGCCAGTAAGGGTGGCAAGATGTCGCAAAGTCTCTGACTTTGTCGAACGGGGATATTGGGGCGCACGGAGAAGGACACTGTTGCCTGCAGCCTATACAGAGTCCCATTAATGCAATTGTTTGGATCAGGGCATTGGCTGTGTGGGAAGGAGGCTATGTGTGGATTTTGTTTTATTCAATGCTTGCATTGTCGCGTCAGTGGATGCGGTTGACAGGAGCTGCATCCTCAGGTTAAAGGGACTCAGGCTTTCCTAGTGGAAGGAGATGAGGGAGGGTGTCAAGAGGAAGAGGATGGATCCAGGAATAGCAGCCAGAGTCATAGGTGGGGAGAAGCAGAAGATCTTATTTTATTGGGAAGTGAATTGATCTTACAGTGCATTTCATTAGAGCAGGAATAAAAAAAAGAAAACAGTGTTCATTATATAATGTACACAGGATTAAATGTGTTAACTAACAGTTCAGACAAC
This sequence comes from Calotriton arnoldi, assembly GCA_963921515.1. Taxonomy (NCBI): domain Eukaryota; kingdom Metazoa; phylum Chordata; class Amphibia; order Caudata; family Salamandridae; genus Calotriton; species Calotriton arnoldi. The sequence continues at coordinate 233,672 of CAWUFW010012750.1, forward strand.
AAACATTCATCAGTAGTCCATCCTTGGATTCACTCTCTGATCTAACACCAACGCTTCTCAAATCGTTTGCATAAACCATTCTCTTACAGTCAATTCTTTCAAGTTCCAGTGACTTCTTCATTTTCTGTATCCATTCTTCAAATGTGGGGGCAGCTGTCGATCTCCATGTTTGTGCTGTGAAAGATCTAGCCACTGATGAGGTGAAATACACAGTCATGTTTATTTTAGACCCTTACACTAGGCTCCCCCTGAATGCCCAACGTGCTGCACAGGGTCCGGGGCTACAACATATTGTCCACTCCCACGCAGCCATTTAAACACAGACTCCCAAAAGGGCTTGATGTTTACACAGTCCCATAACATATGCTTCCAGTTCCTAATCTCATTGACACATTTTGTGCAGGTAGATGGAATAAGATCTGTAAATTTGCTAATCTGCTCTAAAGTTACGTGCAGCTCATGTATTGAAAAATACTGAATACAGCGGAGGTTAGAATTTAAAGGCAAATATGTTATCTTTGATTGTCCTTCCCCGTTCTTCCTTGGAAAACTGATAGCCTAGATCCAATTCCCGAGCTGCCTTGGTTATATTGTGATTTCCAGTTTCCAGGGCTACAACTTTCTTCTAAACTCTTGCTATGTAACTTATACTAGACAGGCGATGGCATGTCTCCCTAAGGACTTCCACCCTCTTACTAACCTGTCTGCTCGAAAAATAATTTCTCAACTGCAGGTACTTGGAGAAACTACTTGTGAAGTGAATATTACATTTTTGTCTAACTTCTTCTAACGTGATGAAACTTTCTTGATTCTGTAATTTTTTTAGTTCCCATACATCATTTTCGCCCATTCTGGTATCATGGCAGACAATTCTTCAGGGAATTCAAGTTTGTTCCACAGTGATAAGTCTTCTTCCCGCCTATATGTCATAGCTCTTCTAATCCATAAAAGCGCCTATTTGACAAACGAGTCTGAAATTTAATATTTTAGTATTTTTCAGGATTTAAACATTTGCAAGTGAAGCCCTGTAAGCCATACATCCCTGTCATTACCCTTACGAGGATTGTATTATATTGACATATTCATTTCCAGTATCACGAGTTTCTACAGCTCAACTCCAATAAAATGGAGATCCTGCTGTTTGGAAAAGCAGAGGAGCTTTGGGCCTCAGACTGGTGGCCATCAGAACTCTGTGAACCTCCTACGCCAAAAAAGTGGGCGAAGAATCTGGGTGTTATAATTGATGATAGACTTTCCATGGAGGAGCATGTGAAAACCATCTCGGGCACTTGCTTCGGCCTGATGCGAATGCTGAGAAAAATCTTTCCCTGGATCCCCCTTTCGGCCAGAAAAGCCCTTATACAAGCACTTCTAGTTAGCAGACTAGATTACGGAAATTCTCTACTGGTAGGGATTAGGGAAGATTTACTTTCCAGGCTGCAGGTTGTTCAGAATACAGCCGCGAGTCTAGCCCTCAACCAGACTGTCCGAACCCCGTCGGCACCCCTTCTACGACAGCTGCACTGGCTGCCTGTTAGGAAAAGAGCAGAATTCAAGCTTTTGTGCCTGGTGTTTAAATCACTCCAGGGGAAGTGTCCAGCTTATTTTAGGAAGAAGCTAAAACCAAATATCCCCGCCCGTCAACTGAGATCGAGCGACCGACAGCTGCTCTGCTCCCTGAGAATCAGGAGAGTCAGAATGGGCGGCCGCTCCCTCTCATATCTTGCCCCCTTCCACTGGAACAGACTGCCAGATAACATACGTGCCTGTCCCAATCTCAGGCAGTTCAAGAAACTTCTCAAAACCTGGTTGTTCTGTCATTAACCAGCAATCTTCGATCTGCTTTGTCTGCTACTCAGGCGCCGAGAGATCCCCCTGGGAATGATTCGATTGCGCCCTACAAATCTAAATAATAATAATAATAATAATAATAATGCAGTATCTGAGATGAGGCTGTGAAGTAATATAAATATAATTCTAAACTGGGAAGGACCAATCAACTTTCTCCAACTCCAGGCAAGGTTTTTTTTTGCAACTCTTGGCCACTCACTTCCCCACATCAATAAAGTTACCAACCATTTTTTAAAACCAAGTGTATTTATGTAACATGAGAGTGTCTGAAACAAACCATTTTAATGATATGAATTCCATCTACAATTGAGAGAGAAATATGGGGACACTTATCAAAATCCTTCTTTAGTTTAGATCGCAAACTATCAGCGAGAAATGTCACCTGGTCATGTGGAAACGTATATTCCCAAGCATCTGTTTGGGCATGACGTTTCACTGTGATTTATAATGGTGCGAATACACTGGATAAATAATAAACCTAAGGCCAGATGCACAAAAGAACCAATTTGAGATTTCCTAATTGCGAACTTTTGCGATTGCAATTTAGAAATTGCAAAATGGCATGCACGTACGGAGACCGGCAGGATTTTGTGATTCGGTAACGAGTCACTTCGCTAAATAGGTAATTGCAATTTGTGATTACTTCAGTGATCACAATATACGAATGAAGTCGCAAATTGTGAATAAAATCACAAATTGTGACCGAATTCCCAAAAAATGCATTATCTCCTTCCTGGGTGAGGCTCATGACCCCAGCAACAGGAAGTACTGCCCAGGAGAAGCCAGGCGAGCAGGCAGAGTGAGGAGGGAAGTACTGCTGTACATTCCAAGTGACCTGAGGAGACAAAACCATTAAAATAAACCAAAAAAAATGGTCAGCCGGCAGGCAGAGAAGGAGACAGGGGTCAGGAGGTGCAAACTGAACTTCTCAACAAAAGAACTGGATATACTAACTGAGGAGTGCTGCATCAACCATAAGCAGCTGTTTAGTTGTGCATCCATGACTGTGCCTGAGACCTGGACTGTAATATCTCGAGGGAAATGTGTGGTGTCTTCAGTAGGAAATAACGATGCAGGAACAACACGGTAGGAAGCACGTAGGGTTTATTCACCTCAGCCATCAACAGCAAGTCTCCAACTGCCCAACATGGAATACAGTCACAGAGATTCTACATATTAGACATTCTAAATAGAATGTACAATGTGGTTCTACATATAACCTAATACAATGTCACACACCTCCCTTCTTTACAACAACATAATAACCAAGAAACAGAAGAAAAATAATAAAAACCAAAAAAACAGAGATAAATTTAAGCTTATCAGACATAATCTTTGATGTACACAGGAAGTCTGCGCACCCTCTGACTCCTCTCTCTTACATTGCAAGACAACCCAGAAGATCCTGTAAGAGAGGGAATAACATCAGTCGATGAGGGATAAGAGCCAGTACCACCTCCAAGACTCTCAGCTGAAGAGAAATTTGGATTAACTAACACCACACGGCTCTTATTCCAAATCCTTCCATCTTCAGTCTTAACTGCATTTTTAAAGATCTTCACCACACTCCTAATTTTAGAATATTTAGACCAGGGTTGACGTCCAACAGGAGTTTTGATCTTCACACGGTCACCAACCCTCACCTCATTGTTTTGAGCACATTTTTTTTCATCAAAATACACTTTTCTATTAAACTGCTTATTAAGTTCTCTGTTCCTCCAATCACCTATCTGATTGTTAACCAAACCTTTGTTTAACCTCATCCACCCTGGACACAATTTCGAGTTAGAAGCCCTACCCTTGAATAACTCAAGGGTAGGTCAGGTGAGGAGACATGCGATAAGCAGTAATTCTGTCTTGAAGAACATCTTTCCAATTCAAGCCATTGACTCTGGCTAATTGTATGCTCTCTTTGAGAGTCTTATTCACCCTTTCCACAGCTCCGTTGGTTTCTGGGTGGTACACAGCACTTCTCTTATGAATAATGCCACAATCTTTTAAAAAACACTGAAACTCATTCGAACAAAACTGTGGGCCATTGTCAGAGAGAATACTGTTAGGAAAGCTTTCTCGCTTACAAATTTCCTCTAAAAACATAATAACACATCCTGTTGAAATATCTCTAACAGCACTCACCTCAATCCATCTGGAGTACAGATCCAAAACAACAATTAGATAGGGGGTATCACTCACACCGTGCAACGGACCAACAATGTCAATTGCAACTTCATCCCAGGGGTGAACCGGTAATTTCCTGCAGACCATAGGCATTTGCTTAGTTTTCAAAATTTTATCACTGGCACAACACTCCACACAATCCCTGACCAACCTTTCAACCTCCAAATCCATGCCAGGCCACCAAAATTGCAATCTCAGATACTCCTTAGTCTTCACTATCCCAAGATGACCAGTGTGAGCAAGACTCAGAAGTTTATTCCGTATGCCCAACGGAGGAACCAGTTTAGTGCCCCGAACAAGCATACCATCAACAACAGACAACTCCTCACAAATCAGGGACCAAGGCTTATCAAGACGTTTGTTATTCATCATCATGTCCATAACTTTCTTAATTTCTTGATCATTCTCAATTTCATCCTTCCACTCAGACTCATTAACTGCACCAGAGGTGATTTCACATACATTAACCACATCATCATCTAAAATCTCTTCATCAGTGTCAAATTCCTTAACATTAACCAACCGAGAAAGACAATCTGCAGATTTGTTGACAGCACCCGGAATGTAATCAACATCAAAATCAAATTCCTGAAGAGAAATGACCCACTTCTTAATTCTTGAAGAAATGGAATCAAGACCTTTTTTGAAAACACCTCCTTGAGAGGTTTATGATCAGACAACACCTTCACCTTGGTACCCCATATCTCGTTTCTGAACTTCTTAAGCGCCCAAAAAATGGCCAAGGACTCTTTCTCGATAACCGAGTAATTAAGTTCCGATCCTCTCAGACATCTGGAAGCGCAAGCAATCAAACGCTCAACACCATCATGTTTTTGAAGTAATACAGCACCTAACCCCTTTGCGCTTGCGTCAGTCAATATTTGAGTCATCTCCCCCGGCACAAAAGCTTGTAAGGAGGGTGCTTTCCTCAATTCTTCCTTGATGGAAACAAACTCTTTCGCACACTCACCACACCATTGAAACACAACACTTTTACCAGTGAGTCTCCTAAGATTTTGAGTTTTGTCAGCATACCCTGGAATGAACTTACTATAAAATTCTACCATACCTAAGAAAGATAACAACTCCTCTTTATTGACTGGCTCGCTTATTTTCACAATAGAATCAACAAGTTCTTTCTTAGGGAAGACACCTCGTCCAGTGATACAATGTCCAAGATAGTTCACCTGTTCAACACCAAACTTACATTTCTCTTTTTTCAGAGACAGACCAGCCTCCCTAAGACGTTCCAACACAGCACACACTCTAGAGTGATGTTCAGCCTTAGTGCTGCCATAGATTAATAAATCGTCTTGATAGCACACCTGTAACCCCTTTTAGAATTTTAGACATTATGCGTTGAAAAACCGACGCAGCAGAGACAAGCCCAAATGGCATCCTACGAAACTTATAAGTTCCCATAGGTGTCACAAAGGCTGTCAAATCCTGCGAAGGTTCATCCAGCTCAACCTGATGATAAGCTGACGCCAAATCAAGAGTAGTGAAATACTTTGCGCCTACCAAAGTGCCAACCATCTCGTCAATATTGGGCAAGGGAAATCTGTCCAAAATCACCTCCTTGTTAAGCGAGCGTAAATCAATGCAGAGGCGTAATTCACCACTAGCCTTCTTGGCCACAACTATGGGAGCCAACCATTCTGTCGCTTCAACAGGTTCAATGACTCCCATTTCAACTAACCGCTCAATCTCCTTCTGAACCCTTGCTTGTTCATTCAATGGAATTCTTCTAACTCTTGCAACCACTGGGACAGCACCTTCTCTCAATCTAATATGATGTTTGTACCCCTTAAGGCATCCTAGTTTGTCCCCAAACACATCAGCAAATTGTTCTGCAAAAACAGAGACAGAAACATCCACCTCTTGAACCTGGACTTGTGGAACAGCATTGGGATTAAGACGAACACCAAGCAAACGTTGATGGGGCCACCCTAAAAGAGCATCCCCACGCTTGGCCACATAGACTTTGCCAGCAGTCATACGTCCACACAATTCAATGGTAGCCAAAAAATATCCTAACATTCTAATGGGTATACCACCATAACCCAGAGGAGAAACATCATTTTTAATCAGTTTAACATTAGCACTAAAATACTGTCGAAAAATATCTTCACTAATCATGGTGAGATGTGAACATGAATCAAACTTTAACTCAAGTTGAACACCCTCAATAGCAACCATATGAGAAGGATGTACAGCCTTCTGTTCATCGACCTGAAAGATAATTTCCTTAACTTGAGGTTGATCTTTTGCCACATATTGGTCACTTTTTTTACTTTGCTTTTGCAACATCTGGCAAAATGACCCCTCCTACCACAGGTACTACAGATAACCCGTATGGCTGGACAGAAAGAAGCATTTGCCAGATGTCCTATCCTACCACATCTAAAACAGGTGGGTTTGTGGTCAAAAGCAGGAACGCCTCCAGTAGCAGACGAAGATTTATCTCTATCCTTGGCCACAGGATGTTTGTTTTGAACTTGACATATAACCTCTTCAACACTCATGCTAGTTGTGTTAGATTTACTTTTATCAGAACTCAACTCATCAACACATTTCATCATATGCTCAACCTGTTTAGCAATTGTTAGAACCTCATCTAATGGAGGCTCATATTTTAACCACAGCTCTCTCCTAATTTTGTCATGAGCACATTTCAATACAAATTGGTCCCTAATTCTCTCCTCTACAGCACCACCAAACTTGCAAGATGCAAGTTTTCTTAAGGCTGAGACAAACTCCTCAACCGATTCATCCGTCTTTTGTTCACGAAGACCAAAATGATATCTCTCCATAATTGTGCTCAAACGAGGAAGATAATGTCGATCTAACTGTAGCATACATATTTCGTATTCATTGAGATTCCTCTGATCAGCAGCACTGAGCTCAGGTAAATGCTCCAGAACTTCCTGTCCTTCTCCCCCAAGACAATGTAATAGCAAAGAATGTTTCCGTTCTGCACTTAGATTTGTCCCACAGACTCTTGCGTAATTCACAAATATCTTTTTCCACTTTTGCCATTTTACACTTGGTTCACCTGGACTGGTCAGGAAGAAAGGTGGTTGAGTTACATTCTGCATGGTGTTACGATATCCCCTTTACACATATAAAAAAAATAAGAAGCGGAAAAAAAAAAAATACTGATAGAAATGATAAATGACAGAACCAGTGGAAGCAAGCAACATTTGGTTACCACTAAAACTAAAAATGATATCCTGTTGTTAAAAACAAAATAAAGAGAAAATCACTTATGTCTCTTTTTTCCCCTTTTTTAATAATGACGTGTTATGACACACTGAGAAAAAACAACACACCTCTAGGCATACAGCAAAGCGTGACACTTACTATGTAAGCAATGTCATAAAGTTGTGTCAATCCTTGATGAATTATTGCTGACACTACATATGTTGGTATGCCAATAAACTTTTGTAACGCCTTGTTTCAACTGCAACTGTAATCCACAGATGTGAGAGTTACTAACAATACAGGCTCGAGAAATTTCCTTGCTTCAAGTTACTGGTGTGCCAGTCACCGAAGGTACAGGCGTGGCATAAACTTTTGTAATGCCGAGTTTCAACAGCAACTGTAATCCACAGATGTGACAGTTACTAACAATACCGGCTCGAGAAATTCCCTTGCTTCAAGTTACTGGTGTGCCAGTCACCGAAGGTACAGGCTTGAAGATGCTTCACCAAAAAAAAATAGAAATCACCATCCGAATTTATTACCTTTCTTAAACACACTGGTGTGCCAGTCACCGAAGATGCTGGCCTGAAAACACTCCTCCGATAATGAAGACACTTCGCTGATAAGGAAACCAGCAAACCATAAAATTGCCGCACGGACCACTCATAATGAAGAAATGCTTCCCAATTGCACAAAATGGCCCCCGTGCGTGACGACGCACGTAAATTCACCGTCAAACAGCTTTAAAAAAAAACACTTCCCAAACGTAGAAAATGGCCCCGTGCGTGACGACGCACGTAAAGTCACCGACGTCACCTTCACCTCTCCTGGAACGCAGACGCACTTCAGGCCTAAGCCATGCCTTGACTTTTCGATGCCGGTGGAACGCAAGTGCGTTCCACCGCTTGCCCCTCCCTGTAACCTCCTCACCAGGATTTTTTTGACCCGGAGTCACCAGACAACCGATGATGGAGCCACGCAACAGCCGCTGGAGAAGTCCCAACACCTTCTCTTCTTAAGGATACACAGCCGCTGGAGGAGGATAATTTGAACGATATCTTCACGAGGGGAAAATGGCATCAACTGCTGGATGTTGAGGTGAGAGAAGGCCCTCGCTCGTCGCCAAATAAATGTGGTGTCTTCAGTAGGAAATAACGATGCAGGAACAACACGGTAGGAAGCACGTAGGGTTTATTCACCTCAGCCATCAACAGCAAGTCTCCAACTGCCCAACATGGAATACAGTCATAGAGATTCTACATATTAGACATTCTAAATAGAATGTACAATGTGGTTCTACATATAACCTAATACAATGTCACAAAATGCAGCAGAAAACAAATGCTTTAGGTGTGGCACAGCGCTCGGTGAAAGAAATAAGGATGAGGTGGTATGACCTCCGGTCTCGCATCAAACAATGTGTGGCAACACTCTTGAGTGAGTCCCGGGCCACAGGAGGTGGCCCCTCAACTGTATCCTCACCCAGGGCACTGGAGGCAATGGTGGAGACTACCCTGGAGCCAGAAGCAGTTGTTGGTTGTGGCAGCCTTGACACTTCTGCATCTGCACCATCACAAAGAAAGTCTATTCTCCATATAACTGTATATATTACATGCATGTATAAATAGAGCACATAGAGGCAGATCAGTTCAGGACCATTACACAGCTAAAGTATTCCTTATGCTGCATCATAGGACTTGTAGTCAAATAATGACACAGTTCAGTCAGTGTCAGACATATATTATACAACTAAAGACAAATGGGCTCCCCATATATTAAAAGTAATAGCATGTAAATTCTCAAAATAGTGCACCTGAGGAAGAAATGGAATCCTCAACTGGTGAGGAGAAGAAGAGGTCCAAATGGAGGAGGGAAAAGCAGGATTGAGCGAGAGCCTTCCCACACCACCTCATGCCCATGCCAGCGGTGCTTCTTTCTCTCCACAGCCACCATCATATGAGGATGACATCCAGCCGCCCACTCCAATCCAGCCGCAAGTTGTCAGGCCCCGACACCAGCGTACTGCAGTGCATGCTCATAGCTGCCATGATATACATTATGTACAGCCACCTTCTGGGTCCCAGCCAAATGCCGAACAGAAAGTGCTGTTTGGTGGTCTTGAGGCATCCATGCTCCAAATTCAGGGCCTGCAGCACAAAGAAATGAAATTAGTAAACAGTAAATTGTATAACATTCACCATGCAATATCAGTGGGCTTCGATACAGTGGCCACTAAAATGGACAACCTCACTGATGTCATAGCTAAATTATGCACACTTATGGCAGAGGACACTACCAACCAGAAGCACAGAAAGAAGAGCAGTGCTGTGCAAATGGGTGCCATAACAAGGTCCATTGGAAGGCTTGCACATGCCACCTCAATCTTGTCAAAGCGCACTGCGACACTGCAGGTGGAAATGGGGCACTTAAGTGGGTATGTGACGAGGAGCCTTGGCCACATGACCACTGCAGTGGAAGCTGTACAGTGAGCGCATGTTGCAAGTGGGGTGGTGGAAGGGCAACCTAACAGAGAGGAATTGTCAAGTGTCAGCAGCATCTCTGCCACAGATGCACGAGTGCTGAAACGCAGTAATAGCCGTACTTCGGCACCTCCACATGGTGGCACGTCCCATATTAGACATAGTCACAGGAAAAATTGAGGGGTACAGATGCTGGAGTGCCTGTATATTTTGTTTAATGTTGGGTAGGTGTTGTAACCAACCTACATGTTAACGTAATATTGCGTACATTTATGTGCAAACCAAATTATCATGAAACAGTATGAAACACCTGACAATAAAGGTTTGTTTACTTTGATCACTCAAACTATTCTGCAAGTATTTTTTTTCAGTATGTTGAACTAACCATGACTTACCTTGCAGAGTAATGTGTGGCAATGTGGACCCTGCGCCGCATCCCTTCCACTGCTTTGCTCTCCTCTGTTGGATACTGAACTGGGGGTCCGGGTTGTTTATCGTCAGATTCAGAATCTGGCACTGCAATGTGTAGGCCTCTGCTGCAGACAATGTTGAGTAGTATGGAACAGGTTGCTACCATCTTACAGGCAATTTCTGGTGCATATTGCAGGGCATCCCCACTTTTGTGCAGGCAGCGAAACCGTGATTGCAGGAGCCCAAATGTCCGCTCAATTACAGTTCTGGTGTGAAGATGTACTGCGTCGTATCTCCTCTCATTCTAATTGGTGAAAGGGGTAGGGTGTGAAAAATCAGTGGGTGCAGGGCATACGCACTGAGGCAACATACATTTTGTGTGTATTGGGCAATTACGTACTCGTTTGGACATGTACTTTCCGTACCTAATAAATATCCATCATCAAACTCCCCTCTTTCTAGTTGTCTATAAATTCCGCTGTGCCTAAACATGTTGGAGTCATGGGTGCTTCTGGGAAATTGTGACACTATATCAGTGATTATGTTGTAGGCATTGCATAGAAGTTGAATGTTCAGGGAATGGGTATTTTTGAGGTTCCTAAATAGATATTCAATTTGGGATGGTGGACATATGGCCACATGTGTCTTATCTATACACCCTATGACATGGGGGAAATTAATTGGCAATCCTGTAAAATTACAGTTTCTTATGTTGTATTTCCTGCGCATTCCTGGGCAGGTATTTGTAGTGGCAGATGTAGATAAGCATGGCATTTAGGATTCTCCTGAAGAAACGTGAAAGCGCATCTTGAGACACCCCTCTTGCATCAGCTATCACATCCTGGCACTGCCAATGGCTAATAGGTATAACAAGTACAACACCTGGGAATGGGCGGGGATGGAATTGCTGCGCAGAGTACTGCTTTCTAAATGTGGCTTTAAAAGGTCTATGATATCCAGGATGACTGTGCTACTTAGCCTGTATTGCCCATACAATTCCTCTTCTGTTTGTTGAAAAAGGGTCAGTCTGGCGCAAAAAATCCTTGCCTCTGACTCCTCCTCTGCTGAGCAGCCAGTACGCACATCCTCCTTGCTATCAGGTACAGGGCAGCTATTGTAGACAGCAATGGTGCATTCTGGACCTGCTTTTATAGTTTGCACCCATTTACCACCTGGTTTGAATTGGTGGTAAATTGCATGTGCAAAATATGGGTTATGTGGTCGCGCCGGACGGGGGCAAGGTCAAAGTTCGGGCCGAGCGCGATGAATACCGGCCGGCAACAGGACCCACACAGGCCCCAGTGAACAAAGTACCTTTACTAGTCTCAACAGGAAGATCAGTCAATCTTATCCACGCGGTGATGGCGATGCGTTGGTTCCGTAGACGGGTGCCAGATTCAAGAGGACTCAAGTGATGCTCCTGGTTTCTCAACGCTTTCGAGGGGATGCATCAATCTCAGCAAGCTGCAGCGCCAGCATACGCTGTACAAAGCGTCGATCTCAGGAGGCAAATCGCTGGTTCCGAAGCATCAATTCTTACTCCCACAACCGGTTCGATGCGCTGGTTCTGCTACCCGCAGCCAGAATATGCATTGAAATCAGTGCTGCAAGTATCTGGATCAGTTCCAGTGAGCCAGGTACAGGAGATGGGGTAGCGACTTTGATATCCCTGAGTTTCCAGCAACAGGAGGCAAGCCAACAAGCCCTTGGAGAGCACTTGGAAGGAAGGCAGAGTCCAGCTCTCCTTCAGCAAAGTCAGGAAACAGCAGGCAGCAGGGCAACAAACAAAAAAGCAGGCGTACCAGATAAGCAATCCAGTTGAGTCCTTTATGCAGCACATCAGCTCCTCTGGCAGAGTTTCATTTACAAGTGCAGTAGTGTCTGATTTGAGGGGGTCAGAGCCACAGTACTTATACCCAAATGTGCCTTTGATGTAGGGGGAGCCTGCAAAGCAGCTCCCTGAACTGCACAGGTCTCCCTTTCTTCTCAGCTATCTATGGGGGGTAAATCAGCCCTTTCTGTGGGGACATGACACTATCTATTCAAGTGAAGTGTTAGCCCCTCCCTTTCACCCTGCACAGGCAAGGCCATCAGACTGCAGATGTATGTGGATGGGTATTCAGTCACGCCTATCCTTCCTGTGTTTGTGGCAGTCTAGAGAAAATGCACAAAGTGTAGCTGTCACCCATCCCAGACGTGTATTGGAGATAGGCTGTCAGGATTCCTGCAACAGCTCACCTCTCTTGACTATCACAATATACCAGCATGACTCATATCATTCCTCCCAACACTTATGAATGAACAAACGCCTTGTAACCTGACTTTTAACAATTCTACATATCGCTGGCAATAGCTAGCTGCAGCTGGTGTTCCCCGGTTTGTTTGAAAAGGCTTAATAGCTTTTATAAATGTTTTCCATGCATCTGCAACAATAGGTTTCAGGCGCCACTTAAACATCCAGAAAATCCGCCAGAATAAGCATCAAGCAACCAGCATAGATGACCTCAACGTGAACCTTCCGGAAGGCTGCCCTTATCACATTAATCCTCTGCACCTTTTCCTTGCTATAAGCAATTAGAATGCGACCTTTGTGAACATTGTAAAACATCTTCTAGAAGACAGCCTCATCAAATTAATCATCTGCACCTGTTCCTTGCTATAAGCAATTAGAATGTGACCTTTGTTAATATTCTAAAACACCTTCCAGAAGACAGCCTCATCAAATTAATCATCTGCACCTGTTTCTTGCTATAAGCAATTAGAACGCGACTTTTGTGAACAATCTAAAACACCTTCTATGAAGACATCCTCATCAAATTAATCATCTTACCCGGTTCCGTGTTATAAGGAATTAGAACGCGACCTTTGTGAACATTCTAAAGCACCCTCTAGAAGGCAGCCTCATAAAGTTAATTATCTGCACCTGTTCCTTGTTACAAACAATTAGAATGCGACCTTTATGAACTTTCTAAAGCAGTCTTATTCAAAGACCGTCCACACTTATCACCTTCCCTTAGCCTCTTCGCCTGCCACTTACCTGTTTCCTGGCTTCCAGGACTCTGTCTTTCCAGCTCCGTTGATCCTCCTACTTGGACCTCACTGCAAAGAACGTCACCATTAGACTCTCACCTGGGTGGAAAAAAGAACAAGAAGAAAAGGAAAGACGCATTAACAAACTCGATTTTACTATGTGCTGAGCTCATTTGCACAATCGTGCTGCAAACAAAGGTAACCAGTGTTTTTGTTCAACTTGTACATACTGTTGCCACGGCTCTGCCAAAGAAGACTTGGGTGAAGCTAACCCTGTCCAAATTTGCTTGTGGGTTTGTGCTAAAATCATACTCAATACAGTTTCGAAAATTTTGATAAAGGGGCCTCTACAGACAATCTAAATGAAATCGAAACAACCACCAAATTAAACGTTGGTTGAGATTTGAAAATCTTTTGTGAGGTGATACCTTAAGAGATAGAGTTAATACTAGCCTAAAGCCTTATTATTTGTTTGTTTATAGGTACAATACCTGCCAATACTATTCATCAGACTGGTGTGAATGCCTGCTGCAGTGTTGCTGTTGAGTAGACGAGCCACAGCATCTTTGACTCTATGACTCTACATGCTCTCTCTCTCCATCCCAACCCCTTCCCCCTGGGATTTGCCACCGGAGAAGTGTCTCCTCCTGTAAACTGAGAGCAAGTCTCAGGAAGATTTGCGAACTAGCATCGCAGCCCCATTGGTATCACCTGGGATCCAGGTAGGTGGCTTATGACAGAAGGCTAAGCCACACACCTAACATTCCTTTAGGTGGCACCATGACCAATCATAATCAAATATTCACGGACGATCTAGAATATGCCTTATCAGGGGACCTCAGTGACGCTAACAATCTGTCTGAGTGAATGCAGCAGTTGCAACTAGATCTGAATAGGTTAAAAGCAGAAAATGCAACACTTAAGGAAGAGATGCAACGAGAGAGGATACATTTCACACAATGGAGGAATTCTAACCAAAGGATAGTCATCCAGTTTTGACCCAACCTGTGTTTGGAGAACCATTTCAGCGAGGGCATTTAGAACTACTGACCAGAATCTGCATGTACAAGTCTCTACACCCAGTCCTCTTCCCTTAGCAGCTCCAGAACTCTTTCATGGCGACTGTACTCAATTTGCAGCCTTTATGAGCCAATGGCAATTACATTTCATATGCAAACCTCAGGCGTTAACCCAATGAAGCTGCTAAAGTAGCGTTTGTAATCTCCTATTTGAGAAGTGTTTTTGCTAACTGGGCAATTCCTTTAATAGAAACAAAGGATCCCCTTTTGTACAACTATTCTGCTTTTAAGGCTGCCATGACTAAGTTGTTTGCAAAACATGTTTTTATCCAAGCAAGTGACAATGAGTTATTAAACGTACGACAAGGTTCTAAGGACCTGCTGACTTATATTAGTACTTTCAATCGACTTGTGTTCTTTTCTCTTCCAGCGCTGGCTGGAAGAGAAAAGAACATCCTTATTCTATTGAGGGTTAAGAGATGGTCTTAAAGATTTCATCTCGCACATCGTTGACCTGCCCAATGATTGTGCAGAATTTATTGATTTTGTGGTTAAGCTAGATCTCAGATTGGGTGAGCGAAAGGGTGATCGATCTCGCAGTAACACCAAAGTAATTGTTCTCAAAACCAAGAAGAAGGAGTCAGGCTGTAAGACTCTTGATACTGAACCTCTGCAGATAGGAGGTATACGGGGTCCACTATCTAATGAGAAAAAGGAACGTTGCCCCAAATTAAGCCTATGTCTTTATTGTGGCAAAGCTGGTCATTTCGCTAGGGAATGTTCTGCAAAACCAACAAAACTACCAGTGGCCAGTGTAGAGGTCGCTCAAGAACAGGGAAACTAAGGCTCTCAACTAGAAGGGAGATCGTCTCGTCGAGAGAAGCCGTATAGATCTCACAATATCTGACCAATGTAGGAACACGATTTCCTCTGCATCTGACTATCCAAGTAACATTAATCCTATCCCCAAAGCAGAGGCACATAATATCAATGCTTATTGACTCAGGGGCCACAGGCAATTTCTTGATCTGACCCTAGCTGCCAAGCTCAGGCTCACAAAAGTTCCCAAAGAAAAACTTTAGCCTGTGCGAGCAGTAGATGGTTCAGAGTTGTCTTCTGGACTAATTTGTTTTCAGACAGAGGCTCTAACCTTAGTGTGTGATAATGGGCATACTTAACAACTTGTCTTTGATCTAATAGACACTCCCACCTTTGGGGTAATTTTGGGAGTACCTTGGCTAGAACGCCATAATCCAAAAATCGATTGGGTAAACTGCACTGTAACCTTGGACTCACCATTCTACACTACTACCTGCTACCAAGAGGCTCCAGAGGTGGGAATACCTCTGCATTGCGCCTTGGTCCAAGGAACAGAAAACCTTAAACTAGCCAAAGAATACCAAGACTTTCAAGATGTTTTTAAACCCAATGAAAGCCATCCAACTGCCCTCACACAGAGCCTTTGATTGCTGCATACATCTCCTCTCCGGAGCAACGCTGCCCTGCAGCAGATTTTATGCACCGACAGAACCTGAAACTCAATGTCTACGCAAATATCTGGATGAACTACTAGAGATAGGTTTTATACTCCACTCCATGTCGCCTGTATCTTCCCCACTCTTCTTTGTACCCAAGAAGAATGGGGAGTTGAGGGCTTGTGTGAATTATAGGGCGGTCAATAAGGTGATTATTAAGAACCGCTGTCCTCTCCTGTTAATTGTGGTACTACTTGATCAGGTCAGAAATTCCACCATTTACACAAAACTAGATTTACTGGGAGGTTAGAAATGGGTTTTCTGGTTGACTAGGAAATGTACCTAAGCCAGGCAGAATCTACCACTCTAGTCAGGATAAGGGGATTACATGTCTAAAAGAACCCCTGCTCACCCCTTGGTAGCTTGGCATGAGCAGTTATCTCAGAGGCAGTGTGTAAAGCATTTGCACATAACATACAGGAATACAGTGAATGAACTATAGAAGGACACCACATCAGTTTTAGAAAGATATCTAATATTTATGTCTGTAAAACAAGAGCAAAAACAATAAAAATCCAACATACAGTGATCAAACTATGAATAAAGCAAAATTAGACTTTAAAAACAATTCCTTGAAATCGATAGCTCTGTCCAGGGCTATCACGGCATTGTAACCAAACAAATCCAACAGTTCCGGCCGACCATGACGTCGCCGGCCAGCTACGGTGTCGGGGAGAGCCATAATACAGTACCTTTGGAGATGCACAGCGTGGGACCTTGCGGTGATCTCCAGAGGAGGGGCATCGACAGGCATCTGTTCCAGAAGTCAGTGCAGGAGTTATCTGGCCCTTGAAGTCACAAGCGATGCAGGCGAATTCCTTGAGTTTGAAGTCAGGAGCGCCGCAAATGGGGTTGCAGTGTGAAGCAGAGCAGAGTGACGTGCGGTGCCCGCAGGTCGCGGTGCAGGCAGCGGCTCGGTGACAGTCATCCAGCGGCGGTGAGACCAGGACTGCTGTGCGAAGCGGGCGGAGCTCACTGCGGTGCTGACAGGTCACGGTGCAAACAGCAGCAGCGTCGTTGCTGAAGCGCTGTCATCGGGTAGACCCAAGAATGCGGTGAGAAGGGCCTACAGGTCACAGTGCAGGCAGCGGCGTCGGTTGATGATCTGGAGTTGATGGGCCAAGGCTGTGGTTTGCGACGGGGCGGCGCGTCATGTAACTTACAAGCGGTGCCCCCAAACCACGGTGCAGGCAACAGCGTCAATGTCAGCTTGTAGCATTGTCGTCGGTGAGACTAGGGTTGCAGTGCAAAGCGGGACGGCGCTCCGTGTTCCTCACGAGCGGTGTCCACAGGTCTGTGGGCCAAAGCAGCAGTGTGGTTCACAGCGGTGTGTCGCTTAACTTACGAGCAGTGCCCCCAAACCACGGTACAGGCGGTGTAGATGTCAGCTTGGAGCGTCATAGTCGATGAGACCAGGATTGCGGTGCGAAGCGGGACAGTGCTCCATGTTCTCCACAAGCGATGTCCACAGGTCATAGTGCAGGCAGCAGCATCGGTGACGGTGTCACGCCGTTGTCAGGGATACCATGACGGCAGTGTGAAGCGAGGCGGTGCGGAGTGCAGTGCCCAAAGGTCACGGTGCAAGCAGCGGCTTGGCGGTGGTGGCATCGGTGAGACCAGGGTTGCGGTGCGAAGTGCGGCAGTGCCCTCTGTGGTGCCTTCAGGTGAAAGAGCCGGCAGCTGCATCGTTGACAGCGTCAGGTTGCCTTTTTCTCCTCTGTAGCAGCTGAAATATCCAGGTCCAGAAGCTGTTACCCAGAAGATGTTGAAGTCTTTGATTTCCATGAGTCTTCCAACAAGAGGCAAGCTCTACATCAAGCCCTTGGAGATACTTAGGATGCAGAAAGCGCAGTCCAGTCCTTTCCCTGACCAAAACAGAAGCAGCAATTCCAGGCCAACCCAGCAAAGCACACAGTAAAGTGGTAGTCTCTCCTCACAGCTCTTCCAGCTCTTCTTCCTGGCAAGTTCCTTAGTCCAGCAGTAATCTAAAGTTCTGGGGTCAGGGCCCCAATATTTATGCCACATTTCCCTTTGAAGTTGGCACAAACAAAGTTGCAATGGCATACATAATCCAGTTCTGCCTGGCTCATCCCAGGCTCACTCCAGGGGTGGAGACAGCATTGTGGAAGACAGACCCAGTCCATTCAGGTGCAAGCAACAACTCCTCACACTACTCTAAATGCAGCCAGGTCTATTCAGCCTGGCTATTAGTCACCCAGGAAAGGCAGGACACACCACAACCACCCCTGGTGTTCGTCTAGTGTGAATGCACAAACCAGTCCCTGTCAGTCTAAAACCCAGACAGCGAATAAACAACAGGCAGAGGCACATGATGGTTAGACACGACAATACCCACTTTCTAAAAGTGGTCTTTTCAAACACACAATATCAAAATCATCTTTACTAAAATATGTATTTTTAAATCCTGAGTTCAGGCATACTAAACTCCATTTTCTATCAGCTCCTATTCGCAAGCTACATTGGTAAAGTGTTACCAAGCAGCTCTAATGTTAACCTATGGGAGAGATGGCCTTTCAACAGTGAAAATGAAATACACAGTATTTCACTATTAGGACATGCAAAAATACACCACTACATGATGTCCTACCTTTTAAATACATTGCGCCCTGCCCATGGGGCTACCTTGGGCCTACCTTAGGGGGACTTAGATGTAAGAAAAGGGAAGTGAAGGGCCTGGCAAGTGTGTGCACTTGCCAGGTCAATATGGCAGTTAACTGCGCGCAAACACTGCAGTGGCAGGTCTGAGACACCTTTGAAAGGCTGCCTGTCTGGGCGGCACAATCAGTGCAGCAGTCCCACTAGCAGCATTTGATTTACAGGCCCTGGGCACACATGTGCACATTACTAAGGACTTAGTAGTAAATCAAATTAGCCAATCATGGACACACCAATCCATACACAATTTACATGGAGAGCATATGCACTTAAGCACTAAATAGCAGTGGTAAAGTGCCCAGAGTCCTAAAACCAACAAAAACAAAGTCTAAAACAGGAGGCCAAAAAGCAAAAAGTCTGGAGGTAAACACGCTGAGAAAGCCAAGTCTAACAGGGGAGCTTATCACTTAATGCTTGTATGAGAAGGAGATGAATGGAAAACCGCCTTTAGGACTAAGTTCAGGCTGTTTGAGTATACTTTTATGCCTTTCGGGCTATGTAATGCTCTGCCTGCATTTCAAAATTTAATTAACAAGGTCTTGAGGGATTTTTGGATGTTTGTGCAATCGTCTACATGGACGACATTCTGGTTTACTCAAACTCAGAACAAGAACATGTACAGCATGTACGCGCCATCATGCAGCGCCTTAGGGAAAACAATCTCTTTGCTAAATTAGACAAATGTTCCTTCCATGTACAGTCAGTAGAGTTTCTAGGGTATCACTTATCTCCAGCAGGCATCACTATGGACTCCAAAAAGTTAGAAGCCATTGCCAATTGGCCAACTCAAACAAATGTCAAGGAAATTCAACAGATACTTGGCTTTGCCAATTTTTATCATCGTTTCATCCTGCACCTTTCAGATAGTGGCACCCATAACACAGCTGCTAAAAAAGGGGCAATCATTTGCATGGTCTCCAGAGGCCAATCAGGCATTGCAACTGTTAAAAACTAAATTCACTACTGCACCCATTCTTCAGCATCCCTATACCGACCAGCCCTATTAAGTCGAAGCTGATGCTTCACAGGTAGCCGTAGGAGAAATTTTATCCCAAAAGAACCCAAGAACTGGCCACATGCAGCCTTTATTCCAAAACACTTGTACCAGTGGAACATAACTATACGGTGGCTGAAAGAGAACCTCTGGCCATCAAACTGGTGTTCACTGAATGGCAGCATTACGTACAGGGGACTAATTATACAGTCACAATATTCTCAGATCATAAAAACTGACAATTCTTTAGCTCAGTTAGGGCTCTCACCCCCCGTCAAATGCGATGGCTGCATTTCTTTAGTAGGTTCGATTCCATCAACACCTATCGCCCAGGGACCACGCAGTTACAGTCTGATGTTCTTTCTAGCCTGGGGTATGCTCACTCTTCCCATTCCACATCAGACTCCCCTACTATCATTCCGCTGGAAAAGATAGTCGCAGTCAACGAGGGTGACACCTTTATGGTGGCTATACATGAAGAATATAAAAAAACTAAAGGCCGAAGAATGGATCAAAACACCTAACCATACTATCACAGACAAGCTGTTCCTTCATGCTCAGAAACTGTACATCCCTACTACAGAATTAAGACGTCAGGTAATTCAATGGAATCACAACACAGCATTAGGAGGGCACCCAGGTATAACGAAAACCCTAAGGAATTGTCAAAAAACCTTCTGGCGGAACAACATACGGAAGATATACAGGAATACGTATCTGGTTACCCAACTAGTGCACGAAACAAGAACACTCACACTGCGCCTGCAGGCTTATTACAGCCTCTGCCTATACCCCCAGTTCCTTGGCACACCATTAGTCTGTATTGTATTACTAACCTTCCAGCAAGCAATGCCTTCACTATCATTTTAGTAGTTGTTGACATGTTATCAAAAATGGCACATTTCATCCCCTCAAACAGATACCCACCACCGCAGAATTTAGTCAAATATTCATTAATCATATGGTAAAACTGCATGGTCTTCTGACTAAAATCACCTCAGATCGCAGGGAACAGTTCACATCTAAATTTTGGAGAACACTGTGATAAGTTAGGAATAGAGGTAGGCTTGTCACCTGCCTTCCACCCACATACCGACCGGCAAACTGAATAGGTCAACCAATCCCTAGAAACTATACTAAGATGCTTACTACCCACATACACAGGACAATGGGATCAGGCCTTACCCCTAGCTGAATTCACTTATAATGACAGCACCCACTCAGCCACAAACTACACACCCTTCTACTTCATGTCAGGACAGCATCCTTGGGCCCTTCCTATTGCTATATCAGGAGTTTCTACTACGCTACCTTCAGTCACAGAAAGATTAGAACAACTGCATGAGATTCAAAAACACGCTAGGACAAGTTTAGCAACAGCCAAATTGGTCATGAAGGCACAAGCTGACAAGCATAGAACCCCAGCACCTATATACAAGGAAGAAGACAGGGTATGGTTAGCAACATGACACCTACAAGTAGAAGGCCCAAGGAAACTACGACAAATGTATAGGTCTTTATGACATTATAAAGATAATGAATCCAGTCACCGTCAAGCTACGGCTTTTCCCTCAATACACTATCCATCCGGTGGTTCATGTTTCACTGATCAAGCCATACCACTCCACCACATGAAAAGATATACCACCCCCACCCATTCTGAATAATAGTCAACAAGAGTACGAAGTTCACCGTATCCTGGACTCTAAACGATCTCAGGGAAAACTAGATTACCTTTTAGATTGGAAGGGTTATGACCCTTCAGAGCGTTCCTGGGGACCGGCCTCCTCGGTTCATGCCCCCATCTGGAGAGACGATTTCATGCCCTCCACCCCAACAAACCACAACCTGTAAAACTGCCTTTGGGAGGGGCGACTATCAGGTTTCCTGCCACGGGCTCACCTCTCTTGACTATCACAATATACCGGCATAACTCATATCATTCCTCCCAACACTTATGAAAGAACAAACGTCTTGTACCCTGACTTTGGACAATATTACATGCTGTTGGTAATAGCTAGCTGCAGCTTGTGTTCCTCAGTTTGTTTGAAAAGGCTTAATAGCTTTCACAAATGTTTTACCATGAATATGCAAGGTCAGGTTTCAGGCGCCACGGAGACATCCAGAAAATCCACCAGAATATGCATCAAGCAACCGGCATAGATTACCTCAACGTGAACCTTCCGGAAGACAGCCCTCATCAAATTAATCCCCTGCACCTGTTCCTTGCTATATGCAATTAGAATGCAACACCATTGTGAACATTCTAAAACACCTTCCAGAAGGCAGCCTCATCAAGTTAATTATCTACCCCTGTTCCTTGTTACAAACAATTAGAATGTGACCTTTCTGAACCTTCTAAAGCAGTTTTATTTAATGACCGTCCACGCTCCTCCCCTTCGCTTAGCCTCTTCGCCTGTTTCCCGGCTTCCAGGACTCTGTCTTGTCAGCTCCCTTGATCCTCCCGGTTCGACCTCACCGCAAAGAACCTCCTGCATTTGTCTTGCACCTGGATGGAACAAAGAACAAGAAGAAAAGGAGAGACACAACAACAGACTTGATTTTATGACGCGCTGAGCTCAGTCGCAATCAAGTGCTGCAAACAAAGGTAACCAGTGTTTTTGTTCAACGTGTACATACTGTTGGTAGGGCTCTGCTAGAGAGGACTTGGGTGAAGCTAACCACATCCGAATATGCTTGTGGGTTTGACAGTGAAATTAAATTCACTAAAGTTTGAAAATTTTAATAAAGGAGCCTCTACGAACAATCTAAATGAAAACAGAACAACAACAAAACTAAAGGTTTGTTGAGATTTGAAAAGCTTTCGTGAGGTGATACCTTAAGAGATAGAGTTAATACTAAACTAAAGCCTTATTATTTGTTTGTTTATAGGTACCATATCTGCTGGTACCATTAATCAGACTGGTGTGAATGCCTGCTGCAGTGCTGCTGTTGAGTAGACAAGCCACAGAATCTTTGACTCTACACGCTCCCTCCATCCCAACCCCCTTCCCCCTGGGATTTGCCACCAGAGCAGTGTCTCCTCCTGTAAACCGCAGGCAAGTCTCAGGAGTATTCGGGAACAAACATCACCATCCCATTGGAATCATTTGGGAACCAGGTAGGTGGCTTATGACACAGGCTGCCAGGCACACAGAGCACTAAGTGCAGAGAAGTGTCCACTTTCTAAAATTGACATTTCTAAAACAGTAATGTTAAATCCAACTTCACCAGTAAGGAGGATTTATCATCACAATTCCAAAGATGTGAAACAAGAAAAAGCTACTCCTCTCTGATCAGGAATTACAACTTGAAAGTTTATTAAGGAATTCCCAATCCTAACCTAAGAGAGGGGAGAGGGGTAGACCTCACATTAGTGAAAAACAAATGTAGCTGTTTGTCACTAACAAGACATGCAAAACATAACAGTGCATGTCCTACCTTTCACTTACATAGCACCCTGCCCTTATGGCTACCTAGGGCCTACCATAGGGGTGACATATGTAATAAAGGGAGTTTAAGAGTGGGCAAGTAGTTTTAAATGCCACGTCGAAGTGGCAATAAACTGCACACACAGGCCTTACAGTGGCAGGCCTGAGGCAGGTTTGAAAGGCTACTTCTGTGGGTGGCACAATCAGTGCTGTAGCCTACTAGTAGCATTTAACGTACAGGCCCTGGGTATGGTATACAACTTTACAAGGGACTTACACGTAAATTGAATATGTCAATTGGGTATACACCTATTACACACATGTTTAGGGAAGAAGCACATGCACTTTAGCACTGATCAGTTTTTTCGACCGGATGTCGACAGCACAACATTGATACATACTTTAATAAATCCAAAGAGCCATTTGTTATTGGTTTCTAATCCCATTTTGCAATTCAGTAATATGCTAATATATTAGTTTACCTTTTTCTATCGGGCAGTTGTACCAAACAGAACAACTTTAGAAACATATCTTGGATTCAGAGGCACCTTAATCCTATACATAACAAAGGCTTGCACTAGCCTTACACCCCAAATCAGGAAAGATGTTGAGAGCCTTTGAAAAGGTACTCAGTTGGCTAAGCAACAAAGCTGAAGGAAGAAACAGATGAAACATTTAAAGAAAAGAGGCAGAAACAAAGTGTGCTAAAGAGACAAGAATAAAGATCAGAACAGGAAGCAGACTTTGGGTAGAGGGTAGAGAACATATCCAGAAAGTGAGATGCAAACATTATCATGATCTTAGTAGCTGGAGATGAAAGGTTTTCAGTTTCTTGTGAATATAAAATGAACGTGACTTTGCATCCCTTCTCGAAGGAGGCAGCATAGGGAGGGGGCTGCTCCAGAGAAGGGTTGAGAGATGCTTGATTGCATTTTGAGTTTCTTCAAATCCATACATAAGGCATTTTTGTTCCTAAATTTCTTGGCAGAGTGTAAATATTGAAGTTGTGCAAGAAGTGTGGCTTTGACATTTATGTGGGACAGTTGAAATTTTTGTTTTGGGTATGTACCCCTCTCTTTCAGTAGCTATTTAAACAATAAATTCATTATCAGAAGGCGAATGTGACAATGAATACATTTAAAAATCTTTTCTGGACTGAATGGGACTAGAATCTTTGATACTTCCTCCTCTGCAGACAGCAGCATAAAGGGAAAATGATTCACCTGCACTCCCTTCATGGATCCTGAAGCATCATCCAGAAATATCTATCATAGAATCATCTATTATACTCTGGTTAGATGCTTAATCAACCCTTGTTAGAAATGGGATTTTTGGTAGACTAGGGCATGCGCCAAAGCCAGGCAGAGACCACCACTCTAGTCAGGATAAGGGAGTTACACTCCTAAAATAACCCCTGCTCACCCCCTTGGTAGCTTGGCACGAGCAGTCAGACTTATCTTAGAGGCAGTGTGTAAAGCATTTGCACATAACCAACAGTAATACAGTGTACGCACTACAAAAGGACACCACACCAGTTTAGAAAAATATCCAATATTTTTATATACGTAAGACAAGACTAAAAACGATGACAATCCACAATACAGTACTTAAAAATCCTCAGTTATCAAACTATGCTTGAAAAACAGTTCCTTGATGTCGATAGCTCCGTCCGGGGCTATCACGGCGTCATGAGCAAACAAATCCAAACATTTCTGGCTGACCGCTGCATCGCGGGCCAGCTACGGTGTCGGGAAGACCCGCAAACAGTACCTTTTAGAAATGCAGGGCGTCGGTGACCTCTCGTTGAGCTTCCGAAAGCACGGTGTCCGCAGGCGTCAGTTCCGGAGGTCGGTGCAGGAGTCGTCGGGCCCTCAAAGTCACACGCGTTGCAGATCAATCTCCTCTCTGTTGGAGTCAGAAGCGCTGGCGTCGGCAGGCATCGGGTGCTGCGGTGCGAAGTGCAGTGGTGCAGTGCCCTCAGGTCGCGGTGCGAGCAGTGGCTCGGTGGCGGCATCAGATGGCATCGTCGGTGAGACCAGGGTCGCGGTGCGAAGTGAATGCGGTGCTCGTCACGGTGCTGGCAGGTCACGGTGCAAGCAGCGTCGTCGTCGTTGCTGCAGCGCTGTCGTTGGCTGACAAACTGGAGTCGATGGCGCCGGCGTCGGTAGGCCAAGGCTGCGGTGCGGGATGAGGGCAGTGCGTCGTGTAACTTTACGAACGGTGCCCTTGAACCACGGTGCAAGCAGCAGCGTTGATTTTGGCGTGGAGCGTTGTCGTCGGGGATACCAAGGCGTCGTCATGAAGCGAGGCGGTGCGGAGTGCGGTGCCCACAGGTCGCGGTGCGAGCAGCGGCTCGGTGGTGGCGTCGGCAGGCGTCGTCGGTGAGCCCAGGGTCGCGTTGCGGCGTTGCGGTGGTACCCTCTGCCAGGACAACGAGTCGGCAGCGGCGTCGTAGACGTCGTCGGGTTGCTTTTCTTCTGTTGCAGCACAAAACACACAGTTCCCAGTGCTGAGGGCAGAAGAGCTTGAAGTCTTTGCTGTTCCTGAGACTTCTTGATCAGGGGGCAAGCTCTACCTCAAGCCCTTGGAGAAACTCACAAAAGTAGATTGCAGAAAGTTCAGTCCAGTCCTTTCACTGCCCAAGACAGAAGCAGCCACTGCAGGCCAACACAGCAAAGCACACAGCAAAGTGGTAGTACCTCCTCACAGCTTCTCCAGCTCTTCTTCTTGGCAGTCTTCTTGGTCCAAAGAGTTCTAAAGTTCAGGGGTCTGGGCCCCAATATTTATATCCCAAAATCCTTTGATCTCTTAGGCAGAGAGTGTCTGTGCCCAGCCAGAACCAGTTCTGCCTTCTCTGGTGTGACTTCCTGGTAGGAGGTGGAGACGGCATTGTCAGAGGCAGACCAGGCCCTTTGAGGTGCAAGGAAATCTCCTCCCCCTCCCCAATTGCAGCCCAGGTCTATTCAGCCCTTTCCTGACCCACCTAGACTATCTGGAGCCACTCCTGTTCCCCAGCCTTCTGTCATCCAAAACCCAGACAGGCAATCCACATTCCAGCAGAGGCACACGGGATGACTGAGCAAGAAAATACCTACTTTCTAAAAGTGGTATTTTCAAACACGGAATGTAAAAATCACCTTCACTAAAAGATGCATCTTTAGATTCTGAGTTCAGGCATACTAAACTTTATTTTCCTACTTAATTCCCCGGGCCAGTTATGTTTATAAGATGTTATAAACAAACTCCCCATTCTGTCCTATGGGGAACAGGTAGCCTTGCAATAGTGAAAAACGAAATTGGCTGTAATTCACTATCAGCGCATGCCACACACACCAGGGCATGTCCTACCTTTCACATACACTGCACCCTGCCCACAGGGGCACCTTGGGCCTACCTTAGGGGTGGCTGACATGTAAGACAAGCATTGGCATAGCCAATAGTTCTCGCCTTTGGGACCTTATGTGTTTAGCCAGAACTTTTGGCCTTGTTGTAGAGCATTGTGGCTGCTGTGCATTATGTTGAAAAGTTATAATAAAAAGTGTTAAGCATTTTTGTTACCTTTATACAAACGAAGACGACATTATATGCAACTGAAAAACCTGATTAAAAAAAGATTTTAACATAAAAAATGTCTTCTAGTTTTTTTGTACTTGCACTGCTGGCAACTTCTTCCTGCCTGTTCTCATGCTTGTTTGTTATAATTTTTTTTGTTATGGGCGAGGGGGACATAAATAACGGGGAAGTGGAGGTTGGAAAACAGTAATTTAATTAGAACACGAGCAGCGGACGGACACTAGTGGAGAATCAACAGATGCCAGATTCCAAGGGCAGACTGATGTGATGCTTAGGTGGTGCGCTGATGCAAAATGGTGGTGGTGAATGATGTTTGGTGCTCAGGTGGTGACCCTATATGGTGTGGATTGGAGGTACGTTGTGGATTGTGGAGTTCTGGAGTTGAAATATGTTGTTTGGTGTGTAATTATGCGGTGTGGATTGGAAATGTGTGGAGTTGGATTGTGTAGCCTGGAACTGTGGTGTTGAGTGAAATTATGCTTAGTGAAATTGTGTCATGGTGTGGAGTGCATTTATGTTGATTGGTGGTATGTGGTATAGAGTGCATTTATGTGGAGGGTATTTATGTTGCATTGAGTAGAGTGAAATTATGTGGCATGTAATTATGTGGCATTGAGTGGTATTATGTGGAGTGTATTTATGTTGCATTGAGTAGAGAGTAATTATGTGGCGTGTAATTATGTGGTACTGAGTGGTATGTGGAGTGTATTTATGTTGCAATGAGTAGAGTGTAATTATGTGGCATGTAACTATGTCGAACTGAGTGGTATTTTGTGGAGTGTATTTATGTTGCATTGAGTAGAGTGTAATTATGTGGCGTCTAATTATGTACCACAGCGGTATTATGTGGAGTGTATTTATGTTGCATTGAATACAGTGTAATTATGTGGCGTGTAATTATGTGGTACTGAGTGGTATTATGTTGAGTCTATTTATGTTGCATTGAGTAGAGTGTAAATATGTGGCATGTAATTATGTGGCACTGAGTGGTATTATATGGAGTGTATTTATGTTGCATTGAGTAGAGTGTTATTATGTGGCGTGTAATTATGTGGCACTGAGTGGTAATATGTGAAGTGTATTTATGTTGCATTGAGTAGAGTGTAATTATCTGGCTTGTAATTATGTGGTACTGAGTGGTATGTGGGGTGTATTTGTTGCATTGAGTACAGTGTAATTATGTGGCGTGTAACTATGTCACACTGAGTGGTATTATGTGGAGTGTATTTATGTTGCATTGAGTAGAGTGTAATTATGTGGTGTGTAATTATGTGGCACTGAGTGGTATTGTGTGTAGTGTATTTATGTTGCATTGAATAGTGTGTAATTGTGATGTGTGATTGTGTGGTACTGATTGGTATTATGGGGAGTGTGTGTTGTATTCAGTAGAGTGTAATTATGTGGCGTGTAATTATGTGGCAGTGAGTGGTATTATTTGGAGTGTATGTTGCATTGAGTGCAGTGTAATTATGTAGCATATAATTATGTGGCACTGAGTGGTATTGTGTGGAGTGTATGTTGCATTTAGTAGAGTGTAATTATGTGGCGTGTAATTATGTGGCACTGAGTGGTATTATTTGGAGTGTATGTTGCACTGACTGCAGTGTAATTATGTAGCATACAATTATGTGGCACTGAGTGGTATTGTGTGGAGTGTATGTTGCATTCAGTAGAGTGTAATTATGGGGTGTGTAATTATGTGGCACTGAGTGGTATTTGGAGTGTATGTTGCATTGAGTGCAGTGTAATTTTGTAGCATATAATTATGTGGCACTGTGTGGTATTATGTGGAGTGTATTTATGTTGCATTTTGTAGAGTGTAAGTATGTGGATTGTAATTATATGGCACTGAGTGGTATTATGTGGAGTGTATTTATGTTGCATTGAGTAGAGTGTAATTATGTGGTACGGAGTGGTATGGGGAGTGTATGTTGTATTCAATAGAGTGTAATTATGTGGCATGTAATTATGTGGCACTGAGTGGTATTATTTGGAGTGTATGTTGCATTGAATGCAGTGTAATTATGTAGCATATCATTATGTGGCACTGAGTGGTATTGTGTGGAGTGTATGTTGCATTCAGTAGAGTGTAATTATGTGGTGTGTAATTATGTGGCACTGAGTGGTATTTGGAGTGTATGTTGCATTGAGTGCAGTGTAATTATGTAGCATATAATTATGTGGCACTGAGTGGTATTGTGTGGAGTGTATGTTGCATTCAGTAGAGTGTAATTATGTGGCGTGTAATTATGTGGCACTGAGTGGTATTATTTGGAGTGTATGTTGCATTGAGTGCAGTGTAATTATGTAGCATATAATTATGTGGCACTGAGTGGTATTGTGTGGAGTGTATGTTGCATTCAGTAGAGTGTAATTATGTGGTGTGTAATTATGTGGCACTGAGTGGTATTTGGAGTGTATGTTGCATTGAGTGCAGTGTAATTATGTAGCATATAATTATGTAGCACTGTGTGGTATTATGTGGAGTGTATTTATGTTGCATTGAGTAGAATGTAATTATGTGGCATGTAATTATGTGGTACTGAGTAGTATTGTGTGGAGTGTATGTTGCATTCAGTAGAGTGTAATTATGTGGCGTGTAATTATGTGGCACTGAGTGGTATTTGGAGTGTATGTTGCATTGAGTGCAGTGTAATTATGTAGCATATAATTATGTGGCACTGGGAGTGGGAGGGGGGCGACAGGGAGGGAGAGACCGTCTCTAGGAACAGGCTGGAGGGATGGCGGGGGCGAGGGAAGGAGACACTGTCTCTAGGAGCAGGCTGGAGGGATGGGGGCGAGGGAGGGAGACACTGTCTCTAGGAGCAGGCTGGGGGGATGGGGGGGCACCGTCTTCTGCTCTATGGGGAGAATAATTAACTGCAGCTGAAGAGCAGGGTCGTTTTATTTCACTTTTCTATTAAATCACGGAGCTGCGGCGTCGCTTCCCACAGCAGGCCTGTCACAGGGCTCAGCAGCCTAATCAATTACCGTATTAAAAAAAAACAGTTCATACGTGCCAGCTCAGAATAAAAAAAACAAGTTCAAGTTGGGCCAGCAGTTCCAAGTCAAAGGGCTCTCGTTACAACTCGGCCTACAACTCGGAACCTAGTGAAAGCGACGCGCAAAGGTAGCGAGAAGCCCCTCCATGCAGCAGGAGATGGGTAGGGTTACCTATGGGGTGAGATGTCCCTCCGAGAAGCTGAATGCCGGATGAAATGCCAACCTCAGGCAGCATGAGATGGAAAGGTTGCTCCTCCGGCAGGACGGGGTGGGCGAAATGCGCCTCTAGTGAGCACGAGCCTGGGTGAGATGTGCTGCTGCGGCCGGCAGGCACCGTGCTCCCCGCCTGGCAAGTTGTGAGCACTGAAGGGGAGTGAGAAAACACATCCTCAGCCCAGCCCCGCTCCCCTGATGTACACGTGAGGTACTTACTGCAGAGTGGAGAATACACATGAGCACTCTTCCTTTGGTACTTACTGCAGAGGGGAGAACACACGTGAGCACTCTCCCTGAGGTACTGCAGAGTGGAGCACACACCTAAGCACTCTCCCTGATGTCCTGCAGAGTGGAGCACAGACGTGAGCACTCTCTCTGAGGTACTTACTGCAGAGGGGAGCACAGACGTGAGCACTCTCTCTGAGGTACTTACTGCAGAGGGGAGCACAGACGTGAGCACTCTCCCTGAGGTACTTACTGCAGAGGGGATCACACACGTGAACACTCTCCCTGTGGTACTTACTCCAGAGGGGAGCTCACTTGTGAGGTACTTACTCCAGAGGGGAGCTCAATTGTGAGGTACTTACTTCAGAGGGGAGCACACAAGTTAGCACTCTCCCTGTGGTACTTACTTCAGAGAGGAGCATACACGTGAGCACTTTCCCTGAGGTATTTACTGCAGAGGGGAGCACACAAGTGAGCACTCTCCCTGAGGTACTTACTCCAGAGGGGAGCTCACTCGTGAGGTACTTACTTCAGAGAGGATCACACTTGTAAGCACTCTTTTCAGGTACACAAGAGAGCACCCTTGTAAGCACTTTCTTATACACACCTCAGAGGGGAGCACACACGTGAGCACTCTCCCTGTGGTACTTACTCCAGAGGGGAGCACACGCGTGAGGTACTTACTGCAGAGTGGAGAATCCACATGAGCACTCCTCCTGAGGTACTTACTGCAGATGGGAGCACACACGTGAGCACTCTTTTCAGGTACAAAGGGGAGCACCCTTGTGAGCACTTTCTTATGCACACCCCAGAGGGGAGCACTCTCGCCAATGCTCTCAGATACTTACTCCAGAGTGTAGCATACTTGAGAGCACTCACTCAGATAATCCAGAGGGATCACACTCACGAGCACTTTTCCAGATACTTACTCCAAAGTGGAGAACATTTGTAAGTGCTCTCCCATAGGCCTACTCTTAAGGGGCGCATACTCACGAGCGCACTCTCAAACACTTTCTCCTAAGGGGAGCATTCTGGCAAGCACTCTTTCAGGTACTTTGTCCTAAAGGGAACACATTAGTGCGAACTCGCGCAGGTGCGCACTCCAGGGGGGCGCACACTCGTAAGCACTCTTTTAGATACTTAGGCCTATGGTGAGACACAAATACTTACTCCAGATGGGAGCACATCCACAAGCGTTCTTACAGATGCATAGTTCTAAGGACAACACACGTGCGAGCAATCTCTGATACTTACTCCAAAGTGGGACACACTCATGGGCTTGCAGTCGCATACTTCAAAGGGAGCACACTCGTGAGCACTATTTCAGATATATACTCTTAAGGGGGGGGGCACCTATGCGAACACTCTGATACTTACTCCAAAGGCAAGCACTTTCACAAGCGTTTCCTCAGATACTTACTCCAAAGGGGAGCGCACTCTAGGATAAATACTCCAAAGCAGAGTACCCTTGCGAGCAGACACTCCAATACTCACTCAGGTGGAGCACTCAAGCAAGCACTCTCTGATATTCCAAAGGGGGACACCCTTGCCAGCAGACTTTCGGATACTTACTCTAAAGGGGAGCACCCTTGCGAGCAGACACTCCAATACTTACTCAAGGGGAGTACTCTTGCGAGCACCCTCTGATACTCCAAGGGGGCACCCTTGCCAGCAGTCTCTTTGAGGCTTACTACAAAGAGGAGCACCCTTGCGAGCAGACACTCCAATACTTATTCAAGGGGAGCACTCAAGCGAGCACTCTCAGATACTCCTGCAGGGGGCACCCTTGTTAGCAGTCTCTCAGATATTTACTCCAAAGGGTGGCACCCTTGCAGGCACACACTCCAGTACTTACTCCAAGGGAGCACTCCTGCAGAGCACTCTGATACTCCAAGGGGTACCCTTGCCAGCAGTCACCCATATACTTATTCCAGAGCGAGCACCCTTTGTGAAGCTTGGCTGCAAGCTGAAGTGAGATGCACTCCTGTGTACTCTCAGCTCTCTTTTGCCTAGTGGTAGATTATGGAAATTGATAATCTAATGAGTTTTGATTTCAATTGATGATGAAGCTTATACCTGACTCCCCCTCCCCCTCACTCCCCCCCCCCCCCCCTAGTATTATCAAAGCCGAGAGAACAACCCCAGCTGCTGCAGCTGCCTGCCTGTCTCTTTGTTCTGCTTTTAGCGAGATGTGACGGGCTGATAAGGGCTGGGAGCGGATTCTGCAGAGATAGGGCCAGAGCACTTTTATTAACTTCAATCATGAGAGTTATGTGGAACTTGTTCAGCCGTTACAGTGGGCTCCACCAGATAAGGGGGGCGGGTCCTGGTCGCAGCTCTGATGCGGGAACCATACTTTACACCCTATCCCCCACCCCCTTACTACATCTATAGAGCATCTCTGTTCATATCCAAGCAATTCAGCGGAAACAGATTTTTATTCATGGACATTTTAAAGCGCCAAACAGGCCCAGAAGGCGTCGGAACGCTTTGCATGGGTTGGAATATTTCGTGATTAGGCAAGTTTGGCAGAATGGTCATTAATTTAAATGTCGAATCTAAAACATACAGTGATGAGTGATAGTGGATTTCCACCCAGCGCAATTACACGTTTTACCGAGTGCAAATTTGCACCTGGTAACATCTTTCACTTTTCAGCACACATTTGGAACATATCTGTAAGATGTCTGCAGAAAATGGAACATATCTGGATGATGTCTGCAGAAAAGGACCACGGGTGGTGTGAATTGCTTGCACTAAGGGCCCATTAATTCTTGGACTTGCCTGCTATTTCCCATTCTAGCCCAAAAACGTGTGATGGGTGTTTACTGGGGTTTCGGTACTGTCTCCAGTCGGTACCACTGGACTGTTATTACCACCCCATGTTATCAGCCATGTTATAATATGGATTATGGGCGGTGCCCCTCTGGAATTGATTCTGTGGCTACGGCGATTTTTGCATGATTATGGATTTGCCGCATTTGCCACATAATCCATCACCTGCTGCATAATTTGAAAATTTTAACAAAAAAATAGTTTCAAGCTCAAACGGATCAAAAGTTACTAAAAATGCGGCGACGCTTGCAGGGGATGGCAGTTCGCAAAAGTTGACTGTTCACTCTTCAGTTTCATATGCCTTTCAGTTGCATATTGCTGTATTTAGGTGTTAAACTAGTACTAATACGGTGAAGCCTTTGTCCATTGTTAACGTGCAAAATAATGAACTGATACTATTGCAAAATGTGCCGCACCATGCCGAATAATTTGCATTTTCATTCTGCGTCAGTCATCCCTGCCGCATAACTTGGTCCTCCCATGCCGCATTATTCCAGTTGCCTCGACCATAGGGATGTGTCCTCATACATGCAACCACATCCACACACGGTCCACTCAGGATGCCTCGCATCACACCTGGCCCCCAGCCCAGTGCCACGCTGCGGCGGTTCCTGTTGTGCGGGGACCTTTCGTCCACACACATGCACATAGGCAAACTTGAGTTGGAAAGTGGCGGTAGTCTCAGGAGCCGGGCTGCCCGCTCTTCCTCTGCTGTGCTCTCAGCTAGATGTCAGCTGCTGATAAGCGGCGGGCCCTGATCCCCATTCTGATAAAGATTGCCAAGCCCGATAAGTGCCGCTTATCTCTCCCCAGCAGGCCCGCGCTGTATTCCCTTACAATAACAAACACTGCCGATGACAACGCACAGGGCTCCCAACAATCTGTCTCACCGCTAATGTGATTAATGCCGGCGCTTTTTAGGTCTCGCCTATGCAGCGCGCATGCGCTGCATAGGCAAAAAGACCTTTTGCCATCGATTCGGCTTTTCAGCCTAAAACGTGCACGCGTTCCATTGCCTTCAATGGCAACGCGTGCACGTTTGGCGATTCACTTGCGGGAGCGAGCGGCACCATTTGGTAGCAATTATCGCTCCTGGCGCCGCTCGCTCCCGCAAGTGAATCGCGCAGGCTCCCTCCTATCCCCCCTCACCCTGCTGCCCTGCGAGGCGCGCGCGCTTGTTTTACATTGCTAATGGAAACCAGCATTTGCAAATCAATTAGCTTGGGAATTGCTTTTTAAAAGCGAAACCTATTGACTTTGCTAATCCTTGCTCTGTTTGCATCCTCCCACCCCCTCATCTCAATAGGTGCGACGTAATATTGCCAACAGCTCTATTTTCACCTGGACAGAACCAGGGACTTTGACTCTCATGAACAACTTTTGGTCTCAGCGGTGTTAGTGCGGTCATTCCCGCCTTCACCATCAAAATGACAGGGAACACATGATGTCTTTCACATTGCTACTTACAAAGCATCTCTCTCAATGTTCATGTACATTCCACCAAAGCCATTGCTGCATTCCACAGGCATTTTTCAGTAAGGTATGCAAAGTGAGTACGTGAGCCTCCTCACATACCTTATGCAGCCATTTGAAAGCTTCCTCATGGGGTTATGCACTATTTGGCCTTTTGTTTGCTTCAGTTATCAACTGCCTGATTCTACAGTTCTCCTCCACTCTATGAGTAGGATAAAATTACTTTTACGCTGATGCTATGTCTTAGTCTGTAATCTAGCTGTCATTCCAGAACCCTCCTGTCTACGCCCCTTAGCCACTTGTTAAATTTGTGATTCCAGTGAGGTACTTTCTTAAAGGTGGAATTGGCGATGATGACAAAATGGGGCATGACCTCATAGAGGATACTCACGCATCCATAGTACCTACTGCGCAAGAGTGCTTTTTGTAAAGAAGCGCGACTAAAACTAACGGAAAAAAAGCAATATGACATGGCTCGCTTTGATTGCGTCACAGCACTTTTTAGGTCTCGCGCCTAGCGTTGCAGTGCGTAGAACTGCTCGTGCAGCGCGAGACCTTTAGAAAGGGCTTCTGAAAGCTACCTACACGCTCGTGCGTGTGGTTTTGCTTTGGGAAGCCCACATTGGCTGGAGCGTGCGTTTTTTTTACCGAGACGGCACGCGATTGGGCAAAGGCGGGCGCATGTCCCGCCTCTGCTCCTCCCATTCCCGATGGTGGCCAGAACGCGCAGCAGCGCGCGTTCGTCTCGCTGCCGCGCTCTCTCCCCCCGCTCCTCTGTGGTGCGCGCGCACCACTGTTTTTTTTTTACAGCACGGCCGCCATTTCAGGGTCTGTCTCTCTGCTCGCTTGATGGTGTGAGTTGTTCTTAAGGCAGGTGGTGGTTCAGCAATAAGTGGGGTCAGGGACACGTGAGTTGGGGGTGGGGGGTGGAGGAGTCCATGGCAGAGCTGTGACAGATGGTTGTCTGCGGGTCAGTAGGGTTGCCTCGGTGCCGGGGCTCCCCCTTGTTATGTTAGTTGCTTTCTCTAAAGCAGAGAGGTGTGTGTATATAGCTTTACCACAGGGCAGCGTGAGCAAGCGGAGAATGGCTTGAAAACATGAGGCGGTGCACCCTATCACTTCCAGCCTCTGTCGGCATGTTGCTGGGTGACCGAGTACACCGCCTGCACTCCCAGGTGAAACATTTACACCCTTGCTTGTGTGTGAGCGCCTGAACAGCACTGCTACCACAAGGCACTGTGACCAAGCAGACAATGGAGTTGTACTACTTTGACAGAGTTCGGGATGACTTTAGAATTTATTTATGAGCGCTTTTCACAAGCGCAACTGTTTATCGTAAAGTCGATTTTCACGACCGCTACTCTGTGCCCCGCCCTCTGTTTGTGCATGCCGCACTGTACCTTTCCTCCCTCCTCTTGTACTATGCGTCCCTTCTGCCAATTACCAGCCCCCGCCATTTGCTCTGCCATGACAGTGCCCGTTCAGTGTGTGCGCGTCAAAGCGAAGGGCACAGGAGAATCAGCCGTGACGCACCTGCCCTCTCTTGTTCAGTGAGTGGGATGTGGCCGTAGCGGTTCCACTAAACAGCCCCTCCCGTTCGCTCCGTTATTGCAGCCCCCGTTCCCTGTGTGTGCTCGGTCAAGTAGGTGTTACTGAGCAGTTTCCACTTGTTTGCCCAAACTCATCAGTTTCAAGTTGAATATACACATTCCTCATACCCCGCGGACTCACAAGTCCAAGATGCAAGATGTCCATTAACTTAATTAAGTTTCTCTAATTGCAACTGATTGGCACATGCAGTGGTAGTGCGGTGAACTTCAGGCAAGCAGAGAGGCAATATTAATATAGATGTTTTTTTCTGCTCGTGTCACGCGCGAGGTATTAAACGGCTATAACGTCCATGTACGAGGTCAGGACACGGAGTCACTGTAGGTGATGTACAGCTGCCTGTTTATTATCTCAATTTTTGGGGCAAGTTAGCATCAAAGTGGACAGCTTCTTGACACGAGGTTTGTTCTGAATGGACAGATGACGCATTTCTCCCTTAAGTGATGAAGTCACTTTGCGGCAATTTACACAGCTTTATTAGTTGCTCTGATAGACTGATTCATTTTTACCATGCACAAGTGACCTCTGAGTGCCTGCCAATGGTGGTTTAGGGATCATAATGAAAGACTCGTTCAGAAGGGGTAAAGGTTCGAATCGCTGCGATCCACTCTGTTTATCAATAGCTTTGATTGCAACAATTTGACTACCAGGCATTGGCACCTCTTGCAAGCTCTTACTGACCTGTGGCTGTTCACAGATTCAGCTGTGGGCAGAATCATATACGTCAATACACCAAAATGGCAGGGGTAGCGGAAGTGACATCACACATCCTTTTGCCTTAATGACATCACATTAGGGAACACATATGACTGCTTCTGGTTAAGTGGCATGGCACTGCTATGGATCTCATGGTCCCCCAAGCTAATTCAACACCATGTAAAGGAAACAGTGGCTTGGCACTCTCCAGCTGTGATAATTGAGAACACGCAAGATGGTGAAGGGAAAAAAAACACAGCCTACTCTTTCAAGGATCTTTTTCTTTGTTCATGCAGTACGCAATGCAGGGAATGGACGTGCAACCCATCTCTGTGTGGGTGTGCAACTCTGATCATGCCTCTGTCCACAATCCTTCGTCCATGTATTCCATCACCCAGACTGCTCACGCTAGTGCCTATTCCAATATGGGCTCTTGCCCAGAATTTCCCCTGACGCACAGTTAGAAGCGTCTTTAAATGGATTAGAGGTGCTGTGTATTGGGTCGTTAGCCGTCATTTCCTGTAGCCCAGCTTTTGCTGTCCTCTGAGTCTTATCTCTGACGAGGTCGGGCACCCCTTGTTTTGATTAGTTACGGATCTCATCGCGAGATTTGGTCCATTTGAAAACGAGTACGCGAAACACTCCCGGCGTACTGCTTCCCGTTGTACTGCTTCCCGTTGCAGCTGTAGGAAACGAGAGTTACAGATAGACGGTAAGAAGGCACAGCAATCGGTATAATAGAATTTAAATGGGTAAACCTTCTCCTTACGATGATGGTATAGTAATTGAACCTCCTTTTCTCAGAATAGACACAAGACCTTGAAACGCGGCTACGAGTGATAGAACCTACTACGAAGCCCAATTAGCAATAGCAGCAGGTAGGAACTTTATTCTTTTGTTGTGGAATGGTAAACTCAGAGCTCTTTGAAGGAAACACATTTGACTAGTGACTGTTGACTAGTATTCGTGTATTACACTGTCCTTAGGTTTCGGAATATTCTGGTGAGCCAGGAAGCACTCTGTGTCTAGTGGATGTCTGATGCCTGATGTCTGATGCTGGTGGATGCCGTTTAAGTTGCTTGCAGGAGCCATTCATTTTGCGGACGATGCACATGCGGCAGGGTTAGCCGAAGCATGAACTGTAGCTCAGAGACACAGACTTTTGCATTGTGTGTCCAGGCCCCTCCAAAGCGAGGCTCAAGTGCTGGAGGTGGCAGTCAGTTCATCTCTCTGTAAAGGTTGCATAATGGCAGATTACGCAATGCCATGTAAAGGAGAGCCTGGTTGATGTTCTTTCACAAACAGCCTTTTGGGGTGCCATATGCACTAGGCTTCCTGGTTGCACTGCGTCGAAACGTTACTGTAAACTTGAGGAGAAATATGGGAATGGGGTATGTTTACCATTCTTCGTCTATGCAGTCTCAGCGAGAGGGGACGATGTGGCTTCCTGCTTTCCTTGCCAGTTTCGAGGGTTGTGGTTTTGTCTGGCCTCTGTCTGGCCTTTTATCCTTGCTTCACTCCTCCAAAATGGAATGTTACACTCCATAACACACAATCACACAACTAATAATACCAGTACACTCGATGCCACATAACTACTCCATAACACACAATCCCACTCCACATAATCCATGTAATTACTACATAATCCATATAATTACTATCCACATAATACCACTGCATGCCATGCCACATAATTCCATTACACATAACTCCACTCAACACCACACATTCCATGCCACACAATTACACAACAAACAATTCCAATCCAACCCACATAATTCCAATCCACACCACATACATACACTCCACTAAACGCAAAGCTATCCACACATTTCCATACCACACAATTCAACTCCACACATTTACAATCCACACCACATAATTTGACACCAAACCACATAATACAACTCTACAATTCAATAACACAACACACCAAATACATCCAGTATGCTCCACACAATTCCACATCCTGCCACAACATTCAACTGCACACCACATAATTAAACTCCACTACATACCACTCCACAACACAAAATACCATTCCTTATAATTACACTCCAGAACACACAATCCCACTCCACATAATTCCAAAACATGCAATACCATATAATTAATATCCACATAATTCTACATCACACCATG
This sequence comes from Calotriton arnoldi, assembly GCA_963921515.1. Classification (NCBI taxonomy): domain Eukaryota; kingdom Metazoa; phylum Chordata; class Amphibia; order Caudata; family Salamandridae; genus Calotriton; species Calotriton arnoldi. The sequence goes on from CAWUFW010012750.1 coordinate 272,255, forward strand.
CCACATAATTCCACAACACAACTCCACGCCACACAATTACATAACTAACTAATCCAATCCCTCTCACAGAATTCCAGTACACACCACATTCATACACTACGTAACACATAGGTAAAATACATTGCCATTTACAATGCCAATAGCTCTAACTTAAAAAAATGCGAGACCTATTGCATTTCCAATGCTTGTTTAAAATTCCGTGATAGGATGGATGGTGGGGTCAGGGCAGGGAGGGGCTGCTTACATTTGCACTTTTTGCACTCTGAAACTCTAAAACGTATGCACATGGCGGCCGCCACAGTAAATAACAAAAAAAAGCAACATCTTCTCTGTTAAATACACAAGACCTCTGCCATGTGTTCCTGCTCTTCGCGGCAGACTGAGACCAGCAGGCATGTTGTAGGAGCTCGAAAAGAAAAGAAAAAACACAGCGAGCGCGTGGGAGCGCAAGGAACTCTGCTATGAAATTAAGTAAACAAGCCAGTTATGCGTGTGGCAGCGGTAAAGCGGCCCGTGGTGAAATAAACAGCACAAAGACATACTAGTTATGCGTGTGGCAGCACACCGGGTGCTGTGCTGAAATATAAAGCACAGCACGCCTGTGTGCATAAAACGTATGCACATGGCGGCCGCCACGGTAAATAACAAAAAAAAGCAACATCTTCTCTGTTTTTACATACACAGGACCTCTGCCATGTATTCCTGCACAATGCTCTTCGCAGCAGCCTGAGAGCAGCAGGCATGTTGTAGGAGCACGAAAAGAAAAGACAAGCGGGGCAGCGCGGCAACTGCGAACGCGCTAATAACGCGCGCGCGCTACAAGGGCAAACCAACGCGACCAGCGCTGATCGCCATCTGTGTCCAATTAAGATAATTGGTTACAGATGGCGCTGCTACTCGCCGCCGCGGACCCTAGGCCAAGGCAGAGAGAGGCGGTCCATGCACCCGCCTTTGGCCAATTGCGTGCTGTCTTTCTTAGAAAGAGGCACGCAAAGGCCAATAGGTGTGATTTAAAAAAAAAGCACACGCACAAGCGTGTGTTTAAAGTTAAAAAGCCCTTACTTAAAGTCTCGCAGAGCAGCGCATGCGCGCTGGCTCAGGCGAGACCTAAAAGGAAGGTTAGGGACTGGCAAGTGTGTGCACTTGCCAAGTCGACTATGGCAGTTACAAACTGCGTGCAGACTATGCAATGGCAGGTCTGAGTTACCTTTTAGGGCTACTCACGTGGGTGGCACAATCAGTGCTGCAGGCCCACTAGTAGCATTTGATTTACAGGCCCTGGCACACTCAGTGCACTTTACTAGGGACTAACAAGTAAATCAAATATCCAATCATGGAAACACCAATCCATAACACAACGTACACTTTAGCACTGATTAGCAGTGGTAAAGAGCCCAGAGTCCTAAAACCAACACAAACAGGTCAGGAAAAAATAGGAGGAAGAAGCAAAATGTTTGGGGATAACCCTGCAAAAAGGGTCATTTCCAACAACCCTTCTATATTTTTTTGCCAGGCTGTGAGATATTTTATTTTTAATTACATCATTGAGTGACATTAGTAATTTTGCAGTTTCAAGAACTTGCTTTTTGGCAACAATCTCTTACTGCAGGGCAACTTCTTCTGCTACACGTTAATTTGCAGCGTTTTACTTTAGCAATATATTTTTTGGGTGTTTTCCTGCACAAATCCTAGTTTTGTAAATTTTTACCCGGCAATTTTTTACAAAAACACTGATTTTAATGAATTTGTGCGCTCTGGCAGCGAAGCCAAGTGTTTGGGGATTATTTAATAGGATGGCGCAAAGTCACGCAAAACACTGTGTCAAACACTTACCATTTTAAAACTCTGATGACAATGCAAAATTGAGCAGCGCCACCTGAGCGCCTGTGCAGCCATTAGTAAATAACGGCCACTGTGTTAATTTGAACTTTTTCTGTTACAGAGAAAAAGGGCTTGTGTCCCCCTGAAAACAATGACAGAAGATGTACTATCCCGGTACAGCCGAATGAATGCCTAAGTGACGACAACTGTCCCGAAGAGAAAAAGTGCTGCGGGGCCTGCGCAAAAAAGTGCACCAAACCTCAGCGAGGTATGTGGGTAATCTCCTGGTCCATTACATACCATAATGTAATCCTATATAAGAGTTCAAGGGTTCATAACTCACAGGTGAAACCAATCACATACAAGATAAACCAACCATATGAATCAAAGCAAGCAAAGCCAGAAGCAAAATAGGGATTGTGCCTTGTAATTTATCAACTAGGTTTTATGTATTCAGCAGGTAGCTTTCTATCAGAAGCGTTGTACATAGCATCAAAAACACTCTAATGGTACATTGGCAATTTGGCCAAACACACATAACTGGCTGGAGATGGAGAAAGAGATGTAAAGTATGACAATGCATCCATATATGTAAATTAAAATACTTGCACATTAACTTATTCTGGGTTCCTCGGACAGGCTGGCCAAGGATGAGAAGACAGTTTGAAGGCCTGTTTGCGGGTGGTAGTTGTGAGCCAATGAGGGGAGGCCTACCTGATGTTGGATGGGAGAACATACACCCTACACAACACAGAGATACCATTGGGACTGGCCCAAGCGGCATAGATCCCCTTTATTTATACCCTCAGCCGCGCCCGCCCGGAGGGGTGCATGCTTCACACATCACCCACTGTGTAGCTGTGAGAAGTTGGCCTGGCATATGCTGTCCACTAATTATAGTGGGCACCTTGAACCAGTCCAAACAACCCCTTATTGGAGATAGGTTAAAGACAACCTTTATTGAAAGCTATCCTAGTGGTAGCTATGGAGAGCAGCCTTCAGGCTAAGTCTTAGAGGAATGTAAAGCAGCTTGTTTTACCAGTCTATAATCTCTTGAGTGACCAAATGAAAGAGGACCACACCAGGTATATATTCAAAATATATGTATTTATTGCTAAACACACCCCTCTAGTCTCTTTATGAGGCTAGAGTTCGAAGTACATAAGTTATAAGTTAGTTATCTACAGTAATAGCACAAATACACGTTTGAGCCCTAGGGGCGTACCAAACCATATACCAATAAAGTGGTATAAGAACCACGACTGAGCTAGACACAGGGCCTAGAGCCTGTAGGAGTGCTTGGACCACAAGGAACCACCCAAGGTAGTGACACAGGGGACCCCCGGGGGACGCGTGCAGTGTGAGAACACAGCCGCGAATCGCCGTTGACTTCTATGGGGAAAGTCGCAGTTGGAATCTTAAAGAAAAGGGACACTTAGAGGAGGACTTGGAGCAAACCCTTTTAGAACTAGGCTGTTCTAGTGTCAATACCCACACAACTTTTGGTCTCACCGGTGTTAGTGCGGTCATTCCCGCCTTCACCATCAAAATGACAGGGAACACATGATGTCTTTCACATTGCTACTTACAAAGCATCTCTCTCAATGTTCATGTACATTCCACCAAAGCCATTGCTGCATTCCACAGGCATTTTTCAGTAAGGTATGCAAAGTGAGTACGTGAGCCTCCTCACATACCTTATGCAGCCATTTGAAAGCTTCCTCATGGGGTTATGCACTATTTGGCCTTTTGTTTGCTTCAGTTATCAACTGCCTGATTCTACAGTTCTCCTCCACTCTATGAGTAGGATAAAATTACTTTTACGCTGATGCTATGTCTTAGTCTGTAATCTAGCTGTCATTCCAGAACCCTCCTGTCTACGCCCCTTAGCCACTTGTTAAATTTGTGATTCCAGTGAGGTACTTTCTTAAAGGTGGAATTGGCGATGATGACAAAATGGGGCATGACCTCATAGAGGATACTCATGCATCCATAGTACCTACTGCGCAAAGCTTTGTATAACTAACTTCGAGAAGCAGGTTCCAGTCATGCCACTAGATGCATGCTTCACAAAGGAAGGAAATAGACCTTCTGCAGACTGAGGAGTAACAGTCGCCAGAAAGGTAACTTCATCCTTTCCAGTTGTCATACACAGCACTGCCCCTTCTGTCGCCGAACTGGACACCGCCCCCACCCAGATCTGGGACATAGACACGCCTCCGTCGAGGCGCCTCAGTTCTTACAGCACTACTCCTGTCGATCAAAATGGAACCCCCTCCGCCCCCATCCCTCCCCCTCTCCAGCTCCGTCGAGGCACCTCCGTTCTTACAGCACTACCCTTTCTGTCTCCGAACTAGAACCCCCCCTCCCCCTCTGGTTCAGCCATTCAGTCCTGACATTCAGCTCCCCCCCTTATACTTCAATACGGAGGAGCTATGATTTTATATAGCGCCTACATGGCCGAGGGGCATCAGAAAGATACTGCACAGAAAAGTGGTAAACTGGCATTCCAGGGTGTAGGGGGGCGGGGGGTCATAGATTTAGCCCAGGTGTCTTCGAAGAAGAGCGAGACCCCCACACAGCTCCACCGATGCACTTCGTACCATGGACCCTCGGGGCCAGTCCAGCTGCCCCAGACTCGGTCACCCCAGCTCTGGAGCACAGACAGCTCCGTCGAGGCACCTCAGTCCTCACAGCACTGCCCCTTCTGTCTCCAAACTGGAGACCGCCCCACCCCCCCAGCTCCACCCTGGGACACAGGCACAGCTCCGTCGAGGCACCTCAGTCCTCACAGCACTGCCCCTTCTGTCGCCCAACTGGACACCGCCCCCCCACCCAGATCTGGGACATAGGCACGGCTCCGTCGAGGCGCCTCAGTTCTTACAGCACTACTCCTGTCGAACAAAATGGAACCCCCTCCGCCCCCATCCCTCCCCCTCTCCAGCTCCGTCGAGGCACCTCCGTTCTTACCCCTCTACTACCCCACTACCCTACTACCCCACTACCCTACTACCCCTCTACTACCCTACTACCCCTCTACTACCCTACTACCCCACTACCCCTCCACTACCCCATTACCCATCTTCTACCCCACTACCCTCTACTACCCCACTACCCTACTACCCTACTACCCCTCTACTACCCCACTACCCTACTACCCCACTACCCCCCTACTACCATACTACCGCACTACCCCTCTAATACCCCTCTACTACCCTACTACCCCTCTACTACCCCTCTACCCCACCCTTCTACTACCCCACCCTTCTACTACCCCTCTACCCTACTATCCTACTACCCCTCTACTACCCCACTACTCTACCACCCTACTACCTCTCTACTACCCCTCTACTACCCCTCTACCCCTCTACTACCCCTCTACCCCGCTACTACCCCTCTGCTACCCCACTACCCCTCTGCTACCCCTCTATTACCCCACTACCCCTCTACTACCCCACTACCCCTCTACTACCCTACTACCCCTCTACCCTACTACCCCTCTACTACCCCACTACGCCTCTACTACCCCACTACTCTAAAACCCCTCTACTACCCCACTACCCCTCTACTACCCCACTACCCCTCTACTACCCTTCTACTACCCACTACCCTACAACCCCTCTACTACCCCACTACCCCTCTACTACCCCACTACCCTACTCCTCCTCTACTACCCCTCTACCCTACTACCCCACTACCCTACTACCCCTCTACTACCCCACTACCCTACTACCCCTATACTACCCCACTACCCTACAACCCCTCTACTATCCCACTACCCCTCTACTACCCCTCTACTACCCCACTGCCCCTCTACTACCCATTTACTACCCCACTACCCCTCTACTACCCCACTACCCCTCTACTACCCCACTACCCCTCTACCCTACTACCCCTCTACCCTACTACCCCTCTACTACCACACTACCCCACTACCCTACTACCCCTCTACTATCCCACTACCCTACTACCCCTCTACCCTACTACCCCTCTACTACCCCACTACCCCTCTACTACCCCACTACCCTACTACCCTCTTACCCCTCTACTACACTACTCCTCTACTACCCCTGTACTACACCACTACCCTACTACCCTACTACCCCACAACCCCTCTACTACCCCCACTACCCTACTACCCCTCTACTACCCCACTACCCTACTACCCCACTACCCTACTACCCCTCTACTACCCCACTACCCTACTACCCCTATACTACCCCACTACCCTACAACCCCTCTACTATCCCACTACCCCTCTACCCCTCTACTACCCCACTGCCCCTCTACTACCCATTTACTACCCCACTACCCCTCTACTACCCCACTACCCCTCTACTACCCCACTACCCCTCTACCCTACTACCCCTCTACCCTACTACCCCTCTACTACCACACTACCCCACTACCCTACTACCCCTCTACTATCCCACTACCCTACTACCCCTCTACCCTACTACCCCTCTACTACCCCACTACCCCTCTACTACCCCACTACCCCTCTACTACCCCACTACCCTACTACCCTCTTACCCCTCTACTACACTACTCCTCTACTACCCCTGTACTACACCACTACCCTACTACCCTACTACCCCACTACCCCTCTACTACCCCCCACTACCCTACTACCCCTCTACTACCCCACTACCCTACTACCCCACTACCCTACTACCCCTCTACTACCCCACTACCCTACTACCCCCTACTACCCCACTACCCTGCTACCCCCTACTACTACCCCACTACCCCCCTACTACCCCACTACCCCTTTACTATCCCATTACCCCTCTACTACCCTACTACCCCACTACCCCACTACCCTACTACACCTCTACTACCCCACTACCCCTCTACTACCCCACTACCCTACTACCCCTCTTTTACCCCACTACCCTACTACCCCTCTACTACCCTCACTACCCCTCTAGTACCCCTTCACTACCCCTCTACTACCCCACTACCCCTCTACTACCCCTCTACTACCCCACTACCCCTCTACTACCCCTCTACTACCCCACTACCCCCCTACTACCCCTTTACTGCCCCACTACCCCTCTACTACCCCCTACCCTACTACCCCCTACTACTACCCCACTACTACCCCACTTGTACCCCACTACCCTACTCCCCCTACTACCCCATTACCCCTCTACTACCCTACTACCCCACTACCCTACTACCGCACTACCCTACCCCTCTTCTACCCCACTACCCTACTACCCTCTACTACCCCACTACCCTATTACCCCTCTACTACCCCACTACCCCTTCACTACCCCTCTACTACCCCACTACTACCCCAATACCCCTCTACTACCCCAATACCCCTCTACTACCCCAATACCCCTCTACTACCCCAATACCCCTCTACTACCCCACTTCCCCTCTACTACCCCACTACTACCCCTCTACCTCCCTCTACTACCCCTCTACCCTGCTACTCTCTACCCCTCTACCTCTCTACGCGCACACATCTGTATATATATATATATATATATATATATATATATATATATATATATATATATATGCATTTATATATATGTATGTGTATATACATACATACATATATAAACATATATATACACATCTGCATATCTATATAAATACAAATATAAATGCATGCATACATATATGCTTACATATGCATGTTATATACATGAAAGTTTGAAAAACACTAATAAAAGCAAAGCTAACAAGCATTGGCATAGCCAATAGGTCTCGCTTTTGGGACCTTATAAGTGTTTAGTCATGCAACACTTGACGTTGTTGCACCAAGGATATTGTGCTGGATAACTAAACACTTATAAGGTCCCAAAGGCGAGACCTATTGGCTATGCCAATGCTTGGTTTTTATGATGCATTGGGTAGTCTGATAATGTGCTGCATGGCTAAACACTTAAAGGGCCCCAAAGGTGAGACCTATTGGCTATGCCAATGCTTGTTTGAGTTTATCATCTCTCTCCTGACGCCAGAGGGTATCCGCTTTCCAGTCACGTTCGTTATCAGTTCCCTTAAATTCTACATTCTTATTGTCTGCAATACACGTAACCAGTCATTTTGCAGCCAGACCACAAATAAAAGCTACAAAAAAATCTGTCCTGCTGCGCCAATGCTTAGGTGGTCATATGTCTCCCAATAGAAGCGCACTGCATTTTCACGGCTTTCCGTATCATGCAATGATTTCAGAACCTCAGGAAAAATTACATTTTGTCTTTCGGGTGCTCCCTTTCCCCTTGTAATTGCGTCTTTCTGGTGTTCTCTTTTTGGCCATTTGTAGTTGCTCCAGAAACCAGTTGACTTCAATGGCTTTCCACTATCTGGGAAAAGATTTCACCTCATTAGTACCAGATTAACAACCAAGTACAGTAATAAGCAACTGGCAGATGGCCAGTCAAGCTTGCGAAGGGCCACACGGAAATACATGACCCCACGTTTTTCACAACTCTAGCCGCGCCCACCATCTTATGGTCTGTATGTCCTTCATTCTCTTTACCAGAAAAACATGCCTTTAACCAGACATTGCACTCCCTCTCACAGCCCCTTTCCTTGGACAAAATTCAAAGTGAGCTGTTACATGAAACATGCCTGTTTAGTGGACGCAGCTGCTGTTATATGTATTTATGGGTGTCTAATGTTACCCAAGTGGTCGATTGGAAGGCTGACCAGGACTCTGTTGATTATTTCATTTTTTTTTTGTTTCGTGCATTCCATATCAGGCAAGGACTTCAGAACCCTAGGAAAAATGACATTTTGTCTTTTGGTCGCACCCTTTCCCCTTGTAATAAAGTTTTTCTGGTGATCTCTTGTATGCCAATTGTGCTTGCTCCAGAAACCATGAGCCTTCGATGGCTTTTACTGTCTGGCCAAAGATTTCACCTCATTAGTACCAGATTAAAAGCCAAGTACCGTAATAAGCAACTGGTAGATGACCAGTCAAGGTGTGCGTGAGGCCACATGGGAACACATGACCCCACGTATTTAGGAATGTTTAAGCAAGAAACTGTTGCCTATTCGAACCTAAGTTTGTACTCACCACAAAAAAGTAAACATGATACCTCAAGCACAGTCTTGACGGATTATTATTAATTTTGCCAATTATTTGAACTTTGCGTGTTGAGCAATCCCTCAGTAATGGGTGTCGATTTTTTGTTGTGACCCAGAACGTTAAAACAAATGCACATACCTTTGATTCACTATCAGAAAAAAGGCATCGCTCTTTCAGTCTGTCTGTCTTTGTTTTGGTCTCTATTTATCAAGATTGCTTGTTTACATTAAACAAAAAATGGTATCCTGGTTGGCCCCAACCTTAATCAACCTCTTCACTACCACCCCACCCCCACAGTCTTAGCCACAGAATTTATTTTGTGGGTTATAGGCAGGGCCGGTTCTAGGATTTTTGGAGCCCTGGGCAGAAGGGGCATGTGCGAGGCCCCTCTAATTTGCATAGACTTGACCCATTCAGGGCTGTCTGCATCTCAATCGATGCTCCCTGCAGGGGAGTAACACAGGCCCCCACAGCCCCCACGGTGCGGGGGGGGCCCCAAGCTCCAAGGGGTCCCCTCAGCACAGCACTCTGGCTGGAGAGCTCCTGATTGAGCCCGGAGGGGGCCCCTCCACGTACCTTGCAGGGAGGCCCCCTCAATTTTCGTTACGCCAGTGGCTCCCTGCTCCTGAAGCTAAAGCCCCTCCCTCTCAGCCACCTACAAGCACCTCTTAACAGCTTATCAAGGGCTGAAGGTGTGAGGGTTGCTTATCTCCAGAGAGGGTTAAGACTGCCAGGGAGCTAAACAGCAGGGCAATAGCCATCCTGCTGTGCCTCTGTGGGTGTGTGTGGGGGGATGCCTAATTTCCGGACAAACCTGAGGAATGTGTCGTCTTGTAACGGGGAATGGGCCCCCCCCCCCGCCCCTCGGGTTCCCCTTGCTACACCATAGCAGTGAGGCCAGGGGAGAGGGGCCTCCTAAGGTGGCGCACTTGCAAGGTGGCACCTTTCATGTCGTGGTCTGACTCTGTCGCATTGGTGCAGGGCCCCAGTTGGAGGGCTGACTACAGGGCCCTGGGCAGCTTCCCACACTGCCCATGCCTAGTGCCGGCCCTGGTTATAGGCGGCATGAAGTGATGGAGAGGGGTATATTGCACTGACCCATGTTAACTGTAAGCACACATTTAAGTTAAAATATAGAATTGTGCAAAGTTCGAGATGCTGTGCGTTCCACAGGTATTGCGAACACATATGCCTTGCTTCCATCAATTTTCCAGTCATCTTGTTCTTCCAGTACACATTTCTCATAATTCTGTAATAGTTCAAGCAAGCCCAGTTGGAGCACGCAAAGCGCTCAGTCCCCAGGGGGCACAAGACGGGAGGTGTGATTATGCACCAGGGTTATATTTACACGTTTTACTGATGTACTAGGAATATGCCAGTTTGTCTTATGTTGGGCCCTGTGTTTTAGCCAAGCAGTCGTGTTCTTTTTAGTGAGCTAAAAGTGTCAGTTTCATCACATTTAACAATGTTGCTTTTCAGAGCGCTTTAACAATTGTTTTTAATTTTCTGCACTTCATAAGAGTGCTTTTTGTAAAGAAGTGCGACTAAAACTAACGGAAAAAGAGCAATATGACATGGCTCGCTTTGATTGCGTCACAGCACTTTTTAGGTCTCGCGCCTAGCGTTGCAGTGCATAGCACTGCTCGCGCAGCGCGAGACTTTTAGAAAGGGCTTCTGAAAGCTACCTACACGCTCGTGCGTGTGGTTTTGCTTTGGGAAGCGCACATTGGCTGGAGCGTGCGTTTTTTTTACCGAGACGGCATGCGATTGGGCAAAGGCGGGCGCATGTCCCGCCTCTGCTCCTCCCATTCCCGACGGTGGCCAGAACGCGCAGCAGCGCGCGTTCGTCTCGCTGCCGCGCTCTCTCCCCCCGCTCCTCTGTGGTGCGCGCGCACCACTGTTTTTTGTTGGTTTTTTTTACAGCGCGGCTGCCATTTCAGGGTCTGTCTCTCCGCTCGCTTGATGGTGTGAGTTGTTCTTAAGGCAGGTGGTGGTTCAGCAATAAGTGGGGTCAGGGACACGTGAGTTGGGGGTGGGGGGTGGAGGAGTCCATGGCAGAGCTGTGACAGATGGTTGTCTGCGGGTCAGTAGGGTTGCCTCGGTGCCGGGGCTCCCCCTTGTTATGTTAGTTGCTTTCTCTAAAGCAGAGAGGTGTGTGTATATAGCTTTACCACAAGGCAGCGTGAGCAAGCGGAGAATGGCTTGAAAACATGAGGCGGTGCACCCTATCACTTCCAGCCTCTGTCGGCATGTTGCTGGGTGACCGAGTACACCGCCTGCACTCCCAGGTGAAACATTTACACCCTTGCTTGTGTGTGAGCGCCTGAACAGCACTGCTACCACAAGGCACTGTGACCAAGCAGACAATGGAGTTGTACTACTTTGACAGAGTTCGGGATGACTTTAGAATTTATTTATGAGCGCTTTTCACAAGCGCAACTGTTTATCGTAAAGTCGATTTTCACGACCGCTACTGTGTGCCCCGCCCTCTGTTTGTGCATGCCGCACTGTACCTTTCCTCCCTCCTCTTGTACTATGCGTCCCTTCTGCCAATTACCAGCCCCCGCCATTTGCTCTGCCATGACAGTGCACGTTCAGTGTGTGCGCGTCAAAGCGAAGGGCACAGGAGAATCAGCTGTGACGCACCTGCCCTCTCTTGTTCAGTGAGTGGGATGTGGCCGTAGCGGTTCCACTAAACAGCCCCTCCCGTTCCCTCCGTTATTGCAGCCCCCGTTCCCTGTGTGTGCTCGGTCAAGTAGGTGTTACTGAGCAGTTTCCACTTGTTTGCCCAAACTCATCAGTTTCAAGTTGAATATACACATTCCTCATACCCCGCGGACTCACAAGTCCAAGATGCAAGATGTCCATTAACTTAATTAAGTTTCTCTAATTGCAACTGATTGGCACATGCAGTGGTAGTGCGGTGAACTTCAGGCAAGCAGAGAGGCAATATTAATATAGATGTTTTTTTCTGCTCGTGTCACGCGCGAGGTATTAAACGGCTATAACGTCCATGTACGAGGTCAGGACACGGAGTCACTGTAGGTGATGTACAGCTGCCTGTTTATTATCTCCATTTTTGGGGCAAGTTAGCATCAAAGTGGACAGCTTCTTGACACGAGGTTTGTTCTGAATGGACAGATGACGCATTTCTCCCTTAAGTGATGAAGTCACTTTGCGGCAATTTACACAGCTTTATTAGTTGCTCTGATAGACTGATTCATTTTTACCATGCACAAGTGACCTCTGAGTGCCTGCCAATGGTGGTTTAGGGATCATAATGAAAGACTCGTTCAGAAGGGGTAAAGGTTCGAATCGCTGCGATCCACTCTGTTTATCAATAGCTTTGATTGCAACAATTTGACTATCAGGCATTGGCACCTCTTGCAAGCTCTTACTGACCTGTGGCTGTTCACAGATTCAGCTGTGGGCAGAATCATATACGTCAATACACCAAAATGGCAGGGGTAGCGGAAGTGACATCACACATCCTTTTGCCTTAATGACATCACATTAGGGAACACATATGACTGCTTCTGGTTAAGTGGCATGGCACTGCTATGGATCTCATGGTCCCCCAAGCTAATTCAACACCATGTAAAGGGAAACAGTAGCTTGGCACTCTCCAGCTGTGATAATTGAGAACACGCAAGATGGTGAAGGGAAAAAAAACACAGCCTACTCTTTCAAGGATCTTTTTTCTTTGTTCATGCAGTACGCAATGCAGGGAATGGACGTGCAACCCATCTCTGTGTGGGTGTGCAACTCTGATCATGCCTCTGTCCACAATCCTTCGTCCATGTATTCCATCACCCAGACTGCTCACGCTAGTGCCTATTCCAATATGGGCTCTTGCCCAGAATTTCCCTGACGCACAGTTAGAAGCGTCTTTAAATGGATTAGAGGTGCTGTGTATTGGGTCGTTAGCCGTCATTTCCTGTAGCCCAGCTTTTGCTGTCCTCTGAGTCTTATCTCTGACGAGGTCGGGCACCCCTTGTTTTGATTAGTTACGGATCTCATCGCGAGATTTGGTCCATTTGAAAACGAGTACGCGAAACACTCCCGGCGTACTGCTTCCCGTTGTACTGCTTCCCGTTGCAGCTGTAGGAAACGAGAGTTACAGATAGACGGTAAGAAGGCACAGCAATCGGTATAATAGAATTTAAATGGGTAAACCTTCTCCTTACGATGATGGTATAGTAATTGAACCTCCTTTTCTCAGAATAGACACAAGACCTTGAAACGCGGCTACGAGTGATAGAACCTACTACGAAGCCCAATTAGCAATAGCAGCAGGTAGGAACTTTATTCTTTTGTTGTGGAATGGTAAACTCAGAGCTCTTTGAAGGAAACACATTTGACTAGTGACTGTTGACTAGTATTCGTGTATTACACTGTCCTTAGGTTTCGGAATATTCTGGTGAGCCAGGAAGCACTCTGTGTCTAGTGGATGTCTGATGCCTGATGTCTGATGCTGGTGGATGCCGTTTAAGTTGCTTGCAGGAGCCATTCATTTTGCGGACGATGCACATGCGGCAGGGTTAGCCGAAGCATGAACTGTAGCTCAGAGACACAGACTTTTGCATTGTGTGTCCAGGCCCCTCCAAAGCGAGGCTCAAGTGCTGGAGGTGGCAGTCAGTTCATCTCTCTGTAAAGGTTGCATAATGGCAGATTACGCAATGCCATGTAAAGGAGAGCCTGGTTGATGTTCTTTCACAAACAGCCTTTTGGGGTGCCATATGCACTAGGCTTCCTGGTTGCACTGCGTCGAAACGTTACTGTAAACTTGAGGAGAAATATGGGAATGGGGTATGTTTACCATTCTTCGTCTATGCAGTCTCAGCGAGAGGGGACGATGTGGCTTCCTGCTTTCCTTGCCAGTTTCGAGGGTTGTGGTTTTGTCTGGCCTCTGTCTGGCCTTTTATCCTTGCTTCACTCCTCCAAAATGGAATGTTACACTCCATAACACACAATCACACAACTAATAATACCAGTACACTCGATGCCACATAACTACTCCATAACACACAATCCCACTCCACATAATCCATGTAATTACTACATAATCCATATAATTACTATCCACATAATACCACTGCATGCCATGCCACATAATTCCATTACACATAACTCCACTCAACACCACACATTCCATGCCACACAATTACACAACAAACAATTCCAATCCAACCCACATAATTCCAATCCACACCACATACATACACTCCACTAAACGCAAAGCTATCCACACATTTCCATACCACACAATTCAACTCCACACATTTACAATCCACACCACATAATTTGACACCAAACCACATAATACAACTCTACAATTCAATAACACAACACACCAAATACATCCAGTATGCTCCACACAATTCCACATCCTGCCACAACATTCAACTGCACACCACATAATTAAACTCCACTACATACCACTCCACAACACAAAATACCATTCCTTATAATTACACTCCAGAACACACAATCCCACTCCACATAATTCCAAAACATGCAATACCATATAATTAATATCCACATAATTCTACATCACACCATGCCACATAATTCCACAACACAACTCCACGCCACACAATTACATAACTAACTAATCCAATCCCTCTCACAGAATTCCAGTACACACCACATTCATACACTACGTAACACATAGGTAAAATACATTGCCATTTACAATGCCAATAGCTCTAACTTAAAAAAATGCGAGACCTATTGCATTTCCAATGCTTGTTTAAAATTCCGTGATAGGATGGATGGTGGGGTCAGGGCAGGGAGGGGCTGCTTACATTTGCACTTTTTGCACTCTGAAACTCTAAAACGTATGCACATGGCGGCCGCCACAGTAAATAACAAAAAAAGCAACATCTTCTCTGTTAAATACACAAGACCTCTGCCATGTGTTCCTGCTCTTCGCGGCAGACTGAGACCAGCAGGCATGTTGTAGGAGCTCGAAAAGAAAAGAAAAAACACAGCGAGCGCGTGGGAGCGCAAGGAACTCTGCTATGAAATTAAGTAAACAAGCCAGTTATGCGTGTGGCAGCGGTAAAGCGGCCCGTGGTGAAATAAACAGCACAAAGACATACTAGTTATGCGTGTGGCAGCACACCGGGTGCTGTGCTGAAATATAAAGCACAGCACGCCTGTGTGCATAAAACATATGCACATGGCGGCCGCCACGGTAAATAACAAAAAAAAGCAACATCTTCTCTGTTTTTACATACACAGGACCTCTGCCATGTATTCCTGCACAATGCTCTTCGCAGCAGCCTGAGAGCAGCAGGCATGTTGTAGGAGCACGAAAAGAAAAGACAAGCGGGGCAGCGCGGCGACTGCGAACGCGCTAATAACGCGCGCGCGCTACAAGGGCAAACCAACGCGACCAGCGCTGATCGCCATCTGTGTCCAATTAAGATAATTGGTTACAGATGGCGCTGCTGCTCGCCGCCGCGGACCCTAGGCCAAGGCAGAGAGAAGGCGGTCCATGCACCCGCCTTTGGCCAATTGCGTGCTGTCTTTCTTAGAAAGAGGCACGCAAAGGCCAATAGGTGTGATTAAAAAAAAAAGCACACGCACAAGCGTGTGTTTAAAGTTAAAAAGCCCTTACTTAAAGTCTCGCAGAGCAGCGCATGCGCGCTGGCTCAGGCGAGACCTAAAAAGGGAAGGTTAGGGACTGGCAAGTGTGTGCACTTGCCAAGTCGACATGGCAGTTACAAACTGCGTGCAGACTATGCAATGGCAGGTCTGAGTTACCTTTTTAGGGCTACTCACGTGGGTGGCACAATCAGTGCTGCAGGCCCACTAGTAGCATTTGATTTACAGGCCCTGGCACACTCAGTGCACTTTACTAGGGACTAACAAGTAAATCAAATATCCAATCATGGAAACACCAATCCATAACACAACGTACACTTTAGCACTGATTAGCAGTGGTAAAGAGCCCAGAGTCCTAAAACCAACACAAACAGGTCAGTAAAAAATAGGAGGAAGAAGCAAAATGTTTGGGGATAACCCTGCAAAAAGGGTCATTTCCAACAACCCTTCTATATTTTTTTTGCCAGGCTGTGAGATATTTTATTTTTAATTACATCATTGAGTGACATTAGTAATTTTGCAGTTTCAAGAACTTGCTTTTTGGCAACAATCTCTTACTGCAGGGCAACTTCTTCTGCTACACGTTAATTTGCAGCGTTTTACTTTAGCAATATATTTTTTGGGTGTTTTCCTGCACAAATCCTAGTTTTGTAAATTTTTACCCGGCAATTTTTTACAAAAACACTGATTTTAATGAATTTGTGCGCTCTGGCAGCGAAGCCAAGTGTTTGGGGATTATTTAATAGGATGGCGCAAAGTAACGCAAAACACTGTGTCAAACACTTACCATTTTAAAACTCTGATGACAATGCAAAATTGAGCAGCGCCACCTGAGCGCCTGTGCAGCCATTAGTAAATAACGGCCACTGTGTTAATTGGAACTTTTTCTGTTACAGAGAAAAAGGGCTTGTGTCCCCCTGAAAACAATGACAGAAGATGTACTATCCCGGTACAGCCGAATGAATGCCTAAGTGACGACAACTGTCCCGAAGAGAAAAAGTGCTGCGGGGCCTGCGCAAAAAAGTGCACCAAACCTCAGCGAGGTATGTGGGTAATCTCCTGGTCCATTACATACCATAATGTAATCCTATATAAGAGTTCAAGGGTTCATAACTCACAGGTGAAACCAATCACATACAAGATAAACCAACCATATGAATCAAAGCAAGCAAAGCCAGAAGCAAAATAGGGATTGTGCCTTGTAATTTATCAACTAGGTTTTATGTATTCAGCAGGTAGCTTTCTATCAGAAGCGTTGTACATAGCATCAAAAACACTCTAATGGTACATTGGCAATTTGGCCAAACACACATAACTGGCTGGAGATGGAGAAAGAGATGTAAAGTATGACAATGCATCCATATATGTAAATTAAAATACTTGCACATTAACTTATTCTGGGTTCCTCGGACAGGCTGGCCAAGGATGAGAAGACAGGTTGAAGGCCTGTTTGCGGGTGGTAGTTGTGAGCCAATGAGGGGAGGCCTACCTGATGTTGGATGGGAGAACATACACCCTACACAACACAGAGATACCATTGGGACTGGCCCAAGCGGCATAGATCCCCTTTATTTATACCCTCAGCCGCGCCCGCCCGGAGGGGTGCATGCTTCACACATCACCCACTGTGTAGCTGTGAGAAGTTGGCCTGGCATATGCTGTCCACTAATTATAGTGGGCACCTTGCACCAGTCCAAACAACCCCTTATTGGAGATAGGTTAAAGACAACCTTTATTGAAAGCTATCCTAGTGGTAGCTATGGAGAGCAGCCTTCAGGCTAAGTCTTAGAGGAATGTAAAGCAGCTTGTTTTACCAGTCTATAATCTCTTGAGTGACCAAATGAAAGAGGACCACACCAGGTATATATTCAAAATATATGTATTTATTGCTAAACACACCCCTCTAGTCTCTTTATGAGGCTAGAGTTCGAAGTACATAAGTTATAAGTTAGTTATCTACAGTAATAGCACAAATACACGTTTGAGCCCTAGGGGCGTACCAAACCATATACCAATAAAGTGGTATAAGAACCACGACTGAGCTAGACACAGGGCCTAGAGCCTGTAGAAGTGCTTGGACCACAAGGAACCACCCAAGGTAGTGACACAGGGGACCCACGGGGGACGCGTGCAGTGTGAGAACACAGCCGCGAATCGCCGTTGACTTCTATGGGGAAAGTCGCGGTTGGAATCTTAAAGAAAAGGGACACTTAGAGGAGGACTTGGAGCAAACCCTTTTAGAACTAGGCTGTTCTAGTGTCAATACCCACGGGAGCACCGGAGTATTCGAGTTACCTCACCCAGGGGAGCCGGGTGCATAGGTGCCTTTCGGGGTCGGGTTTCGTCGTCGTTTTCAATGGCGATCTGCTGCAAAGTGCTGCTGGCGGCCAAGTCGAAAGTGTTCGGGTGGATCCAAAGGTGGATCGAAGATCTGAAGAACCTGAAAGCAGAGGGGACAGAGTCTGGGTCACTAGCCAGTGACCAGGAAGGCGATGAGCAGATGCACACCGATGTCGAGTGCTTCAAGTAGGTTGACAGTTGCTTTGACTCTTCAGCCACGAAGTCCAGGAGGTGTCGACGACAACCAGGAGCTGGATTCAAGTTGTCCTACAATGTCTGTCGATTGCAGGGGTGTCGGCGACCGGATTGGACCCAACAAGCCTTGGCAACGGCAAGTCTCGTGGAAATAGAAGAAGGACGATGGTGCAGAACAGCAAGGTCTGTGGGACTCACCCAGCAAGGGTAAGTTAGGGCACGCCTGCAGCAACCAGGGAGCCCAAGCAGAAGAAGATTGGCCTTCGGGAGGGCCTACTAGCCAACGGACTAGCGACCGCGAAGGAGCCTCAAGTGGACGCACTTGGAGCTGGCTCACAGGACACTCGTGGAGTGGAGGCTAGTGATCTTCAGTGCAGTCGGTGCTGGAGGCTGGGGATACTCGGAGCCCAAAGCACAACTTCGTGGGAGACCCAGAAGAGGATGCACTTGCAAATGCGATCGGTGTCCAGGGGTCACGGTTCCACGTTACCCACGACAGCTATGGGCCTCAGCTTTGCTGGGCACTCAGGGCAGCCTCGGAGAAGTCTGGAAATCCACCTCTGGTGATGCAAAGACTTCGGCGTCCGGCGGGAGCTTCAGCGATGCAGACCGGACAATTGCTTCTTTGGTGCCTGCCAAGCAGGGGAGTCACTCCTTGACCCCAAGGGAGATTCTTCAGTCCTCTAATCTTAACGTAGAGCGTCGAAGGTCCAGGATTCTGTGTCAGAGTTTCGTCCAGGTAAATCTAAAGTCCTAAGGACTGGGGTCCCATACTTATACCAAGTTAGGGGGTTGGACATACTCTGGGGACCCACCTATGGGAGGGTCAGGGCAGAGGGGTGGTTACACCCCTTTCCCTTTGTCCAGTTTCGTGCCAGAGCAGGGGCTGGAAGCCCCTGAGCCGGTTTGAACTGGGGTATGCACAGGGACACCAAATGTACCCCCAGTGCAGGACTTCAAAGCACCAGAGAGTGCTCCCGCCCAGCCCCAATACACACTATCCTGTCTGGGGAGGTGGTTACACCTTCCTGAGACAGGAAACCTATTGTCCAGGCCTCCCCTGCCGGAGTTTCGGTCAGCAGCAGGAGGCCAGACTCGTGTCTGTGGCAGCGGCATCCATTTTGTGATGCCAGGGCTTGGAAAGAAGTTACCGGGCAGGCCGGTGTGTACATGTCTCTCCTCTAGAAGGGTGGAATGCTACCCCCGCCGCCAGAACTGGTGGGGGTAGTATTCCAAGATGTTTGACACCAAACACGACATGTTTCCGTGCAGCCATCCCAAAGTTAGCATTTAACGCGAGGTTATAATGCGCTTAAGAGTATATGGTCAGGCTGCACTACAAACAGCATCAGAGAAGGGTCTCCGAACGCTGCAGAGGGCCCTGCTCATGCAGGGGCACTCTCTCACATAGGAACCACGCACTCTGCCTCCAGGATTGATAAGGCCTGTCATAGGAGTGACTTATAGGTTTATATGTGTGTATGTATGTAGTGATATAGGTAGCCTATATCACAGTAAGGGGTACATGCACCACCTTACCCAGGCTGCAGTAGCAGACCTGTGGTGTCCTTTGGATGGCCTTCCAGGGGTGGCACAATACATGCTGCAGCCCCTGGTAGGCCTCTGAGGTACCTATGCCCTGGGTACATAGTATACCATATACTAGGGACTTATAAGGGCACTCCAGATTCCAATCAGAGATGTGCCTAAGGCACATGGAAACCATTTTAGAGAGGAAGCAGCTAGGCTGGGGTTCTGATTAGCAGGGCCCCAGCCAGACTAAAGTCGAAAAACAGTGAAGCATCAGCAAAAAGTGGGGGTACCCATGTGAAGCAGATCCTACTCTCCTACACAACCCCCCAAACGTAGGGACATTAAACTAACCTTGCCCAGTTAAGTCTTCATGTTCTAAGTGGAAGTACCTAGAGAGTCCATCTGCATTGGCATGGTTACTCCCAGGTCTATGTTCCACTGTGAAGTCCATCCCCTGTAGGGAAATGGACCACCTAAGCAGTTTGGGGTTTTCACCCTTCATTTGTTTTAGCCATAAGAGGGGCTTATGGTCTGTTTGAACAAGGAAGTGAGTACCAAACAAGTATGGCCTCAACTTCTTCATAGCCCAGACCACAGCAAAGGCCTCCCTCTCAATGGCTGACCAACGTTTCTCTCTAGGGGTCAGCCTTCTGCTAATAAAAGCTACTGGCTGATCCTGACCTTCATCATTCAATTGTGACAGTACAGCCCCTACCCCCAATTCAGATGCATCTGTTTGGACAATGAACTTCTTGGAGTAATCAGGACTCTGTAGAATGGGAGCAGTGCACATTGCCTGCTTTAGGTCATCAAATGCCTTTTGACAGCTAACTGTCCACTGTACCTTTTTGGGCATTTTCTTGGAAGTTAAGTCATTCAGGGGTGTCACTATTGATCCATACCCCTTGACAAATCTCCTATAGTACCCAGTCAGGCCTAAAAGGCTCTCACCTGAGTCTGGGTAGTTGGAGCAGTCCAGTCCATGATGGTCTGGATCTTGCTCTGCAAGGGTTGAACCTGGCCTCCACCCACAAGGTGGCCCAGGTACACAACCTGACTCTGGCCTATCTGGCACTTGGTGGCCTTGATAGTCAGGCCTGCTTTCTGCAGAGCCTGCAAAACATTTCTGAGGTGGACCAGGTGATCCTCCCAGGTGGAGCTAAAGACAGCAATATCATCTAGATATGCTGCACTATAAGCTTCCAGACCTGTAAGGACTGTATTCACCAACCTCTGAAAAGTGGCAGGTGCATTCTTCAGACCAAAGGGCATCACCACAAATTGATAATGCCCACTAGGGGTTGAGAATGCTGTCTTTGGCTTTGCATCATCAGCTAGTCTGATCTGCCAGTAGCCAGCTGTCAGGTCAAATGTGCTTAGATACTTGGCTGAGGCCAAAGTGTCTATTAGCTCATCTGCCCTAGGTATTGGATGGGCATCAGTCCTAGTGACTGCATTGAGACCCCTGTAGTCCACACAAAACCTCATCTCTCTTTTCCCACCATTGGTGTGAGGTTTTGGCACAAGGACCACTGAACTAGCCCAAGGGCTATCTGAGGGTTCAATAACTCCCAAATCCAACATCTTCTGGACTTCTGTCCTGATACAGTCCCTGACATGGTCAGGTTGCCTATAAATCTTATTTTTAATAGGCAGACTGTCCCCAGTGTCCACTTCATGAGTGCACCAGGTGGTCTGACTGGGTGTCAGTGAGAATATGTGCCTGAACTGATTGAGCACCGGTCTGAAATCAGTTTGCAGCTGGGCAGTGAGGCTGCCTGCCAAGGCTACGCCATCCACTGACCCATCATCAGGGTTCTGTGAGAGCAGGTCAGGGAGTGGGTCACTCTCTTCCTCCTGTCCCTCATCAGTAGCCATGAGCAAGCCCATGTCTGCCCTGTCCACATATGGTTTTAACCTGTTGACATGGAGAACCCTGTGTGGACTCCTGGGTGTTCCTTGGTCTACTAAATAGGTAACCTCACCCTTCTGTTCAACAATGGTATGGGGTCCACTCCATTTGTCTTGGAGAGCTGCTGGGGCCACTGGCTCCAACACCCACACCTTCTGTCCTGGCTGATAAACAGTCAGTACAGCCTTTTGGTCATGCCAGGCTTTTTGAAGTTCCTGGCTAGCCTCAAGGTTTTTAGTTGCCTTTTTCATGTACTCAGCCATCCTGGAGCGGAGACCAAGTACATAGTCCACTATGTCTTGCTTTGGGGGCTTGAGAGGTAACTCCCATCCTTCCTTCACCAAGCACAATGGACCCCTGACAGGGTGACCAAACAAAAGTTCAAAAGGGCTGTAGCCAACCCCCTTTTGAGGCACCTCCCTGTATGCAAATAAAAGGCAGGGCAAGAGTATGTCCCATCTTCGCCTAAGCTTTTCTGGGAGCCCTTTAATCATGCCCTTCAAGGTTTTGTTGAATCTCTCAACTAAACCATTGCAGTGTGGGTGATAGGGTGTGGTGAACTTGTAAGTCACTCCACACTCCTTCCACATTGCTTTCAAGTATCCAGACATAAAGTTAGCACCCCTGCCTGATACAACCTCCTTAGGGAAGCCCACTCTTGAGAAAATTCCCAGGAGGGCTCTTGCCACCACAGGTGCTGTAGTGGTCCTAAGGGGAATAGCCTCTGGGTACCTGGTGGCATGATCCACTACCACCAGGATAAACCTGTGCCCAGATGCTGTTTGGGGATCCATGGGACCAACAATGTCAATCCCCACCCTTTCAAAGGGAACCCCCACCACAGGTAGTGGTATCAGGGGGCCTTTGTAGTGCCACCTGCCTTGCCACTGGCCTGGCAGGTTACACAGGAGCGACAAAACTCCTTGGTGTCTTCAGACATGTGGGGCCAGTGAAAGTGAGGGACAATTCTGTCCCAAGTCTTGTTCTGGCCCAGGTGACCTGCTAAGGGAATGTCATGGGCTAGGGTCAATAGGAAGCCCCTGAACTTCAGAGGTATAACCAACCTCCTGGTGGCACCAGGCTTGGGGTCTCTACACTCTGAGTACAAGAGTCAATCATCCCAATACACTGTATGGGGACCACTAGATTTCCCAGCAGCCTCAGCAGCAGCTTGCTGTCTGAGGGGTTCAAGAGAGGGGCAGCTCTGCTGCTCCTGTCTCAGATCTGCCCTGGAAGGGCCCCCTGTCCCCAAGAACTCAACCTGGTCAGGTTCAAGCTCCTCTGGGACAGTTCCTTCCTCAGGACTGAGATCATCCCCCTCAAGAGACTGATCCCTCAAGAGACTGATCTTCCTTCTGAGCCAAGGGGGAAGGCACTGCCTTTACCCTACTACTCCTCTTCTTGGAGGGCACTTGGTCCATTATTCCAGAATCCAAGGCCTGTTCAGTGTTAGACATTTTGGCTTGTGACCTGGTCACAGCAAACACATCTGCAGGGATGCCCAGCATTTCTGCATGGGTCCTGAGCTCCACTTCTGCCCAAGCTGAAGTTTCTAAATCATTGCCAAGCAAGCATTCAACTGGTAGGTCTGCACTTACCACAACATTCTTAAGGCCAGTTACCCCTCCCCAGGAGAAGTTAACAACTGGCAGAGTATGGTCTGTTCTGACATTGCTAGCATTGGTCACTTGGTACATTTCACCAAGTATAATCTGCCCAGGATCCACAAGGTCTTGTGTCACCATGGTGACACTTGCCCCTGTGTCCCTAAATGCCAAAGCCTCTTTTCCATTGATTAAGGGCTGTTGCCTGTACTTGCCCAGATTACTGGGACTCACAGAGGAGGTCACATCCATGCCTCCATCACAGACTAGGACAGCCTGAGTGAGTTCTCTGACTAGGTCAGAGCTCATCTCCTTACCCAGGGTCAACCCTACTAAACCCTTGGCTTGTGTAGTCCCACCACCAACTGTAACTGCACTAGGGGGAGCAGGTGCCTTAGGGGCATTGGTGGGGGCTGGAGTAGAGTCTTTGGACTTGGTGCAATCACTGGTCCAGTGGGTCTTTTGCTTACAGACCTTGCACCATGGTTTCTTTTGGCCTTTCCCTTTGTTAGACTGTAAATCCCCACCTGAAGAAGATTTTTGGGGGCCTTGTGAAGACTTCTGGTCTTTACTCTTCTCCCCACCCTTATCAGAGTTTTTAGAATCTTGCTTCTTAGGGTCACCACCTTGGTTCTGTACCTTCTGCCTCACCCTGGTTCTGACCCATTTGTCTGCCTTCTTTCCCAATTCTTGGGGAGAGGTCAGATCAGAGTCCACCAGGTGCTGATGCAACAGCTGATTTTGACAATTATTAAGGATCTGCTCCCTCATGATAAGATTGTACAATCCTGTGAAGTCACATACCTTACTGCCCAATAACCAACCTTCCAGAACCTTGGCAGAACAATCAACAAAGTTCACCCAGTCTTGAGTCTGTGCCTTTTGGGTATCCCTGAACTTTAACCTGTATTGTTCAGTGGTTAGGCCAAACCCATCAATCAGAGCACTCTTCAAGACTGTGTAATTATCAGCATCCTCCTCTCTAACAGTGAGGAGCTTATCTCTACCTTTGTCTGCAAAGGAGAGCCACAAGATTGCTGCCCACTGCTCCTGAGGGACCCTCTGTACTTTACAGGCCCTCTCCAGTGCAGTTATCCATTTGTGGATGTCATCCCCACTCTGGTAGGGAGGGACAATCTTGCTCAGGTTTCTATGGTCATAAGACCTTTCCCTATCTCTGGGGAAATTGCTGCCACCATGGGACTCTAGTCCCATCTTTTTCTCTCTTTGTAGAGATCTAGGGACTCCTGTCTATAGCCAACTGCTGTTTTCTGAGCTCAAGCTGGGCTTGCTCATACTGAATCAGTCTCTTTCTCCTGTCATGAGAGGATTCTCTCCTATGAGAAGAGACAGAGGTCCCTATTGAGGTGTCAGAGTGGTTAGACTCCTGAGAAGGAGATCTAGACCTTCTGGGCACACTCACAATTCTTCCTGGGGGACAAAGGGGAGGTCATTCTGATCCTCCTCCTCCACAGGAGGAATTGGGTTCTCCAGGTCAAGGTCATTTTCACCTTCCTGGCCAGTTTCAGAGGGGGGCCTGGGTTTCTTCACCCCTGACCCCTTCCTCATCTTCTGCCCCACCCTCTCTGCCTACCCCTTCAGACCCTAGGGGTCTGCTGAGATCATCAGCTAGTAGCACCTCTCTGAGGTGTTGGGTGCTAGCACTTTTGCCTGCCTTCAGCTTCCTAGTATTGCATAATGCTCTCAATTCCAAGAATGGGAGTTTATCATACTTGGAGGGAAGAAGCCCACTGGCTTCTGGCAAGGACTCACTGGGTACTGGCTTTGAAGACATTACTAGTGAGGTGTGGTGTATGCACTACCTACTCTAGTGTGGCCTACTAAACTCTCTTGAGTTGTAGAAAGGGTGTGCTATCCCTTAACACACAACTCTAAGTTCAGTAGAACTTACTGTATACTAAGCTTGATTTATATGTACCTAAGGTACCCTTAGTGGTTTTCAGTTGATCAATTCAA
This sequence comes from Calotriton arnoldi, assembly GCA_963921515.1. Classification (NCBI taxonomy): domain Eukaryota; kingdom Metazoa; phylum Chordata; class Amphibia; order Caudata; family Salamandridae; genus Calotriton; species Calotriton arnoldi. The sequence goes on from CAWUFW010012750.1 coordinate 297,300, forward strand.
TTGAGATTATCTGGTAAAACAATAGCAAGCTGGAATACCACACGCTGCACACCAATGTGAGAAGTTGGCCTGGCATATGCTGTCCACTAATTATAGTGGGCACCTTGCACCAGTCCAAACAACCCCTTATTGGAGATAGGTTAAAGACAACCTTTATTGAAAGCTATCCTAGTGGTGGCTATGGAGAGCAGCCTTCAGGCTAAGTCTTGAAGGAATGTAAAGCAGCTTGTTTTACCAGTCTATAATCTCTTGAGTGACCAAATGAAAGAGGACCACACCAGGTATATATTCAAAATATATGTATTTATTGCTAAACACACCCCTCTAGTCTCTTTATGAGGCTAGAGTTCGAAGTACATAAGTTATAAGTTAGTTATCTACAGTATTAGCACAAATACACGTTTGAGCCCTAGGGGCGTACCAAACCATATACCAATAAAGTGGTATAAGAACCACGACTGAGCTAGACACAGGGCCTAGAGCCTGTAGAAGTGCTTGGACCACAAGGAACCACCCAAGGTAGTGACACAGGGGACCCACGGGGGACGCATGCAGTGTGAGAACACAGCCGCGAATCGCAGTTGACTTCTATGGGGAAAGTCGCGGTTGGAATCTTAAAGAAAAGGGACACTTAGAGGAGGACTTGGAGCAAACCCTTTTAGAACTAGGCTGTTCTAGTGTCAATACCCACGGGAGCACCGGAGTACTCGAGTTACCTCACCCAGGGGAGCCGGGTGCATAGGTGCCTTTCGGGGTCGGGTTTCGTCGTCGTTTTCAATGGCGATCTGCTGCAAAGTGCTGCTGGCGGCCAAGTCGGAAGTGTTCGGGTGGATCCAAAGGTGGATCGAAGATCTGAAGAACCTGAAAGCAGAGGGGACAGAGTCTGGGTCACTAGCCAGTGACCAGGAAGGCGATGAGCAGATGCACACCGATGTCGAGTGCTTCAGGTAGGTTGACGGTCGTCTTGACTCTTCAGCCACGAGGTCCAGGAGGCGTCGACGACAACCAGGAGCTGGATTCGAGCTGCCCCACGACGTCTGTTGATTGCAGGGGTGTCGGCGACCGGATTGGACCCAACAAGCCTTGGCAACGGCAAGTCTCGTGGAAATGGAAGAAGGACGATGGTGCAGACCAGCAAGGTCTGTGTTACTCACCCAGCAAGGGTAAGTCAGGGCACGCCTGGAGCAACCAGGGAGCCCAAGCAGAAGAAGATTGGCCTTCGGAAGGGCCTACTAGCCAATGGACTAGCGACCGCAAAGGAGCCTCGAGTGGACGCACTTGGAGCTGGCTCACAGGACACTCGTGGAGTGGAGGCCAGTGATCTTCGGTGCAGTCGGTGCTGGAGGCTGGGGCTACTCGGAGCCCAAAGCACAACTTCATGGGAGACCCAGAAGAGGATGCACTTGCAAATGCGATCAGTGTCCAGGGGCACTCAGGGCAGCCTCGGGGAAGTCTGGAAATCCACCTCTGGTGATGCAAAGACGTCGGCGTCCGTCGGGAGCTTCAGCGAGGCAGACTGGACAATTGCTTCTTTGGTGCCTGCCAAGCAGGGGAGTCACTCCTTGACCCCAAGGGAGATTCTTCAGTCCTCTAATCTTAACGTAGAGCATCGAAGGTCCAGGATTCTGTGTCAGAGTTTCGTCCAGGTAAATCTAAAGTCCTAAGGACTGGGGTCCCATACTTATACCAAGTTAGGGGTTGGACATACTCTGGGGACCCACCTATGGGAGGGTCAGGGCAGAGGGGTGGTTACACCCCTTTCCCTTTGTCCAGTTTCACGCCAGAGCAGGGCTGGAAGCCCCTGAGCCGGTTTGAACTGGGGTATGCACAGGGACACCAAATGTGCCCCCAGTGCAGGACTTCAAAGCACCAGAGAGTGCTCCCGCCCAGCCCCAATACACACTATCCTGTCTGGGGAGGTGGTTACACCTCCCTGAGACAGGAAACCTATTGTCCAGGCCTCCCCTGCTGGAGTTTCTGTCAACAGCAGGAGGTCAGACTCGTGTCTGTGGCAGCGGCATCCATTTTGTGATGCCAGGGCTCGGAAAGAAGTTACCGGGCAGGCCGGTGTGTACATGTCTCTCCCTCTAGAAGGGTGGAATGCTACCCCCGCCACCAGAACTGGCGGGGGGGTAGTATTCCAAGATGTTTGACACCAAACACGACATGTTTCCATGCAGCCATCCCAAAGTTAGCATTTAACGCGAGGTTATAATGCGCTTAAGAGTATATGGTCAGGCTGCACTACAAACAGCATCAGATAAGGGTCTCCGAACGCTGCAGAGGGGCCCTGCTCATGCAGGGGCACCCTCTCACATAGGAACCACGCACTCTGCCTCCAGGATTGATAAGGCCTGCCATAGGAGTGACTTATAGGTTTATATGTGTGTATATATGTAGTGATATAGGTAGCCTATATCACAGTAAGGAGTGCATGCACCACCTTACCCAGGCTGCAGTAGCAGACCTGTGGTGTCCTTTTGGATGGCCTTCCAGGGGTGGCACAATACATGCTGCAGCCCCTGGTAGGCCTCTGAGGTACCTATGCCCTGGGTACATAGTATACCATATACTAGGGACTTATAAGGGCACTCCAGATTCCAATCAGAGATGTGCCTAAGGCACATGGAAACCATTTTAGAGAGGAAGCAGCTAGGCTGGGGTTCTGATTAGCAGGGCCCCAGCCAGACTAAAGTCGAAAAACAGTGAAGCATCAGCAAAAAGTGGGGGTACCCATGTGAAGCAGCTCCTACTCTCCTACAGTAGCGCCCAGGCGGCTCACAACAGGAGGTTACAGTCAATGTCAGCGTGAGCTGTGCAGGAGCTGAGCCTTAGACTGTCTTAACGGAATTTAGGTTTTTGTAAGCTCTTGTTTCAGGATCAGCCATCCAGCTTGGTACCAGTAGGGGTGGGAAGATGTGGTAAAGTCTCTGACTTTGTCGAACAGGGATATTAGGGCATGCAGAGAAGGACACTGTTGCCTGCAGCCTGTACAGAGTCTCATCAATGCAATTGTTTGGATCAGGGCATTGGCTGTGTGGGAAGGAGGCTAAGTGTGGATTTTGTTTTATTCAATGCTTGCATTGTCGCGTCAGTGGATGCGGTTGACAGGAGCTGCATCCTCAGGTTAAAGGGACTCAGGCTTTCCTAGTGGAAGGAGATGAGGGAGGGTGTCAAGAGGAAGAGGATGGATCCAGGAATAGCAGCCAGAGTCATAGATGGGGAGAAGCAGTAGATCTTTATTTATTAGGAAGTGAATTCAGTGCATTTCATTAGAGCAGGAATAAAAAAAAAACAGTGTCTTCTTCCTTTTCTGTTTCCATTCTTCAAACGTGGGGGCAGCTGTCGATCTCCGTCTTTGTGCTGTTAAAGATCTAGTCACTGATGAGGTGAAATACAGGGTCATGTTTATTTTAGACCCTTACACTAGGCTCCCCCCGCATGGCCAACAGGGGTGTGGGGCTGGAACATATTCCCCTTGTACTGCAGTCCCATAACATGTGCTTCCAATTCCTAATCCAATTAAAACATCTTATGCAGGTGGATGAAATAAGTTCTGTAAACTTTTTAATATGGTCTAGAGTTATGTACACCTCATATATTGAAAAATACTAAATACGGCGGAAGTCAGAACTTTAAGGCAAATACAGTATTATCTTTGATTGTCCTTCCCCATTCTTCTTTGGAAAACTGATAGCCTAGATCCAATTTCCGAGCTGTCTTGATTATATTGTGATTTCCAACTTCAAGGGCTACGAATTTCTTCTAAACTCTTGCTATGCAACCTATACTAGAGGGGCGATGGAATGTCTCCCTGTGGACTTCCGCCCTCTCACTAACCTGTCTGCCCGAAAAATAATGTCTCAACTGCAGGTACTTGAAGAAACTACTTGTGAAGTGAATATTCCATTCCTGCCTAACTTCTTCAAACGTGATGAAACTTTCGTGATTCCTTGATTGTTTAAGTTCCCAAATATCATTTTTGGCCCATTCAGGTATCATGGGAGACAATTCTTCAGGGAAGTCATGTTTGTCCACAGTGATAAGTCTTCTTCCCGCCTATATGTCATAGCTCTTCTAATCCATAAAAGTATTTATCTGACAAACAAGTCTGAAATGTAATATTTTTGGAATCTTCAGAATTCAAAAATTTGCAAGTGAAGCCCTGTAAGCCACGCTACCCTCATTACCCTTATGAGGTTTGTATTATATTGAAATTATATTGAAATATTCTTTTCCGGTATCACGAGTCATTGCAGTATGTGAGATGATGTTGCTATAGCTCATTCTGCAGGCCTCACGACTATGCCTTTCGTTCCCCTGCTGCCCCCCCTGTCAGCAGTATCAAGATTGTGCTCCTCTCTATGTATTTAGCCTTCAGTGCCTTTAGCATTCACTTTGTATTTGTAGCCTTTGTTGCCTCACTCTGCATTTGTAGCCCTGCTTTGTATTTGCAACCTTGGTTGCCTTTTTGCCATTTTTCTGTTGTATTAGTCATTTCCTGCTGCTGTTGCTTTGTCCTTTGTCACTGTACTTGTTTTACTGTCTTATTTCACTCACCTCGCCACTTTACTGTCTTATTTCACTCACCTCGCCGCTTGCTCTTTTTCACGCAGCTCGCCCTTTCTCAACTGATTTTTGCTGCTCCTACTTAACTGCGCCCCACCCTCCTCCCAGGATCTTCTTAATGGAGGCTGCAGATGAGCGCAGTGGATGTGGCACAGGTGTGCCAAAGGCAAGCACGTCTGCACCCGTCCGGCCCTGGACCGCGCCTAGCTCCAGGACTCCTGGTTCTCCCGCCTTCCACAGATTCTCCGCCTGGACCCCAGTCTTCACAACAACGACATCTGCCACACTTATCCACGTTCTACGGTCGGACCTTTCACCTGTCATCACCTCCCCTGCAACACCAGAGCACCTGCAGGCACGACTACCACACCATGCATATCGGGCTGACCACGACCACCCCAGGGCTACTCCACTGCCTCCTGCTCAATGCAAGATCACTCTGCAAGCACTCCACTGAAATCTGGGACACCATCACCTCCCTTACCCCTGAAGTCATCTTCATCACCGAGACCTGGGTCCACCCCACTTCAGCCCCGACATCAACGCAGCAACCCCCGACGACTACAAGATAGTACACCGGGATCGCACCAACAAACACAGAGGCAGTATCGCCATCATCCACAAAGAAACTACCCGCTGCACCACCACCACAGCCAATACCATTCCGATCATGGAACACCTCTACTTCCAACTGCACACCGATGGCAGAACCACCATCAGAGGCACCCTTGCCTACAGAACTCCAGGACCGTGCCCCAGTTTCTGCTACACTATTCTCAACTTCATCTGCTCACTCGCTATTGACTCTAAACATTACATCTTCCTCGGAGACCTCAATTTCTACCTTTGGCAACATAAACGACACCAACACCACCAACCTCCTCAAAAGCCTGAACAACATCGGCCTCACCCCACTCACATCACGCGGGACACATGCTGGACCCCATCTTAACAGCCAGTGACAGAGTCAAGTATTGTCATATCACCGAGCTCACCTGGACTGATGTTGTGGCGCGTGGCAGCCGGGCGATGTTTTCCGCCTCGAGCTGCTCACGCTGTGTGTGGCGCGCTCCGTGTCTCGATGCGGGTCCGTTGTACGGTTGACGGATCGAGGGACGGAGTTAGGCGTCTGACGCAGCGGGAGCGTTTTCACCAGATTATCACTCTCCCCAGGGCTTCACATTATACTTGAATAAATGCTTGAACTCACCTGTGAGTCCCTTCATCATTTAGGCTCAGCAATTTGATGACGACCTGAAGACCTGGAGTTTCTTCATCATGTGTGCAGCACTGCTCATGCCTCCTTTTCATAACGGAAAAAGGTTGCGTTTTTTTCTCTCTTTTCTGCAAATCACATAAGGAAGTGGTTTGGTTACTAAAGCAAGGAGCATAGGAGTTAAGGATCCTATCAAGGTATTGTCAATTTACATTTTGCTATCCTGTTTCCTCATTTATTCAACGGTGATGCACACACCTGTTGTGCACATCTGCCCCAGTCTGGAATTTTCTCTAATTTCTTTATTTTCTTAAGACTCATACAGTTCTGCTATTATTCAATAGAATATTGCCATCATGCAAGCGGTGCATCCCCCTCCACCGTTTCTAGAGTTGCCTGGTGAACCTGTAATTGCCTGCAAAGATTGGTACAGGTCATTTAATATATATTTAGGAGCAATTGATGGTTTGCGATTTTGCGCAGAAAGGAAAAAGTTTATTTTATAACACTGCGTGGGCAGACAAGGGCAACGTATTTTTGAACACTTACCTATTTCTACGCCACCTGATGAAGAAGATTTTGATGAATTTCAAGAGGCTGTTCTGAGATTAGAGAAAAGATTTGATACTCAAAAGAGTATTGTTGTTAGACGCTTTAAATTTTTCTCTAGCGAACAAAAGCAAGATGAATCTGTTGAATCTTATGTGACTGCATTAAGAATTTTAGCAGCCAATTGCGAATTTGAGAGGTTTACTGAGCAACTTATACGGGATCAATTAGTGGTCAGATGTCACAACAAGTCTATCCAGGAGAAATTGTTATCTTTTAAAAAGTTATTGCCTTCTGAAGCGATTGATGGCGCATCTATGATTGAATCTTCGTAAGCTGAAGTAAAGATTTTAAGGAAATACACTGAGGAAACAATCTTGGCAGTAAAGAGTAAATCACAAGATGGCAAAGCCACGAACCCCAAAGTTCATTTTAAGGAGGGTACTATGTCCTATAACAAATTTCGTGCTTGTTTTTGTTGTGGATCAACCCGTCATGGAGCTAATTTCAAGTTCTGTCCTGCAGTTAAAAAAACATGCAGTCTATGCTGCGCAATGGGACATTTTGCAAAAGTCTGCATGAAAAGAAGCCATCAATTAAATGAAATAGCCTACTATACAGAAAAGGATGCATTACAAGCAAGTCTATCTGATCTGGTTCTAAATATCACTTCTTCAGACAATAATGCCTGTGAAAATCCAACTGCTGACATAGGAATAGGGAATAAAGTTGTCAGTTTGTTGATGGATTCAGGAGCCAGAGCGACTATGGAAAGATGAGCCTTTGGAAGATCTTGATATCAGAAGAGAGTCTTTTCAAGGAAACACTATTGATCTTATAGGTTATTTTGTATCTACTATTTGTTTTCAGAATGTGTTTTTCTCTGGTAAAATCTATGTCACCTTCAAAGGAAAGAATATTTTAGGTTGGGTACTTCAAGCAATGCTAGATATTGTACTTCTACCAGGCAAAAGTAGAAAGGTAATGTCATTTTCTAAACTCTCTCGTGAGAATTTACAGCAACATACCAATAGTATTGTTAATTCATTGCAGGTTACAAATGTTGATTTTAATTTCAGTGCTCAACTTCAACAGCTGCTTAGAAATTACAATGTTCTTTTTGATGATAAGCTTGGTGTACTAAAACATTTTGAATTGAATATTAAACTTAAAGATAATGTCACACTGATTAAGCATAAGTTAAGGAATGTTCCCTTAAGCATTAGAAGTGAACTATCCAAAGCTTTAAAAGATTTTCAAGATCAAGGTGCAATCGAACCAGTGGATATTTCACCTTGGCTTTCTTCCATTGTCATAGCCAAGAAAAAGAACAGGTCTTTGACTAAGAATATTTGGGTGGATGCCCACCCATTACCTAGAATTAAAGAGCTGATGGTAAAACTTAATGGTGCAAAATTGTTCTCAAAGTAAGATTTAAAGTCTGCTTACCATTAGATAGTTTTAGCTGAATCCTCAAGACACCTTACTGCATTTGTCACTCCGGATGGTGTCTTTCAATTTCGTAGGATGCCATTTGGTTTGGCATCTGCTGCATCAGTTTTCCAAAGGGTTATGGAACACATTTTAGGGGATATAGAAGGCGTTCTTGTTTTTCAAGATGATGTTTTGGTAGCCAGTGAAAATCAAGTTGAACATATCCATAAACTTAATTTTGTATTTGAGAAAATCAAGGTAAATGGTTTGCGGTTAAGACAAGATAAATGCAGTTTTGCTGAAGATCAATTGGAGTATTTGGGGCACATTATCAGTTCAAATGATATCAGTCCTAAACCAGGTTTAGTTAAGGCTACTGAAGATGCTCCTGAACCTGGTAACAGAGAACAGGCCATGTCCTTTATTAGACTATGTGAATTTTATGCTAAATTTATTCAAACTTTTGCCTCGGTTGCTGAACCTATTACTAGACTTCTCAAAAAGTGGGTGGATTTCACATAAGGGAAATGAACAAAAGGAGGCTTTTACTCGTATTAAGAATGATTTGTTGCCAGCCCCTTTACTACAACCCTATGTTCCAGGCCTCCCTGTGAGTGTGACTGTTGATGCTAGTGACCGAGGATTGGGAGCTGTCATTACACAAAGTTTCAAGAATGTAGATCGCACTGTGGCATTCGCATCCAGAGTGTTGAAAGATGTTGAAAAGTCTTATGCAGTAATAGAGAAGGAAATGCTAGCGTGTACATGGGCGGTACATAAATTCAGAAACGTCTTATGGAGAACACATTTTCAGCTTAAAACGGATCACAAACTTGTAGCGCACATTTTGAACACACCATCACATCATTCTGAAAAATTGACTGCGAGGCTCACTAGACTTGCTGCTAAGTTGTTAGAATATGATTTTACAGTGTTTCATGTTCCAGGTTTTCCCAACAAAAGGGCAGTTTTTTTCGCTTGTTTTCCTATTACTGATGACGATGCAGAATGTGAAGATAAGGTGGAAGAATGCGTTGTAGCGTCTGTAGATTTTGAGAGTCAATCGTGTATTTCCAAATCTGTTTGGAGTTCTGCACTACTATCTGATCCTGTAATGTGTAAAGTTTTGAGTTACACACCTGATTGGGGGCCAAAAGAGAGAAAGCTCACAGGAGAATTGAAATGTTTTGCCAAGGTCTCACCAGAATTTACTCTCAATGATGGCATAAATTATAGAGGTGAAAAGCTTGTTCCTCCTGTCTTGTTGAGAAGCAAAATATTAGAACTAGCTCACTCAAGGCATTTAGGGATGACTTTGAACAAGAAAAGGTTTCGCAAGGCACACTGGTGGCCAAAGATGGATGAAGAAATTGAGCAGAATGTGAGGAATTATGAGATATGTGGTAGAGCAGATAAAAATGTATCTAGTAGAACACCTTCCATGGTAGCTGTAGATCTTCCGGAGAATGTTTGGGATAAGGTTGCGCTAGATTTTTTAGCTCCTTTTTCCCATGGCAACAATCAGTTTGCATTAGTTATTACTGATTATAGATCAAAATGGATTGAAGTTGAATTTGTAAAAACACCTAAAACGTTATCGGTAATTAATTTTCTCAAAAAGATTTTTTTCCCCTGAAGGCATGCCCAAGGTTTTAATCACAGACAATGGTGTACAATTTACATCTGAGGCGATGACTAAATTTATTAAGCAAACAGGCATTGAACACAAACACACCAGTCTTTATCATCCTCAAGGAAATGGTCTTGTGGAAAGGGCCAATAGACTCGTTGGTAACACTTTTAGATTAGCTTTATCCAACAATTTGGACCCTTTGGTGGCCATCCAAGATATGTTGAATTCTTATCATGCCACACCTCACTCTACCACAGGAATTTCTCCTTTTCAGGCATTAAAAGGACGCACTTCATTCACATTAGTGGAACCACATTGGGTTAAGAGAAATATTATGTCTCATAATTGAGAAAGATGTAAAGCTAAGGTCAATGAGGAGGTTAAACGTAAACAAATGCAAATGTGTTCAAGGTACAATTGTTTAAACAGAGTTCAATTTGTTGATTATCAAATTGGTGATTTTGTAAGAATCAAAATTCCGAGACTAGTTAGGAAGGGGCATTTAAAATTTAGCAATCCTAAGAGAATAATTGCTGTGTCCAAATCTGCTGTTTGTGTAGATGGGGAGAAATGGTGGAACAAGTCCTCTGTTGCTCCCGTGGTTTCTGTATGTAAAGAGAATGGGTCAAACAAAGTCAAGTTGAGAGATGTTAGTCCAGTTATCCCCAAGAGAAGTACAAATGTGATTTTGGAGGATGATATCAAAACCGTGGAACAAGATAATTCGCAAGCCAAGCTGTTTAAATCTAGAGGTCTTACAGATCAAAAAGAAATAAGAAAGAGTCATTGAGAACGAACCTCACCTTCTTGGTTGAAGGATTTTGTTAACTTCATTGATTAATGCAATCTTATATGAATATTATTTGTTGTACTACTGTTAAAATAGTTTTCTTGTCTTATCCTGGAATACAGCCTGTGTTCATAAGCATCTCCTATGTATACTTATTGCATTTGTTACTTATGTATTATTACTTATTGTTTTGTTTTTGTTTATAACAAAAATGGGAGATGTGTTGTGGCACGTGGCAGGAGAGCAGTGTTTTCCACCTCGTGCTGCTCGCGCTTTGTGTGGCGCACTCTGTGTCTCGATGCAGGTCCATTGGATGGTTGACGGATCTAGGGACGGAGTTAGGCGCCTGATGCAGCTGGAGCGATTTCACTGGGTTGTCGCTCTCCCCAGGGCTTCACATTATACTTGAATAAGCGCTTGAACTCACCTGTGAGTGCCTTCGTCATTTAGACTCAGCAACTGACCACTCCATCATCTACTTCACCATCTCAGGACCCCGTGGCACCTCACACCGCTGCTGGAACAAAGTTTTCAGAGAGCCAGTGGGCGACGCCCTCAACTCCTTCCACCCTGACACCGCAACCAACCCAGAACAGGGAGTAAAGAACTTCTCTGCCTGGATCACCAACTGTGCAGACAAAGTCGGCCCTGTCAATCTCTCCTATCCCAAGTGATCCACCAATCAAGCCAGCTGGTACACCTGAAAACCTCAAAGCACAACAGCAAGAGAATAGAAAGGAAATGGTGCAGCAACAAGGACCCCACTAACCGAGCCACCTTCATGACTACCCTCAACCAATACCACCAACTCCTGAAAGACACGAAAAAGAGTGCCCTAGCTAACGTATGAAAGTCAGATCCAACCACAGTAAAGAGCTCTTCAGCATCATCGGACAATTCTCCAACCCTCCAGCCTTCGAAAACATTATCACCCCTTCCCAGGAACTTTGTGACATCCTGGCTGACTTCTTTCACGACAAGATCTCCGCCATCTTACAAAAACTTCGAACCCCTACCCACTGACCCCCACACCCTCCTCACTCCCAGAGACATGAACCCAAACCACCTAGTCACCGCCTGGGACCAGCTCACCACAGAGAACATCACAGTCAGCATGAGCTCCGTTCATCCAGGATCTCACATGGACCCCTGTCCCCACCACATTTTAAATCTCGGAAGCTAAGAGATCAGCAGTGAGCTCACCTCACTTCTCAACATATCCATTACTACAGCCAGCTTCCCCAAAGAATGGAAGCACGCAGAGGTTAAACCCCTTCTCAAGAAACCGGCCCCAACAAACTCAGAAACTACTGCCCCATCTCTCTCCTCCCTTTTCCCACCAAACTCCTCAAAAAGGCCATCAATTACCAACTCACCAAACACCTGGGGAACAACAACCTGCTGGACACCTCCCAATCCAGATTCCGCACTAGCCACAGCACCGAAGCCACCCTGATCACCACCACAGACTACATCAGAACCCTCCTCAACTGAAGAGAAACAGCAGCCCTGATCCTCCTCGACCTCTCAGCAGCGTTTAACACCATATCCCACCACACCCTTATCAAGAGGCTTCATCCCATAGGAATCCAAGGTAATGCACTCAAATGGATCAGTTCCTTCCTCACTGGAAGATCCCAGAGGGTTCACCTACCTCCTTTCACCTCGGAACCCAAAAGCATAATCTGCAGCATCCCTCAAGGCTCATCCCTCAGCCCCACACTCTTCAATGCCTACATGACCCCCCTGGCCAACATTGTCAGATCCCATGGACTGAACATCATATCCTATGAAGACGACACCCAGCTCATCCTCTCGTTATCAGAAGACCCCTCCACCACAAGGGGCCAACTTCCACAGATGCATGACGAGCATCGCCAACTGGATGAGAAACAACTGTCTGAAACTCAACACCGACAAGACAGAGGTGCTGATCTTAGAGAACACCAACTCCCCATGGAATAACCTCTGGTGGCTCTCTGATCTAGGACCCACACTGAGAGACCGTGCCCGCAACCTTGGCATCAACGCAGTCTCAGCTGCCTGCTTCCTCATTCTTCACATGCTCTGGAAAATCTTCAAATGGCTCCCCGCCAACACAAGACAAAACGTCACCCAAGCCCTAGTCACCAGCTGGCAGGACTACGGCAACACACTCTACCTCGGAATCAACAATCACCTTTTGAAGAGACTACACACCATTCAGAACACAGCAGCCAGACTCATCCTCAACCTCCCTAAATGGACCCACATCACCCCCACCTCAAGAAGCTCCACTAGCTCCCCATTCAAAAGAGAAGCCAACTCAAGATGTTGATACATGCCTGCAAAGCCCTCCACGATCAAAGACCGGCATGCATCAAACAGCGCATGAACTTCCTCCTGTCCTCCAGACACCTGCGCTCTGCCTCCCTCTTCCTTGTTCAGAACCCATGCATCCGCCATAGCAACAGTGAAGGACGTTGTGAGAGGCTGGCTTAGTATATGGCGCACACTTATGTAAGTGTAGCACCCTGAACTAATCCAGACAACCCTATGGTGATTTTAGTGGTCTTAGACAACGTTAGAAAGCTCTCTAAGTCGTAGCTGTGGAGAGCAGCCTTCAGGCTTAATCCAGAAGAAGCGTAAAGCAGCTTTCATTACCAGTACTTAATCTTATGGTATAGGTTAAGTGAAAAAGAATCACACAGTGTAGTTATAAAAATAGTTATTTTATTACAAACATTCACTTACACAATGTATTATCTTCTAACCGGAGATATAAACACAATGTACACAATACTTAGGAAATAGAGCACGTAAGTAGCACAAATACACAATGGTCTCCAGGGGGAGACCAAGTCATTTACTAAAATAGTGGAATGTGAACCACGACTCAAGACAAGAGCGGACCCAGAGGATGTAGAAGAGCCGGGGACCCAAGGAACCACCCAAGGTAAGTATCTAGGAACCTCAGGGAGGTCGTGTGCAGAGTGAGAACACTACCGCGTGCTCAATGTTAGTCAATGGGTAAGTCGCGGTTGCCGTTTTAGAGAAAAAGGACCCTTCCCAGCGGACCCTTAAGACACCACAAAGAAGATGGCAGGTTGGAGAGTCACCCCACCCGTGGATACCCCAGGAACCAGGATGCCTACACCAGGGAAGCCGGGTGCATTGGTGTCAAGTGACGTCGGAAACCGCCGCAGACCACAATGGAGGACTTCAAGAAAGGTGCTGCTGGAGAAGAAGACAGAGGAGTCCTGTGAAACCCAAAGGTGGATTCAAGATGAGAAGAAACTGCAAGCAGAGGGGACAGAGTCTATGCCACTCAGGAGTGACCAGGAGGCACGGAAGACAAATGCCCACCGATGTCGGGATGCAGGAGAGGTTCACTGTGCGCTTGAAGATGCAGCGATGCGGACCAGGCGATGCTGTGGAAGACCAGGAGCCGATTACGAGCTGTCCTACGTCTGATGTTGAGAGCCAGGGGGTCAGTGGCCAGCAGGGGCACCACCAAGCCTTGGCAGCAGCAAACAACGTAGTCGGTAAAGAAGGGGCAATGTCGGGACCAGCAAGGTCCAAGTGACTCACCACGTGTAGGTAAGTCAGAGCAGACCCGAGCAAGCAGGGGAGCCCACTGGAGCCAAGGAAGACCCTCAAGAAGACCCACAGGCTGGAGGCACAGGAGTCGCAAGAGGACTTTGAGCAGCTCACCAACGGATGAAGGCCCATGGTTCAAAGGATGAGATGCAGGCTAAGATCTTGGTTGCAGGAGATGCTTTAGGTTGGAGCTTCTTGGAGCCCGAAGGTCTCTGGAGGAGAGTCAACAAGCTTTGGCAACGGCAAGTCGACGCAGTGCACAGGGGTTCTGTTCCAGCGGTTCTGACGAGGGATACTCGCCTCAAACTCAGGATGAAGACAGTGCAGGCCTCGAGGGAGTTGCAGAACCACCACCTGTGTTGCTGAGCCTTACGGAGTCCACAGGAGCCCAGGATCAGAAGACCGGTCAGTTGCGTTGCGGTGCCTCCAGATGCAGGGGAGTGACTCCTACACTCCAAGGGAGATTCTTTCGGGTGTCTTGGATGTCCACAGGTCCTGTAAAGAACCTGTATGGAGCACAGGCACAGACGTTGCAGCAGACTTGCAGGACTACGAGACCAGGAGCAGCAGGAGTCTTCCCAGTTGCAGTCTTGGTTCCCAATGCGAAGTCCAGCGAGATCCAGAGTACCCAGACGATCGAAGATGAAGTGTTATGTAATCAGAATCTTGTCCCACGATTAATATAGGGACCCACCCACAGGTAAGCCCTTAAGTACCCTAAGGAAAGGGTTGGGACGATTCAGGGGTCCCTCCCACAGGAGTGGCTGGACAGTTGGGAGGTTACTCCCATGTCCTTTGTCCAGTTTCACGCCAAAGTGCGAGCCAACTGCTCCCTGAACTGAGCTGGAGTATGCAATGAAGGCACCAAATGTGCCCTTCAAGCAGTCTCAGTGGTGCTGGCAGGCGCCCCCATCCTGCCCCAATACACTAAACCCTGTCTGGGAGGTGGTCACACCTCCCTGTGACAGGATATCTGTTGTTCTGCCTTCCCCTGCACAAGCTTGGCTCAGCACCAGGAGGGCAGAAACATGTCTCTGGTGGGCAGCAGCCCTAGCTTGCTGTCCGGTTCTGGAAGACTGGTAACAGGAGCACTGAGAGCCTTCCGGAGGAGCTTTACAGTGCATGGAATCATACCTCCCACACCATGTACGGTGTGAGGGGTATGATTCCAACATGTTTGATACCAGACATGACAGGGTTTGTTACAGCCAGTTTAGAGATGTTCATCGCGTAATGACGCATGGCCACTCTATATAGCGTAATGGCTGATGCGCTTGAAACCCGGGAGAATGGACTCCAAAGGTTGTAGTGGTGTCCTGCTCATGCAGGGGCATCCTCACACTTAGAACCAAGCACCCTGCCTTCAGGATTGAAAGGCCTGCCTTAGGGGTGACTTATAGGTTGTATGTGTAGTGACCCTAGATATAAGGAAACTTATATCTGACGTAAGTGGTGCTAGCACCAGCTTACACAGGCTGCAATGCCAGGCCTTGAGTCACAATTTGTGTGGTCTCCTATGGGTGGCATAATACATGCTTCAGCCCATGGGAGACCCCTGGTGTACCTATGCCCTGGGTACCTTAGTACCATATACTAGGGACTTATCAGGGTCCACCAGTAGCCAATCAGGACTGTACCCAAGTACTCACCATGTCCAATTTAAGGAAGAAGCACAGTGACTGGGGTCCTGATTAGCAGGATCCCAGTCAGACTAGTAAGTAAAACATAACGGTACCAGCAAAAAGTGGGGGTGACCAGGAAAGCAGATCCTACTTTCCTTCAGATGTTCCATCTCCTTCCTCACTGCCAAGTCATGGAATGCCCTCCCCTTCACCTCCAGGCCTCACACTCTCTCTCAGTGTTCAGGAAGGGACTCAAGACCTGTCCAGTCAACTGATCCTCATAGCATCAGCCCTCAGAGCCTGGATACCCTTGCCGATGATTATCCGCGCTTTACAAATCCTGTTTGATTGATTGATTGATTGATTGATAAGGCCGCTAAGTAATATAATTCAAAGCTGGGAAGGATCCAACCACCTTTCTCTTTCAGTAAGCAAGGTTTTTCCTTCAAACTCATGGTCACTCACTTCCCCGCATAGATAAAGAAGCCAAGCATTAAAAAAAAGTGTATTTATGTAACATGAGAGTGTCTGAAACAAACCATTTTAATGATATGAATTCTTATTCTAATGAGAGGGGAATTAGGGGGCACTTTAAAAAAATCCTTCCTTAGTTTATCTAGTAACCTATCATCGTTTAAGTGTGAAATGTCACCTGGTAATGCGGAAACAAGAATTCCCAAGCATCTGACTGATTATAAAGTTAGCACACTGTGATGTATAATGTTGTGAATACACTGAATAAATAATAAGTGTAGTCTTTCTTTTGTTGTCTCCTTACAGAATATGATCCTGATTTAGATGGCGTTGTTACCCTGCTCGATAATTAAAGAGGGGGAGGATGAAGCTTTGTTAGCTCAAATGTATGGCTTTTGAAGCTACACCAGTGATTCTCTTCACAAGAGCTTCCCAGATGACACTGCTTTGCCACCTTGTGAGAGCGTGTCACAGGTGTGGTATGGGGGGGGGGGGGTATGGAACTTGTCTTTACAGTTGCCTGTTTAGAGCACCTCTTCTGGTAGAGAAGAAAATGCTTATTAATGCAAAGCACTCATATGTGTACATGGGATTTTCCAAGACAGGTTGGTAGGTGTGATTCTGGTCATGTGTGCTTACATTTACCACAGCTTGTTTGTGCTGCTCACCATTGTCTTTCTTCACATCCCATTATTTCTCTGTTGCATTGTTTATTTTAGTGTGAAAATATGTGCAAGCTGTATTTTTCCTATATTAAAGGCTAACATTTGTCACAAACTGGAGTTTGCACAACCTTCTACGCTGTTGAATGTGATGTCTAATCTCTTACTCTGTGTGGGGGAACCTCAAGCCAACATTCTTCTCTTAAGAGCAATAAAATAAAGCTTTGTCTTCATGTGTGACATGTTGCGTTCTGACTTCTTGATTAGCATCAGAGAATCTCCTCTACTGTCGCCACCTCAGAAGGGACCAATCTTAAACCTCCTTTAACAAATTCAACAGGTCTGTCTTTATAAAATACCCAGGTTGAAAGTGCTACACCTTGGGGTAGTCTCAGATGTCTATTTGTAACCCACTGATTTTCACTCACTGTGCCACTCCAGACAGAAACCTGCTTTATGCAGTTCAGCACTGGTCACGCTCCCCTGCTCCTCATGGGAACTGTTCACCCTGAACTGCCAGGCAAGGCCCCTCTAGAAGGATACATGTAATCCTAGACTGCTTCCAGCCTTGTGAGGCCTGTTCAGGGCACAGCCTGCACTTAGGCTGTTTCATCAAACACAGGTGTTGGGAGGAATGCTGGCACTCAGTCTAACCCATTTGCAATCACTCTGGCTACCATTCCGACTCATTGCTTTTCTCCCACTGTGTCACCCTAAACGGAGGCCTGTCTTATGCAAATCTGTTATATCTAATCTATGGCTGTTTGTCTGCACTGCAGTGTTCTGCCTCGCCTAGGTATGGCACCTTAGAATGTTGTGTCTTGAACCCGAAGGATGGGTATGTGCACTTGGGGAAGCGGAGAGTACTTGCGTGTACTTCCTGGGCAGCTCCTTGACTGTGTCATGAATAAAATGTGTAAGCTTTAATCTCCTACCGATTCTGTAGTTGTCGTTCGCCGTGCTTCCCCACAGTATGCCTTGCACACGTGGATTGTCACCGCATGCACGTGCTGATTAGCAGCTGCTCCCGGGGCATCTCATTACTTCAAGGCGCTGTGTCCGGCGCCGATGGTGCAAGTCTGTACTTCCGCAAGTGCCAGGGTCTGTCAACCCCGATAGTACTGTGCGTACTTGCACCGGAGGTGTTTGGTTTGTGCCCGCGCTCCGGGGATGCATACTGGTCGGAGAGCTGATAGTACTGTGTGTGCTGATACTGGAGATGTTTGGTTTGTGCCCGCGCTCCGGGGATGGATACTTGCCGGAGAGCCGATAGTACTGTGCGTGCTGGCACCGGAGGAGGTTGGTTTGTGCCCGCGCTCCAGGGATGGATACTTGTCGGAGAGCCGATAGTACTGTGTGTGCTGGCACCGGAGGCGTTTGGTTTGTGCCTGCGCTCCGGGGATGGATACTCGTCAGAGAGTGGATAGTGTAATGATCTCTGCGGGGGGCCACCCTCCCGCTGCGAAGGTGGGCGTGGGGCCCGGGCTGCGCGCCACAAAATAACAACGCGCACACAGTATTGCAGTTTGGCACGGACTGCCCGCGTAGCTCCGCCCATCTTTATTTATGGACGCGCTCACGCCAGCCGGCGTGAGCGGTGATTTACCGGCGCGTGCCAGCGGTAAACGCTGGTGCGCTGACCGTCACATCCCATCTCAACTCAGTCCTTGACTGGATCTCAAAAGTCTCATGATTCACTTACTTGACAGGCAAAGTCTCTCAGGTGAGTGCTCGGCGGAGGATTCTCTCTTAGGGCGTACTGTTATGTTGGCGGGCGCTAGGCCCACATGTTAGCATAAATGATCACGCAGACACACGTAGTCATGGTGCAGAACTGGCCTCGAGCACGTGCACCCGGGCCCTTTTATTAACAGGCTCACGTCACTCGTGACGCCTGTGAGGGATGCATGTGGGGTGCAAGTGTGCCCACTCCCATAGGGGAGTGGCTACTAACTCTGTGCCTGTCGAGACACTAGAACGTGTCTCACAGGACACAACATTCCTCCCAAATTTTAATGAAAACAAAACCCAACCAGAGTTCAACCTGTGGGGATAGAACAACAACAAGATATACACCACAGGGTCTATCAGTTACTCAGGTCCGGCATCAGGAAGACGGCAGACACGGGCTGGTGAATTCGACTATGGCAGGACACTCTCCGCAGACATCCATCATTTAACCTGATCAGTCCAGGACACGAACTCTTGCTTGAAGATGTCATCTGCGCACTGGGAACGTGCCGATCTAAGTATGTCCTAGAGTCCCCCGCAACTTCCGTCCGCTGACCTGGATGATAGTATTTGGTGTGTAACAATAGTTCATTAACTGGGTGCGTCAGGATCATGGTGGGAGTCCATGGTGAAAGTACACTGGATTGTTTCTGGATCGCCTGAAGTCTCTTAGGCCGTCTTGCTGTGTCTGGTGACCTGTCGGTGGGGCCATGTCTCTTCCAGCTCTCCCGCCTGGGGAGGCCCTTCGTCGGGCTTGCCACGGGACTGCAGGTAGGCTGCGACTGGGGCTGCGTATGTGCCGGCTGGGGGCAGCTGCGAACCACCAAGGAGCCAGTTGCCAGTCTCTCGCACAAACCTCAAGGGTGTATGGGTCTTGGCAGGACATGCTCTCGCTACCGCAGTGCAGGTGCAGACCAGGTTAGCAGGTAGCCTCTGAGTCTTCTTGTTGGCTAGCTTGGCAATAGTGTAGGACTCCAATCCATGTGTATTCTAGATGATGTCGGTAGACGCACTTGATGAGGACTGGCATGGTGGCATTGCCAGCCGTGTGGTGAATCTGGACAATGGCGGGTGATGACTTGCCTTGATGGCTGCAGGCGTGTAGTCTGGAGTCGATCACCTGAGGCAGGGAGTGGCCAGGTACCTCCATGTTCTCAGGAGAGGCACTTGCATTCATGTCCTTGGACTTCTTGGGCTGTTGGGACTTTGATGACGGAGGAGTGATGAACACGCTGAGAAACGTAAGGCTTGAGACTCGGTTCGCGCAGGCTGTGCAACTTACTCTCGGACTCCCGCTGTGCGGTTGCCAGTTCCTTCTCGGGTTATCCCCTCTTCCCTTGCTGTCGCTGTGTCAGGACTCACTCCTGTTTTAGCTTGGGCTTTCTTCATCGTCCGGCCCTGCCACTCACGACTTCCTCTTCTGACCTCAGTTGGTTGTCCGATTCTTGGTGTAGACCCTCCGGTTACACTTCCACGTCTCTTGCTGAGTGCGGTGTCATGCACATGGCACTGATGATGTAGCTGCCATCAGGCCTGGACAACAGGTGGTGATGGTTAACTAGGAGAGGAAGTTTCTGGATGGACGTCGTAGGCACGTGACTGCCTCTTCTGAATCTTGTCTTGCACCTCTGGCATTTGCGGTCAGGAGCAGGGATGCCACTCGACTCCAACTGCCGACACTCGGGCTGGACGGTCTCACTGTGAAGCGATGGGAGCAACGCGGTTTGCGCTTGCAGCGGCTTACGTGTGGTTCTCCCTTGGTGCTGTCGCCAGGTCCGTCGGTCTGCCTTGGTGGCTGTCTGGTGTCTTTGGAGGTGTTCTTGGCTTGTGTTGCTACGAGTCCTCGTGCTTCTCCTCTCGTTGTCTTTGACGCACCTGCGTTTGTCCAGCTCTTCTGGGTGACACGATTTCCACTCTTCTTCTTCGGGTGCAATGACATGCACCATGTTCTAACATGGCCAACGGGGCCGTTGAACTTCAATGGTCTCCGGACAACTCAGGCGAACCCTCCATCGCTCTTCTCGGCTGCATGGTGAGCAGCCACTCATCTTGGGTGCTCCTTCTTCAGGCAGCTTCTTGACGCTCCTCCTCCGAGCATTCCCTCTCCAGGGGATGGCTTCCACGGGCAGTGGTGAGCTGCAGCTTCTTGATGCTCCTACTCCGGGTGTTCCCTCTCCAGGGAATGGCTTCCACGGGCAGTAGTGAGCTAGTGGTGGCGGCTGGCCACTTGTGGTGTACGACTCTCCTCTCGTCAGCCTTGGGTCACTGACGACTCCTGCTTGCGGCAGTGTGAGGAAGGACGCTGTGCTGCGTTTGGCCCCTTCCGGGCTCCGTTGCTGCTGTGGAGATGTAGAGGATCTCCCTGCTGGTTTCAGCAGTGCTTCTTTCTTTTGGAGAAATCTCTTTTCCTCCTGGGCGTGCACCTGTGCTGGCGCGCTTCTGGGGGTAAGTGGCACGCACCTCGGGCGGCGCACTCTTCTGGCACTTCGCGTGCCTGCTGGTCCTCCCTGCGGTGTTAGTCGTTCACTGCTAGGGGTGTGTGTCATGCTCTTCTCACTTGGGGTGGCGTTGGGCCACCGCTGATGGCGCGCTTTCTGCACCAGCATTTCTTTTCCCTTCGGCAGGGATGGCCACCTTGAGACTTGGGTGTCTTGTGGATCCTCAATCCTTGCTGGTGGTAGCGGTCGTTGGCGTTGCTGCTTTGGGGCTCCCCTGTTTTTGCTTGACCTTGCGTGGCGGCGCATGTGAGCAGTCTCTCTTTGTCAACCTGACAGGCAGCCCATGTGGCACTATCTTGATCAGTTTATTACTGTGACGTCTTGAACAGTGCTAAGTGTAACAGCTGTTCCGGTGCTGCTGCACACTTGCTTGGTGCTGTGTTTCCCTTGCCATTTTCAGATGGAGCTACCTCTCCTTTTGCAGTCTCCACATGTCCTGGCAGTCTTTCTTCCTGGGGTTCCTTTCTTGTATCTGTTGACACCCCGGTGCCTCTTGTTTCTCGTGCTGAGTGAGACTTGTTTCCTTCCCCCTCACAACTGTATGATAAAGTCTTGGGGTGGTGTCTGTCACTTTCCTCACCATTAACTTTGGGCTGCAACAGCTGTCCCTATGCTCCATTCACCTCATTTTGTCGCGCCTTTGCATTCCTGCCCGTTCATCTCCTGTTGCTTTTGGTGCAGACTTTGCTGTGTCTCCTTTCTGGCACACTGTATGTTGGTTAGCGGGTGCGGTACCGCTAAATGTCCACTTGGTGGCACTGCAGGCTAACTATTGTAGTCGTGGTCGATTACCTTCTTTCTGGAACCTCGCTCGGTTCCGTGGTGCTTGTCCTTGTGTCCTGCCCTCGCAGGGGTCCTTGAGGGCAGAGGAAATGGAGGGCAACTCGTGGCGGGTGCTGCCTTCTTTCCAAACCCGATGCCCTCGAGCTGCAGACACTTCTGTGCTCCAGTGAATGCTGCCTGGGATGCATTCACAGTTTCATTGCCAGAATCGGTCTCAGCAATTTGGCATTAGCTGCGGATCTCGCTTCTCTGGCGCTGGGCGAACCAAGACTAATTGGCCTGATTTCTTGACCCTGCCGGCCACGCGCTCTCTCTACCCACGGGCGGGGCACCGTTGCCGACACCCCGCAGGAGGCCCCCTCACCGGGCAGCAGCACCTCCTCCCATCTCCCGGTAAGTTTCTCTTTCTTTCTTTAGTTCAGGCGGTGCGGGGAGGGAGGGTTAAACACACGGGTTCTTCAGAATCTGTGTACTGCTTAGTGCTTACACTCCTTAATCATTTCTGGCCCCTGACTTTTCGGCAGCAGCGGCCGAGAGCTGCACACTGTCCCTTCTCACTTGGCGCTGGGGCTGCAGGCGGGGATCCTCCCGTGCCTGGCCTCTGGACACAGAGCGCCGGTGCAGGTTCGATGCCCCCCGGACAGTGAGCACAATTCACCAACCTGTCCGTGCCTCCTCGCACCACGCAGTTCGCTGCCCCACATGTCACAGGGGTGCACTGGGCTGCGCAACCTGTCTCCACACTTCAGGGGACGCCACACCTCTTCACCGGCTCGCACTGCCAGACGTTTCTCGGTGCTCTGGCTCGGACCCTGTGGCTCACCTCTGGCCCAGCGGTCAGTCGCTTCCGATGCGGGTGGGCTCTTCTCTTCCTTCGGTCGGATCGGATGCCGCCTTATGGTCTCGGGCAACGCAGGTGCGGGGTGGGCTCCCGATCACCTCTTCCACCCCGGGGCTCTTCACACGCCCCGAGGGCGATCGGGCGCGTCCGGCACCTCTGCACAGGGGTGCCTTTGACACGGGCAGCACTCTTCCCCCTTTTGACCAAACTGCTGGGCTGCTGCACGCACGGGCACAGCCCCTCGTCGCCAATGTTATGTTGGCGGGCGCTAGGCCCACATGTTAGCATAAATGATCACGCAGACACACGTAGTCATGGTGCAGAACTGGCCTCGAGCACGTGCACCCGGGCCCTTTTATTAACAGGCTCACGTCACTCGTGACGCCTGTGAGGGATGCATGTGGGGTGCAAGTGTGCCCACTCCCATAGGGGAGTGGCTACTAACTCTGTGCCTGTCGAGACACTAGAACGTGTCTCACAGGACACAACACGTACCTGGAGGGGCCCCGGCCGGTGGTTGAGGCCGGGACCGGGGTGCTGGGTTCTGGAGGCAGACTGGGGGTTTCACCGGAGGGCCCTGGACTGGCCGGCGACGGGGTCACCCCTGGATGGTGGTCGTCAGCTTCTTGGGGCTCCTCTTGGCTGGCATCGGTCTCCTCACCGTGATCCGTGACGGCAGTGGGAGAATTGGGCCTGTCCACTTGTTTGAACCACGAGATGTTGCGGGTCACTGTTTCTCCCTCTTTTTCGACAGTCACCATGGTTCCTTGTTTATCGATCACTGTCCAGTACCCCTGCTCGTACCGAGTCCGGAATTTTCCTCCGGGTCTCCGGTCCTTCATGATGACCGTGTCTCCTTGCTGTAGCTGGCAGAATACTGCTCTCCGGGCCTGGCTGGCAGTGTGATTGCGCTTCTCTCTCCTCCTGAGGGCACCTTCTTCGTCAAATGGAGGGGGAGACCACCCCGGAGCAGTGGGGAGACCATCTCGGCGGGTGCCGTTAAACATTAGCGCCCAGGGTGCTTGGCGTGTTGAACAGTGTGGCATGCTCCGATACTCTCGCAGGAACTTCTGCAGTTCTTGTTCTGGGTCGCTTTGCTCCGCCACGGCAATGCGGATGGTCTTGTTTATCGTTCTCATGAGACGTTCAATCTCCCCATTGGCCTGTGGCCACTCTGGGGTGATACGCCGGTGCCGGATGCCATGGTGGTGCATGAACTCGCGGAATTCGTGCCCTTGGAACGGGGGCCCATTGTAGCTGCGGAGTTCATCCGGACATCCGAACATGCCGAAGATCTTCTCTAGGGCAGGACCAACATGCAGGAAGGCTGTAGACTGCACGACTTCTACCACTGGATATTTTGAGTAGCTATCGATGAGGGCTAGTGTGACACGCCCATCAGGGAAGCTTCCAAAGTCCACGCTCACCTTTTCCCATGGGCTTTGGCCGTGTTCTTCTGTGAGGATGGGTGCTGGTCTCTCAGGCCCACTCGTTAGTTGGCAGGACGGGCACTTCCGGACGGTCTCCTCTACTCGGGCATCCATCCCCGGGAACCAGACCTTTTCCCTCATGTGGGCCTTCATCTTTTCCACTCCTTGGTGCCCGCCGTGGGCGAGTTGCGTCGCCCGTAGCTGCAGAGATTCCGGGATGACGATGCGGGGTCCCCTGAGGAGGATGCCCCCCTGTGTGAGGCTTAGTTCGTTCCGGACCCTCCACATATGCATCAGGCTTTCCTTCTCTGGGCTCGACCATGAGTTTGCGGACTGTAGGAATTGACGCCACAGCCCTCCTTGGATATTGTCCCGAACCTTGATCATGACTGGGTCTTGCCCGGCCGCGGTGGCTACTTCTTCGAACATCAGCGCTCGGGGGAATGTTAGTGCAGCGATCATGTCCAGGTGTGCCTCAGTGTCATCACTGCTGGGTTCTTCACTGCCTTCTTCGGTTGTGTCTGGGTGTCGTGAAAGGAAGTCGGCCGGGTTTTTGGCGCCGGGCCGGTAGATCACGTCCATGTGGTATTGCTGGAGCCCGATGGCTCACCTTTCAATGCGTGGCGGCGGGTGAGGCGCTGATCCTTTGAATAGCGGCACCAGCGGTTGGTGATCCGTGACTACAGTGAACGGGTGTCCGCATATGTAGAAGTGGAAGTGTCTGCAGCCCCAAAGGATGGCTAGGGCTTCTCTCTCGATTTGAGAGTATCGCTTCTCTGTCGGGGATAGCGCTTTGCTGGCGTACGCTAGGGCGGCCCATCGTCCGGGCTCCTGTTCTTGCGTGAGGACGGCCCCTAGGCCCACGGGGCTAGCGTCTACAAGTATTTCTGTCTTCTTCGCAGGGTCAAAGTACACCAGCGTGGTGTGGTCGAGGAGGGCCTTCTTGACGGCCTGGAACGCCGTCTCTTCGGCTGGACCCCACTGCCACATGGCATCTTCCCTGGTGAGATTTCGGAGGGGCTCTGCAAGGGTGGCTAGGTCCGGAATGAAGTGGCCACAGTACTTGGCCATTCCCAGGAAGCTGCGTACTTCCACCACAGTGAGTGGGGCAGCTGCGGTCTTGATGGCCTGGGATTTCCGTGGATCGAACTGTATGCCTTCTTGGGTAAACGTGTAGCCGAAGAATTCTATCTTTTGTTGGAACAGCAGGCACTTCTCTTTGTGTAGGGTGACTCTGTGGTCCAGGAGTCTCTTCAGCATGGCTCTCACGTGCCGGTAGTGTTCTTCCTCTGTCTTTGAGTGAATGAGGATGTCATCACTCACGTTTAGGACGCCAGGTAGTCCGACCAGGATTTCTTTGACGGCATTCTGGAATATTTCTGCGGCAGAGGATATGCCGAAATTCAGCCGTTTATACCTCCGGAGGCCTAGATGTGTGCTGAAACTTGTTATGTATCGACTGTCTTTGGCAAGGGCTAGTTGGTGATAGCCCGCGTTCAGATCCAGTTTCGAAAACCATCTGGACCCATTCAGATCAGCCACGATGTCATCCATGGTCGGCGTTATGTGGCATTCGCGCCGAATGACCTTGTTGGGGAGGCGCATGTCGATGCAGAGTCTGATCTTCCCCGGTTGGCGAGGCTTTTCCGCGATTACCATAGGCGACACCCACGGCGTGGGCCCGGACACTTTCTCTATGACCCCTCGATCTTCGAGCTTCTGTAACTCTTCCTCCACCAGTGGTCGTAGGTGGAAAGGGATCCTCCGGTGTCTTAGGGCCGTTGGCGGGACAGTCGGGTCTATGTGTAGTCGGATGGGGGCTCTCTTTATCTTCCCTAACCCCTTGAACAGGTCCTCAAACTGGTTCAGTAATTCTTCTGTCTGATCTGCTTGTATTCTCTTGGCGAACATCACCAGACCCAGGTCTTCAGCTGCATGGCTACTGAGCAGCGTGTCCACCTCATGGTTAATGACATGGATATCGATGGTGAGCTCGATGCTTCCTGACCGCACTGGCACGGTCATTTTGCCTCGGAGAGGCAGTGGCGGGTCGCTCCCATACGCGAAGATCTGGGCCTTCGACGGTCTGAGCCGGTTTGGGCCTTAGCTTATTGTATTGCTGGACTCCCATTACTGTCACTGAGGCTCCGGTGCGATCTGTACTGTGCAGCGAGGTTGGGGTCGCCTCCTACTCTTCAGGGCTCGGGTGAATGAGACTAGGTATGTCTCCCCTTCGTCTTCTGATGTGGACTTGTCTCTTTGGTAGGCTGTCAGCTCCCTCTTCTTTCCTCCGGGTTGTGATGCTAGCGAGACCTGCGATAGTTGTCGGACCATCCTTCTCATGTGCTTGGGTCGGTTCTCTTCTTTGCGCTGTGTCTTCCTTCTGCACACTGACGCGAAGTGGTTTGCAATGCCACAATTAGTACAGGTCTTCCCTTGCGCCGGGCACGCCTGTGAGGGATGTTCTTCGTACCCGCAGTACCCACAGTGGTTCTTTGGGGTCTGCGGCTGGCGATCTTGTGGTCTGTAGGTCTTGTCTCTTGTACTGACTGCGTCAGTCCTTTCTGCTTTGACAGCGACGCTCTTTTCCCTCCCACGCACTAACGCCATGTCCATTTCTTCTGCCCGCGCCGCCGACAGGTCGTGAGACCGTGCCAGTACGAGGATGTCGTTCATCGGTATATTCGGCTGCCTGAGTATGAGGCCTCATAGCTGGGCTCTGATTTCTTCCGCGGCTCGGTCTCCCACGAGGTGAGTGGCGGCCAGTTCCCTGAGCCGCGCGTGAAAAGCGTCTACCGACTCACCCTCTCTTTGTTTGGCTTGCCTCAGCTTGAAGTCCTCGAAGTCAGGGTTCATTTGGGGGTCGAAATGAGCATTTAGGGCTGTGACTGCTGCAGCGTAGTCCTTGGGGGGCCCTGTGTTTGGTAGATGCTTAAACAAAAGGTAGATTTCCTCCCCCGCATAATGGAGCAGCAGCGAGCGTTTTACTGCCCCATCTTTTTCCCTCGTGGCGATGAAATAGTTCTCCAGGCGGCCAAGCCAGGTCTGCCATCTTGGTACGGCTGTGGAGGGGTCCGCCGACTCACTGAATGGAGGCAGGACGCCTGAGGGGGGGTGATGTGGAGTCGCTGGCGCAGGGGCCTGGGCGGCATCATCTTGGTCCCCCATGGTGCTGGGCGTGGGCGCCGATGTGCGGCCTGGCGAGGACGCTGGCTCCTCGTGGTGGGCCTACGTGAACAGGTGACGGTGCAGGGGCACTGGGCGTCGTGTGGGCCCACGTGTGCTCAGACGTGTGGCACTCGCCGGGCTGGCATGGGCCAATAGTGTGACCTCGTGGTTTCCCCCCGGGCATGCACGACTCACCCCTGTAACGTGGTGCTGATGGCCTACTCGGCGGATGCGGCGGCAGGGGAGAGCTGCTGAACTCGTTGCTGTATCCAGGTAGCTGCCTATGCAGGAAGGGAGGCGAAGCAGGGATCACCTGCGGCAGGCCTGCCACACTCTGGAGGTGTCCTCGTGGCCTTCAATGGTGCGAACTGCAACCCAGCAGGGCAGGAGCAGGCGTGTGTTTCTCCGCCTCTCGTCGCCAATGTAATGATCTCTGCGGGGCGGCCACCCTTCCGCTGTGAAGGTGCGCGTGGGGCCCGGGCTGCGCACCGCGAAATAACAATGCGCACACAGTATTGCAGTTTGGCGCGGACTGCCCGCGCAGCTCCGCCCATCTTTATTTATGGATGCGCTCACGCCAGCCGGCGTGAGCGCAGGGGCGGTGATTTGCCGGCGCGCGCCAGCGGTAAACGCTGGTGCGCTGACCATCACAGATAGTACTGTGCATGCTGGCACCAGAGGTGCTTCTTTTGTGCCCGCGCTCCAGGGATGGATACTCGTTGGAGAGCCGATAGTACTGTGTGTGCTGGCACCGCAGGCGTTTGGTTTGTACCCGCGCTGGCACCGGAGGCGTTTGGTTTGTGCCCGCGCTCCAGGGATGGATACTTGTCGGAGAGCCGATAGTACTGTTCGTGATGGCACCAGAGGCATTTGGTTTGTGCAGTCGCTGCAGGGATGGATACTCATCGGAGAGCTTCTGTTCTTCACCCTCTATAGACCCTCATTGTCCCTAGTGTTTAAGGCTTTGCTGCGCATGCGCTGGGAGAGAAACACTGCAGCGGCAACCTCCTTGCTTGCGTCCGCCATCTTGGAGTGTCCCAACCGCCCCGTGCTTATTCAGCACTGGGACACTGTGAACATTTAGAATAACTTCTACTCTTGTCCTGCTCGTAACTACTCACCGCGCATCGTTGCTGGGCATGTGCGAAATGAAGTGACCAGAAAAGTAACCTCGTTTGTGCTGCCATCTTTGGTCATTTGTGCCATTTTTTTGGGTGAAGTTATTTACTTATGATATTTTTGTATGATCTAGGCATTCTTTTTGTTCAACGTTCTGAACATATTGCAATGCATAATATTAGGAATAACATATATATTAATTGCAGGCCAGCCTGGGAGCGCACAGCAAGATTGTAGCTTAATCACTTCAACATTTCAGTTCTCGAGCAAGTCAAGTTTCTTTTGGTTCAGTCACATCAAGAATATTGCAATAGTGACAACAGTAGCAGCAGGTACAGATCAGGAGGGACGGGACGGGGTGGGTAAAAAAAACAACTTCCCCCCTCGCCGCTCTCCTGCTCTCTCCCACATTGTCTCATTCTCTCCTCTCCGGGGCTGGAAAAGGAAGCAGTCAAGCTCCCTCCCGTAAGCCATTCACAACACTGCAATGTAGCGTTGTGATTGGTCTGACCGCCGCGGTTCGACGCTCAGCCAGGGAATGGGGTCTGGGTATGTTCTCCACGCAGGCTGTAATGCAGCCTGCATGGAGAACATGCGAAGTGTGCATGACTGTTTGACCGGCCCGAGAGAACTGTGCAGCAGGCACAAATAAAATGATAATAACCTCAAGTTATTATCATTGTATTTGTTTTTTCTGTCACTGCTTTGCATCAGTGTGGCGATGCTCCTCCTCCTTAGCGGAAGGAGCCGCCACTGAGTGACAAGCACACTTATTTATCTCAACTGCTCGTCTGTCGGCACTAAAGATTGCAATAATTTGTTTCCACTGTTTATACTGTGATTTTTTTTCTCTACAGTGTCAAACACTTACTGCTTGTCTAACGGCACCGAACCTTGAAACCTTTAGTCTCTTCTTTTCTCTTTTTTTTTTCTTCTTTTTATTGATTCTGAGAGGTATTGTACATATAGTCATATCCATAGGTTATTCTTTCATTATACAGTATCAATATAATCACATATTCTGAACTAATACTTGTTACACATATGAGTTCCAAAAAGGAGAAGAAGACAGTCCAAGAAGAGAGAAAAGGATAATACGTCAAAGCATTAATACAAAATCAACCTATAAACCCTGCCCCTCCCCAGTTAACCACTTTGTTATTGGAGCCCATAATTTCATGCCCCACTTTTTAGCCTGGTATCCCTTGCAATCATATAGGGCCCGCTCAAGTTTATATACAGCTATAAGACGAGCCAAATATTCATGAAAGCATGGGGGCATTGGGTCTTTCCATCTGGTTGCGATAAGTGACCTGATTATAGTAACTGAAATAAATAAAATACTACACTGGGCTTGATCCAGCCCTACCTTACTATCATACCCTACCATCATAAGCGAGGGGTTAGTACCACAGTTTTGCCGAGAATCCTCTCCCAAAACTTTACCAAATCAGTTTTTAGTAAATCAAGCTGTGGGCATCCATAAAACATATGAATCTCCTCTGCTGGTCCTATCCCGCACCTAGGGCATTTGTCGTCCTCCCTTTTCCCCCATTTAAATAATTTGAGAGGGGTAAAGTATAAATTATAAATTGTTTTATAATGTTGTGCCTTAAGATTGGATGATAGGAGCGTTTTCTTTGCCAGCAGCAATGACATATCGATATCCAAATCATCATTCTCTAATCTGCTGGCCCATTTTGTCTCTATTTTTTCAGTGTCATCCGAGACACGCTCCATCATCATACCATATAGATGCTTCATTTTGCAGATGGGCCTCCCCATAATCTCAAACAATGTAATTTTGGCACTAGAGATTGTTTGGTTCCGTTTACCAAAAAAAAACCTTTATTTGAAGGTATTTAAGATAATGCCCATCCGGAATTCCATATTCTCTTTGTAATTCAGAAAAAATATATAATTGGCCCTTTGGTTGAATATCCCCTACTACTTCTAAACCAAGTTGCTCCCATTGTTTCCCTATAGCATCATAAAACCCAGGGGGACATAGTGATGACCTCCAAATCGGTGTATACCTTGTAAATTTCTCGATGTTCATATGCTTTTGAATTTTACCCCAGACTTTCCATGCATTCATGATGATCTTCAATCAAACCTTTTTATAATAGCTGGGTTCCAACTGTCGGAGCAACAGTGCTCTTGCCCTTTCCCCGAGTGCCAGTTCATAGATTGTTGGGAGGCCCATAGCCGATACCCCGCTAGCTCTGCCTGCACTTTCGAAGAAGAAGAGTATATTCATATGTCGTAATAAAGCTTTCGAAGAAGAAGAGTATATTCATATGTCGTAATAAAGCTTTCGAAGAAGAAGAGTATATTCATATGTCGTAATAAAGCTTCCGAAGAAGAAGAGTATATTCATATGTCGTATTAAAGCTTCCGAAGAAGAAGAGTATATTCATATGTCGTAATAAAGCTTTCGAAGAAGAAGAGTATATTCATATGTCGTAATAAAGCTTCCGAAGAAGAAGAGTATATTCATATGTCGTAATAAAGCTTTCGAAGAAGAAGAGTATATTCATATGTCGTAATAAAGCTTTCGAAGAAGAAGAGTATATTCATATGTCGTAATAAAGCTTTCGAAGAAGAAGAGTATATTCATATGTCGTAATAAAGCTTCCGAAGAAGAAGAGTATATTCATATGTCGTAATAAAGCTTCCGAAGAAGAAGAGTATATTCATATGTCGTAATAAAGCTTTCGAAGAAGAAGAGTATATTCATATGTCGTAGTCTCTTCTTTTCTCTATGCAGTTATTTGCTCCTCCTCCATCATTTCAAGATTCTCCTGGTGATCCATCAGTCAGGTGGTCTGTTTGGTTCGATGCATTTGAGAATTGTTTAGGAGCAATTGGTGCCTCCAGGTTCAGAGCAGAAAGGAAACAATGACTGTTTTTACAATCTCTAGGATTTGAGGAGAGATCTACATTCATACATTTACCTGAACTAGCTTTGGTTGAAGGTGAAGTGCATGATGAGTATCAAGTGGTTGTTAAAAAACATCAAATGACATTTGATAAATAACCCCTTTTAATCGTCCTCAGGCATACTTTTTTTAAACGCAAGTCAGTTTGTCAATTTCGCAGATCAGCTGATTAGAGACCAGTTAGTTAGCCATATTAAGGATAAACAAATCTGTTGAAAACTGTTATCTATTGGAAATCCCTCCCTGGATGAATCTATCATTACCAGCAAAAAGTATAGAGATTTCTCAAATCTGGGTCAAAGAACTAGAGGAGAAACCTTTAGAGTCAGTAAACATTGTGCAAACTGGCAAATTGTCTCATACATTTTCACAGATTTACATAAAAAAGAGTAACAAACCTCCTTGTTCCAAAATGGAATCCTCCTCATCTAATATGCGTTTCCGTTGTAGGAATTCTAAGCATGTTAAAAATGGTAAAGAAAGTCCAGACAAAAATGTCACCTGTAATTATTGGAAGAAGTTAGGTCATTTCGCTAAGGTTTGCCTGAAAAAATAAATCTATCAAGTCTGTAGCATGTGTGATAGTCGAATGATGAGGCAATTCTATTATTGAAGGATAAATGAAGACACTCCTCCTGATGTTACTCTGAACCATAGAAAGGACAGTCCCATTTTGGGAGATCCTTCATCTTGTTGATCCAATCGTGGACATTTGGGTGGGGGATAACATTTTTAAAAATTCTTAGTGGATTCTGGCGCAAGAGCCACAATGACCACCCAACAATTGTTCAAGGACAAATGGGGCCACAGGAGCTTGTTTCCACCTGGCTGTTCTCCTGTTTCTTAAGAAGGGTGAAAGATCGAACTGTTAGGGTACACAAAAGATGTACTTGAATTCAAGGGAAGGAGAATTGAAGAAAAAAATCTATGTTGCTGTGAAGGGTTTGAACATTCTGGGGTGGTTTCACCAGGGCTTATTTGGGATGGTTCTCAGGACCGGGGATAAAGAGCAGGTTCTGTTGGTTAAGTGTGATGATGTTATAAAGGAGTCGAGCGTAAGTTTCCTGAAGTCTGTACTGATACCCTCTGTAAAATCAAAGACTTCAAACATAAAATCAAGGTCAAAGAGGCAGCTACCCTGTCAAGCACAAACTACGTGGGGTACCAATCAGTATTAGATATGATCTAGATAATGAACTTAAAACATTGTGTGAAAAGATCATAGAATCTGCTGAATTATCCCTCTGGTTGTTCCAGTTAATGCGTGTGTGTGTCGATTTAAGGTCTCTAAACAAAGAAATTTGGGTTAACTCACATCTGTTCCCTAAAATTAGTGACCTGTTTGCTCACACCACATCCAGAGTCAAGGATATTTTATGGTTTTTATCTCCCCAGTGTTTCCAGTATCGCTGTATGCTTTTCGGGCTCACCTCGGCATCGTTTTTCCAAAGGATAATGTACAACTTGTTCAAAGAGGTGGAAGGTGTCTTAGTTTTCCAAGATGATGTGCTGGCTTTTGCTGAAGTTGTAGTTACGCACAATGTTATTCAGGAAAGGGTTCTCAATATTTTCAAGAACCATGGAGTAGTACTCAAGAAAGAGATATGTTAATTCTTGAGTAATGAGGTTGAGTATTTGGGACATGTGGTTTCCAAAGAAGGAATCAAACCCAGACCAGAGTTAATAAATTCCAATGTGGAGGCTCCTCGTCCTGATGACAAGTTAGGGTCAAGACTTTTTCTGGTCTATGTGAGTTCTACTCACTTTTCATTCCTGCTTACCATCCAAGATGAGGCCCATAAATTGTTTGCTCTTGAAAGGTTCTAAGTTCAATTGGGATAAGGCATGATCTGAAGCTTTTACTTACATCAAGTCTCAGTTGGGTGAGAATAAACCTCTCAAACCGTTTGCCCCTTCTTTACCTTGTTGTGTCACGATTGATGCCAGTAAGGTGGGATTAGGGGCTGTACTCACACAAAAGAAGGGTGATGTTTAGTCTACCATTGCGTTTGCCTCAAGGGTTTTATGAGATTCAGAATTGCGATACTCTGTTATGGAGAAGGAGTTGCTTGCGTGTTGGTGGGCAATTGAAAAATGTTGCTGCTACGTTTGGGGTAAACGGTTCTGTTTACAGACAGACCCCAAGCCTCTTGCGTCCATCTTGAGTAGCGGTGGAGGCAAATGTTGTACGTCTACCTACGACACTGTTGCAGTTACAGTTTGATATTCACATTGCTGGGGGTAAGATTGTCAGGGCCGACTTTCGTTCCTGTTTCCCACGTAAAGCTATGATGAAGATGAACTTGTCCTATCTAAACTCATGTACGAAGAGTTTGAGGATTGTTTGGTGGCGTCTACTGAAGTTTCAAAATTGGGGGGGGGTGTAATGAAGATGAATAGAGAGTTTCTTTAGGTTAGGCCAAGTGTTATTGCAAGTTTTAAGTCTCATCAAAAATGGATGGCCGAGGGAAAAGGTGTTATCTCCCATGCTTAAGCTTTACTTTAAAGTTTGTGAGGGACTTTCTATGGAAGATGGGATGTTGCTTAGGTCAGACAAATTGGTTCCTCCACATGATTTGAGGGGTGGTATAATTCATAATGGCCATGAGGGGCATCTTGGTTTGACCCTCACCAAACGGCACAATTGTGATTTATTTTGGTGGCCCAGGATGGATGTTGACATTGAAGAAGTGGTGGAAGGTTGTGGTGTGTGTGCGTCAGTAGACTGAGGTTTAAGGGTTTCGGTCGCACCCTTGACTACTAATTAATTTTCATCAAGACCTTGATGAAAATTAGGGATTGATGTCATGGGTCCCTAAGATTGTTTACCTAGTGGTACTAAGTTCATTCTGGTCCTGATGGATTACTGTTCTAAGTAGCCGGAGCTTAACCTCGTAAAAGATCCCGGTTCAAGCTCTGTGGTGGAATTCCTCAGAGAGATTTTTTGAGGGAGGGTTTTCCTGAAACTCTCATTTCTGACAATGGTACTCAATTTGTTAGCAGAGGGTTTCAGAGTTTCCTTGTATCGTGTCGAAATAAAAGCCCAAGAGCTCTTTATATTATCCCCAGAACAACAGTCTTGTTGAGAGAATGCATCATGTTGTTGAGGAGTGCATCAGATGGCCTAAAATTGGGAGCCATGATATTGTTCAATCTGCAAGAAGTATGTTGTGGTTTTAAAGAACTACACCTCATATTTTCACCAATGTTTCTCCATTTGAACTGCTGAGACATAGGAATGATAACACCACTTTTTGACCAGCGTGGCTGACCAAATGGCTGAAGAGTGAGTCTGACGTTGAGGATCTGATGCTGTTGGTCAGGAAGAATGTTGGTCTGGTTCAGAACAAACAAAAGTGCTGGTATGATCAGAAGAAAGAAGTGAATGCTGTGAAAGTACAAGTTGAAGATTTGGTGCATAAATCGATTGTTCATGTACAAAAACAAAGAAACACATTTTATGACCCTGTAAAAATCAAGAAAATGTGTGGAAATGCAGTCAGAGTTGCTGGTGGTCATTGGTGGAATCTCTAAAGGGTGGTGAAAGTGAGGGAAGAGGTGCATGACCAAGTTGATGGTGAAATAATTTCCCCGGGTCCTTCTGGATGTGATTCCACTGCTAGAGACCATATGTGTAAGGTGGCTGTTCCTCCTCTGTGTAGGAGTTCACGTAAGACACAAAACCTATTAGGTTTCTGACATGAATCATATTTAAGTTTCTGTGGAGCTATTCCTTTTGTATTTTGTTGTTGTAGACTGCTTGTTGTGCTGTGATTTGTTGTGTTGGGTGTGTGTGTCTGTGTTGAATTGTCTTAGTGTTTTATGTGTTGAGAAGGGAAGATGTGTTATATCATGGAGAAGGGAAGATGTGTTATATCTTATCTATGGCTATGTTTGTCTGGACTGGAATGTTCTGCCTCACTTAGTTTTGGCAACTAAGAATGTTGTGTTTTGAATCAGACGGTTGAGTATGCTGGACTTGGGAAAGCAGAGTACCTGCGTGTACTTCCTGGACAGCTCCTTAATTGTGTCATGAATAGAAACTTATTTGTTTCAATCTCCTACCAAATCTGTAGTCGTCACTTCAAAATCACAACTGACCCTGATCCTCATGGGAACAGCTGAACTGTGAGACAAGGCTTCATAGAGCGTTACATAGCCAGGTGCAGTCATTGGGGAACATTTTACATGTATCTACACCTTCATATCCCTAACATACTGATGTGCATGCCCACATGCTACCATCGTTTATTATCATCATGTGCGCAGGTACAGCATCCTATGTCCAGGTTATATCATCTTATGCCCATGAGCTGCCACATAACCCATGTATTACCATTATCAAAGTCCTTCCATCAAATGCAAGGTACCACATCACATGTCCAGAGGGTGTCATATGTCAGGTGCAGCCATATCAACTCAAGTATTACCATCACATGGTCAGGTGCTGTTATCGTATACCCATATATAGCCATCCTGTACCCTATGCCGAGGTCCTGCCATCACTTGCCAAGGCACCACATCACATCTTCAGAAGGTGTTGTATGTCAGGTGCCACCATAGCCGCACAAGTATTACTATTGCATGGCAGGTGCTGTCTTCTTATACCCTTATAGAAACATCATGTACCCTATGCCAGGGTCCAGCAATTACATGCGAAGGCACCACACCATGTGCCAATTTTCTGAAGTTAGATGTCAGGTACAGACACATACGCAAAAAAGTTACCTTAATGTGCCAGCAACCATACCGCATGCCCAGCTAGTGCCGTCATACGGTCAGTAACTTTCTTTACAGCCTCACAAATAAAGGCAAAGCCTCCTATGCCCTGGTATAGGCACCATATGCAAGACACAGCCACCACTTGCCCGGGTACAGCCATGATGTTTGGCTTGGTCACTTTTTAGGCAGGATTGCAGTAGAAAAGGGCTGGATGGAACTAATACAGAAAAATACTGTTTGAGCTCAGTATCTAAGCCACCAAAGGGCAGCACGAGGAGGACTGTGAATTTTGAGAAAAGACTTGAAGTCGCCCACACGATACATGCAAGACATGACCAGTTGAACACCTCTTCTATGGAATACTTCACATATGAGGAAAAAATTTTCAACCCACCTGAGAGTCACTAAACTAAAATGTAGGAAGTTCTGACCATTTCTACAGCGATGAATCACCAAAAGGCGCAAGTATCTTATTCGGGTAAGCTGCTGTAAAGAGGACACAGGAGCTGAAATGGATAAGCCAGGGGTGAACTGTGGTAATGAGTATCCATCGTCAGATAGTGGGAAAAAAAACAGCTTCTGAAGGAAGAGAAGGATTCCGGATATCCCAGAATTTGTGCTGCAGGTGGACTGTCTGTTGCATTTATTTCTACAGAATACTTCTAAAGTGCCCTCCAAAGATGCCGCAGCAACAAACTGTTCATTCTAGGTTGGCACTTTGGCTGATCCTCTCCCCACCCAATGGAAACTCCTCCGTAACAACAGAAAAACTTAAGTCCTTTCTCCCAGCAAAGACAAGAAACATCCAAGATCACCTGAAATTCAGGAAGGCAGTGAAGAACAAGGTCTTGCCAAACCGATGATGATGGGTCACACTAACTATCTGGGGAAAATATTGTAAAAATATGGATTTCGGCCAAATACAAAACAAATGGTGTGTCAGAGTACTTCCAAGCAATATTAGGATTCTTTGTTGATGGTGTTGATATTCATAAAAGCGATGCCAGTGCTTATAATGATACACTCACATATACGAACAAAATTGAATCACTATTATCAAATTCGCCCGTCATGAACTCTCCATTAACCTCAACTCAGAAATACGTGGTTAGGCAGGCTCTGCAGCCTAACTCCGCTGTAACTGCTTGACAGGTCACAGGTGGGGTGGCACGTAGCCGGCAGACATAAACGTGCAACAGGAAACTCAGGTCCATCCCTCAGATAAGCGCAGCGACACCACAATGGTCCAGATAAATTGGCCCCAATAAAGCACACATGGCCGGAGGAGTGTGCGCATTCCCAAAACATCATAAAGTCAGATGCCACATGAAGTTAGAAATCCTTAGCCAATCAGGACACAGCACACACTGTACATGAAGTGATCACGCGCCCCTCATGCCTGACATCTGGACACCTTAGCCACTGGCCCATATTGTGTCCACGCAAGGTCGAGGCCCACCTGCATTTGTTATCAAGGGCCTTATTTATGACTCCACAAACAAGGCCCACGTTCTTCTACCAAACAAGGATAGCTGGAACTATTTTTATGATACCCAAAAACTGTATAAGAGCTCGCTCAGATTGATTTGAGACAGTACTCAGACCCATTTCTGTAGCTGTACTGCCGGACGTAGTGTTTAATTAACTGTTCCTGTTTTGCCAAACACCTCTTGTCTTTTGGTTTTTTCAAAGTAAATAGATAGAAGAGATTGGTACCTTGAGCCCGAATGCAGCCGAAGGAAATGGACCCTACCCGGACTAATTCAGATCTGCGCAGCAAAGAAGGTGAACAGACGCAACAATTGACTGGAAGTTCTGCTGAATCAGCGGGGCTGAGGTCTGCCCTGAGGCCACCATCAGAGGATAAGAGACCACATCTGATCCTTAGTCCCCATCATTTGGCATATGGCAAACTAGGAAGAAGCGCAAAAATTTAACCTGACAGAAATCTGGCATGTTACCTATTTTATGTGCCCAAATTGAGTAGTCGCAAGGAGGCCTCAGAGGCGTTCCGGCAAGGTCTCCTTTTTTCGATCATCAGCACACTAGGAAGGGATAAATTGGTTATCACTTGGACTGCTGGGTGTGATGCAGTTGGTACGCTTGTCCCTGGGTGTGATACCGGGTTGAGGCCTCACCGCTTGGACCACTGGGCGTGACATAAATGGTACTCATGGGCCCTGGGTGTGATATAGGGCCGGCACCTCAATCCTATTTTTATGTCTATAAGAGTTTTCTCACAACTGCCTGTCTCTTAAAAACTCTTGGTAGCTGAAAGAAGTGAGCAGTGTTGTTTGCTTGGAGGTGTGAAACAGATGGTACGCTAAGCCCCTGGGTGTGCAACAGGGTGCAATTTGGACATTAGGGAAAGATTTGGATCTGAGAGATCCGATGTAGCTTGTGTTTGACAAAGAGGGGCCTGTGGTTCTGCGAGTTATTCCTTTTCTCCATGAAAAATTAGTGTTTTCTTTGTCCCGGAGCCAATATTGACAGACTATCGGGCTCACTTAGTCCACGTGTACCACGCAGGGCTTCCCCTGGTCACAGGATAGCATGTGCTAGGAGCAGGCTAAGGTATTTTTGACAAAGTCATCATTTTTTCTCTGTCCAATTTTATTTTCTTACTGTAGTATTGAAGTTGATCCAAAATATATTTGATGTTGTGGTTATTTGATGCTGTGGTGCTGGTACATTGATGCAACTGTATCTTGTCTTGAGTATTGTGTTTTCGTCAATGTCTTAAATGTGCTATATGAAGGTGTTGCTATCTCTCACAATCGTTGTTTGATATCAAAGTAAATCTGCTTTTTTTCTGCCACATTTCATGACGTTTTAACAATTGCACTTTCTTCTAGGTTGTGACCCTTCATATGCATTGCTATTTGTGTTTGTGAAATGTTTGTATTGATGAATCTGTAAATAGCGTTGAGCTCATGGTAAGTAGTTAGACCCAGCAATCCCCGTGTATAATATTTCCCCACGACCTGAGTAGAACTTAAAAATTACCTAAAAACCAGGAAAACTAGGGTGCATCTGTCCCTTAAAAATGTACCCAGCTTATCATGGAGTCGCAACCAAAACACATGCAAATCAGGTTCCCCACACAGGCTAAAACACTTAAAAGGTATTGCCACGAATGGCATGCATACACTAAGTTATAAACACAGTGGTCCCAGACAAGGACAATAGGAGAAGAGGAAATAAAATATAGACCAGGAATCAGTACTGTATTAATGCTGTCCAGCCAGACAGGGTTAGTTTAATATTCCATATATTTGCAAAAAATAATGTGGGGACACACTCCTGCGTCCAGCAAGATACATATAAAACAAAACAAAGGCTCAGGCAGAACAGAAGCTTGTGCATCATACATTAAATAGAACAAGCAAAAATGTGCGGAGACACCGTTACACATAAACAATGACAAATTAAATTGTGTTTACGGTGTACAGAGAGTCAACGACGTTTCGATCCCATGAAAGCAATTGTGGGATCATCATCAGGACATTACATTACATGCCTGAGTAAAAATTGCTGTGGGATGTGAAGATATGCCGCAGTGTGGCCAAGCGGAGGCCAAGTGTATCTTGGAAGTGTAGAAGCAACTCTGGGGATAGCGGTACTTGTAGCCGTAGAAATTTAAACTGCAGTTCGAATGCAGTGAAGAGGACCGTGGCAGCGTGTCCTCAAGGGGAGAATGAGACCAAGTGGCGCGGGATGCTGCGGTTTAATAAACCGTGAGGATTGACATGAGGGCAAAGTATCCTAGGAATGGACCGCGGCACCGTGTCCAGTTGAGGGGAGAAAATTACACTGAGCCAACCAGATAGGTTTGCCAACAATTTGTATACGGTGCGGTCAACCGTGAATGAAAGCGGGCGCATCAGTGTAGACGCCTCTGAGCGGGGAACCTGGATGGCAGTGTTACCGCTGTAACACTAGCATCCAGGTTTAAATTACTATGGCTCTAAGTACCGCTATCCCCAGCATTGCTTCTACACTTCCAAGATACACTTGGCCTCCGCTTGGCCACACTGCGGTGTATCTTCACATCCCACGGCAATTTTTACTCAGGCAAGTAATGTAATGTCGTGATGATGTTCCCGTAATTGCTTTCATGGGATCGAAACGTCGTCAACTCTCTGTACACCGTAAACACAATTTAATTTGTCATTGTTTATGTGTAAAAGTGTCTCCACACATTTTTGCTTGTTCTATTAAATGTATGACGCACAAGCATCGGTTCTGCATGAGCCTTTATTTTGTTTTGTGTTATATGTACCTTGCTGGACGCAGGAGTGAGTCCCCACTTTATTTTTTGCAAATATATGGAATATTAAACTAACTCTGTCCGGCTGGGCAGCATTAATATAGTACTGATTCCTAGTCTATATTTTATTTCCTCTTCTCCTATTGTCCTTGTCTGGGACCACTGTGTTTATAACTCATTGACACTCAAGGTCCCTGACCATTGTAATTGGGTTCCCTTGTTTCTAATAACATGCATCCCCAAAGCACACAGGGTCCCCTGGCCAAAGGAGGGAACCTTTGACACCCACATAATCCAACACATAAGGACACACATATGGACCAAATATGCAGGACAGAAGGACAGGAGAGAGGCACTATTAGAGCTGTGGGCCATCTTTGAGGAGGCCCGGACCGACAATCCTATCCCACACACAACAAGTAAAGCGTCCGCACCTCCCAACCATATGTAGGTATGGAGGTGCTCTCCCCAATGCCAGTCCCCTACCAAACAACAAACTGTTAGGTCTAGGCGTGAGAGTCTAACTGGCCAGCAGGCCCAGGCAGCCCCAGCACGCCCAGGCAGCCACAGCACCACACCAGTCCAGTGCTAGAGCTCCCCGCAGTTTGACTCCCCGTCTGTCACGTTCAGCCCATCGAACACCCGTGGTATGAAGAACACGTACTCCTACCAGATCAGGTGAACACACTTAGGTAACTGGGAGATTCATAGCAGTTCTAGATAATGATACAACTAGTGGGGGTGAAGAAAGAGGTCCCAGTTCTGCTGGACCCAACAACGAGGTGGGAGCCACAGGGATTGCTCTGGCAGCCAAAGAAACGACATCTAGTGAGTTTGAAGGCAAGTTCCGACCAAAAAGAACCACTCGTAGCTCGGCACGAAGGAAGCAATCTAGGTGGAATTTAGAGGAAAGGTGTGAACTAAAGAGAGAGAGAGAGCTCGCGCCATAGAAGCACAGCCAGAACGCAGAGCAGCACACCCTCCTCCTGAGGAGACCCGGGGTAGGGAAGGACCACCCTTCGAGGAAGAGTCTGAGGCAGACCTAGAAGAGAGGCTTCTGGCTGGGTCTGAGCCTCATCAGATCGTCAACGTAGGATAGGGGCTGACCAGGAGATCAGAGACCAGGGTAGCCTGGTGCAAACTCAACTAAGACATAGGAGAAGTAGAATGGCACCTTTGTGTGCGCATGAGGGGAGCAGCAACGAAGAAGTCTGTTGCTTCTCCCGAACGCATGGGACAGATACACTGACCCCAAGGGCGATAGTGTCCAGAGAGGAGGGCGAAATCTTCGCACGGCCATTTTGCCACCTGCTAGCCCACTAGACCAAGGGAAAGGATCAGTACGACAGACAGTGGCGGCTCCTCCACATGGGCATCGGAGCGGCGCCCCACTGCTTTCTCGCAGCGCGAGAAGCAGAAACCTAAAATGGTATAAATACCATTTTAGGTTCCTGCTTCTCGCACTGCGAGAAAGCAGAAGAAGGGTATGCCTGGTTGGGGGCGGCCAGGAGGGCGGGTCGGGGAGGAGTGGCTAGCCCAATGTTATGGGCGCTGACAGTTTGGTCGGCCCCAGGGCCGACCAAACCAGTCATAGCATTCTCCGTTTTCTTCATGTAGGCTGTTGCGCAGCCTGGTTGAAAAAAACGGCCTTCACCGTAGACGCCTGTAAGGACGGCGTCCTAGCCAATCACAACGCTGCCATTGCAGCGTTGTGATTGGCTTAGGGGAGGAGAGGGAGGCTGCCTGTTTCTGCTTCCTGTGAGCAGAGAGAGCAGGATTCGTGGCGCGGGAGTCCGGACCGGAGGCGAAGGAAGGTACGCCGGAGGCGAAGGTACGTTTAAAAAAAATATATATATATTATTAAATTCCCCACCCTCCCTGCGCGACCCCCCAACCTGCAAGTCATGCCGGCCAGGACTCAGAGCAGCCTCAACAAACTTCCCAGCTCTGCACTGCAGGTCCTACCTCGGCTCGCAGCAGGTCCTGGCTGAAAGAAACCGTGAAACGAAAGGCAGCAGTGGTTCAGGCTCTGACTGCCACTCGGAGTCGGAGCCTGGTTAAAAAAACAAAAAGCGAGGTAAAAAAACAAGATTACATTCACTGTAAATCAAAAATAAAGAAAATGTTTTTTGCATTTTACTAGAATAAGTGAGTGATAATTATAATCTAGAATTACGGCACACGCTTTATTCTGCAGTGTGTGTGTAGAGTAGAGCTCAGCTCGAGCTTGCCTCCCCACCCCCCTTGAATGCAAAGCAAATTATAACGTGCAGTGCTAGCTAGTCTAAGTGAAAATTATGATGGATGACTGAATGATTCACTGGATTGGATTGTGTGACATAACGTCATTAGCCCTTAGATTTTCCGTGTCTATGCCTGTGTTTAAAAGTGAAATATACATTCGCGCGCACCCTGACCTACTAAGCATTGTGTTTCCATTAATTCCTTAATCCTTTTATTAATGTGTGTGAATCTATGGGCCTCCGCTGTGGTTGACGAGGCACCCCCATGTTAAAGCGGCGACTCTGTGTGCCTTATTTAGACGTCATGGCCCAGGTTAACACGGTGTTCCTCTGTACTATATTTCCAGGTTGACGCAGTGTGTTATGTTGGCACATTAGCGGTGTTTTGCGCATCGTCCCCTCTTGCTGTTGTGAATCCGTTTACTGTCTCCCACATGGCACAGTGTTCTACATTTGCTAATGTCCCCTCTTGGCTCACTGCCCCCAGCTCCCACTGCTAATACACTCGCTCACAAGCTGCGTAATCCTATGTGTGTCATGTGTGAATCCACAGGCCTCTTTGGCACTGGTGTGCTTCAGAAACAGAGTGCCAGTCTGAATATGGGTTTGTTTGCGATAAAAAAGAGCATGGGCCGCTTTGCAAACAAACACGCATTCAGACAAGGCAAGCCGCAGTGGGGCCTGTAGAGCAACAATAGGCGGACGGGGCATGTCTCCTTTCTGCGGGTCCAGGGCCTCTTTGAGCATGGTAGGTGTTCACTGGCGATGCGTCCTCATGTGTCAGAATCTGTAAGCTCGGCCCTCAAGCGGGAGGAAGTCAGAAGGCTCCAGAAACAACCGCTGTGCTTAAACTAGGGTGAGCTGACCTCCAGATTTGAGGGCCTCTCTAAAGCCCCCTCTTTATTTTATCTCTCACATGAATGTCACCTAGTGATGTCACGTGCTAATGTCCAGATGCTGGGAAACATTACTGGGAGACTGACAGCACGGTTCGCCGTAAAGGAAATCTTTTTTCTTCTGCGAGACACTACAGACACTCTATTTGAGTTTGAATAGTGCTTATTTTGTAAGAAAAACGTAAGTGCCAGGTCCCTCGTCAGGAGGCCACTGCATCCTTGCATCCTTCTACAGCTGACGGTACACATGATTGGGCTTCTGTTTTTTAAAATCTATAAATCCAAGATTG
Source organism: Calotriton arnoldi (assembly GCA_963921515.1). NCBI lineage: Eukaryota > Metazoa > Chordata > Amphibia > Caudata > Salamandridae > Calotriton > Calotriton arnoldi. The sequence goes on from CAWUFW010012750.1 coordinate 340,761, forward strand.
CAAAAGGCAGCAACAAATACCAGGTGTGGTGCTATGCTGGATTCAACACGGCTCATTTTTCAAAATAGGTGCTCATTCGAGGCATGCTAAGTCTGTTGTTCCATTGTGCACATTTTACACCCTCTCATTATTGCATGGCATGGCAAAGAGCGGATGTATAATTTGCACCCAACCCCGGGTTTCATAGCCCTGCTTGGAGAATTGTGTGGACTTTGTGCATGGTTGAAAGGGTTGGCAGTGCGTGCACCCGCCCTTTTTGTGCCGTAAATCACTGGGGCATGTGTCAATGTGTGCATGATTATATTCTTGTTTCAGGCACAAACCTAACCTTACACCCAATAGTATATTGGTTTCTTTTTGCGCGCCTAAGATGTCAGCAGAACAATTGATAGACAGTTTTGCCAGTCACTGTCTTTGTTAGAACAGATTCACGATTGCTTTATTAATCTTCCTGCTTTCTCAAATTTGCTTGAAAATGCACCATTTGCCCACTCTTTTTTCAAAGTTTTCTCGGGGGGAGAACCCCTCAAACCCCCCGTAGGTGGTTTGGGCTCGCTCGTTACAGTGCTGTACGACAATTGCTTTACGCCCTACCACTTTCAAATGTCACCATCCGGAACTGACGACAGACCCTGGCCAGAGGAGGGATCCTGGGAATCAGAGGACATGGAAGTTGCGGAAGACTGCAGCCAGCACGAAGGGGAAGATCCCAAGTGGAACTTTCCCTACAAGCAGGGTTGTCTAAGAAGATGGGAACGCTATGTTAGGGAAAGATCAGTGGATCTTCCCCACACCAAAATGCACCCAGTACTGCAGATGGGCACATCAGGGACCATTTTTGTGCCCTGGGCTCAGATGGATTAAATAAGGACTCAGAACCAAACTGCCGCCCTTGCTGGATGGAGCTGGGAAATGGATTGCATGTTTTGAGAAGAACACTGCGGGGGTAAATCTAGCAATAGACAATGTTAAAAGTCTGCTAAGTAGTGTTATCAGAGAGCAGACGAACACAGTGTTCGCCCAATCTCACAACCCAGCAGTCACACTGACAAACATTGAGCATGATGGGGCCACATTCAATTCGTACAGGCACCAAATCTGGATGGCCAGAGGGAAATGTTCCCTGACTACCCAGATGTAGGAGGGTGAATGGCGGAAACTATGAAACCTGGGGAGACCATAACTGAGGTTTTGGATAGAATGAGGTAACAATGGGTACAAGAGGCTGGACAGCCCACAAGACTGGACATTGGCCCGCAAGTTGCATTCTTTTATAATATCCTCAAAAAAGGGACTGCCCAAAGAGATACAGAGTGGACAGTGTAGTGGGGGTTAGCCACCAAACCCTGGTGGGAGATACTAGCCACATATTACACTTTTACAAATAGAAACAAGAAAGGGACAGAGAAAAACAGGAGCCAACCCAGAGAGACACCGCTAAGTTGGTCCAACACAAGTTGGAAAAGGCGGCCTTCGAGGGGGCCGCATTGGCTGCGAGTGTGGAAATAGCACCAGTCTTGAAGGGGGTTCCACCACCTAACACCAGAGGGCTTCAACCTAACTATAACAGCAGAAGTCAGGGATGCTGGCAGCACCAGACCTTAAAGGATGTTACTATTTCCACAGAATAGGCCACATGGCTGACCAATGCCAGCTAAAAGCATACCACGAACAGAGGTCGATAAACCTGGGCCAGTCCCCGCAAAAACCTCCGTCCACAAAACCAAGCCCAGGGAGACCCGAATGCACCCTGCACACATCCTCAGAGAAGTCAGCCAGCTACAGCACCACTGTAACAGGGATCAGGTAGTTGGGCAAATCCGTGCCAACAACAACAACAGACAGGAAACCCAGCACAACAGGGACCGGGGTAACTGTCTGGGGAGGAAATGCTTTCATGCAAACACAGAACCCAAATGTGCAGTACCATGCAAGCATCCAATTCATGCGCTCCTCACAATTCACTTTACCAAAACTCAAAGAAGGACCAATGAGACTACATTAGGAATTCAAGTTTTTACTTGCATTTGGGAATTCAGGGCTGCTGGATGTGTTTTGTTGATCGGGTATCCTCACTAGGGTTCGCCATTCAGGGTGCCTGCTGGAGCGTAGGCCCCTCTCTGCTGCTAATCCCCCAGGGCAAGGCTGGCTGTCCACACCCAGAGGGGATGGCAGTCTAACAAGGGGGCAGAGCAGCTACCCATCTAGCCCTTAAAAGCAGGCACCCAGGTCCCCACGCCCACAAGTCAAATGGGACGGTTTCCGACAACCACTATTCGAGAGGACCCCATTCTCGGGCATTCCGCCTGGTACCACAATTACTTCATGGATTGAGGTTCCAACTGCGTCCCCAAAACCTAGCTGCCACCAGTCAATGGAGGCCTGCTTTTAGTTCCAAAACAAAGCTGTCCTCCAGAGTCGGGAGCCAAGTTTCTCGTACGCTCGTGATAGCGAAGACTCCATTTCCTCCACCGCACAAGATACGACAAGTTGTGAGGCGCCACACAGTGCCGAGTCAGTCAGGGGGGAGGTCCTCCTGGATACCCAGCTATCCCAGTCCATCACCTTCATTAGGCAAATTTTGATGAGTTACTCAGCAGTGTTTCTCTGCCTTCTCCTTCAAAGTTTTCCAAGCGTCCAAAACCTGTTCACCGGGTCATGTCCCTCCAGAATAATGACAAAAGCGTGCCACTGGTTAAAAGTCTGAGGGAGAGGGGGGTGCCGGGGAAAAGGGAGACTGTAAGTCCATCACAGCTCCATGCGAGATCCATACACAAGACTGTGCTCATCTTCATTTCAGGCCTAGCGAACAGCCAAATACACAAAGGGGCCGATTCCGATCTCGGCCGGAAGCGCACCTAACACTATTCGTCATGAAAAAAACCAAGCCGAACGCGTGTTTCCCGACCGATTCGAACATACGTCCGAACGAACAAGTACGATGCGCGCAACAGCCCCGATCCCGACCCAGCCGTACTCACCCAATGCAGCTCCTGATCCCCGCCCGAGCCGGATCCGTAAACGCAGAATCGAGTCGCACGGAAGCCAAAATACAGCACCGTCCGGCCGGACTAGTACGATGCGCCTTCCGTACGCTCCGAACCCGTCGCTACGCACGGCACGTCAGAGCATCCGGGAGAGGCGCACATAAGCTCCGATTCACGCCACAAGACGATCCACGGCTACGAGACGAACACGCCAGCCACGAGGACGAGTCGAAGCAACGAGAAAGACGAACGAGACAAACCAACCATGAATCCCATTGCGCAGGTCCTACCAATACTCTACATCTATTACAGGAACTGGTACGGACGCGTACGGCGCAGAAGGTAAGTCAAACACCCACCACACAAACAAACGACACGTACCAGACATATAACACACACACATAGGGATGCAGAAATGACTCACACCAGCAACAGCAGAACCATAGGGGCGGGATGGCTATCACCAATGCCATATACACCCATAGGGGCCTGGATGCCTGTCACTACTACCACCCCTACTCATGGGGGGCTGGATGCCTACCACTACCACCACCCCTACTCAGGGGGGGCTGGATGCCTACCACTACCACCACCCCTACCCATGGGGGGCTGGATGCCTACCACTACCACCACCCCTACTCAGGGGGTGCTAGATGCCTACCACTACCACCACCCCTACTCAAGGGGGGCTGGATGCCTACCACCACCCCTACCCATGGGGGGCTGGATGCCTACCACTACCACCACCCCAACGCAGGGGGTGCTAGATGCCTACCACTACTACCATCCCCACTCATGGGGGGCTGGATGACTACCACTACCACCACCCCTACTAAGGGGGGCTGGATGCCTACCACTACCACCACCCCTACTCAGGGGGGGCTGGATGCCTACCACTACCACCACCCCTACTCAGGGGGTGCTAGATGCCTACCACTACTACCATCCCCACTCATGGGGGGCTGGATGCCTACCACTACCACCACCCCTACTCATGGGGGGCTGGATGCCTACCACTACCACCACCCCTACTCAGGGGGGGCTGGATGCCTACCACTACCACCACCCCTACCCATGGGGGGCTGGATGCCTACCACTACCACCACCCCTACTCAGGGGGTGCTAGATGCCTACCACTACTACCATCCCCACTCATGGGGGGCTGGATACCTGTCACTACTACCACCCCTACTCATGGGGGGCTGGATGCCTACCACTACCACCACCCCTACTCAGGGGGTGCTAGATGCCTACCACCACTACCATCCCCACTCATGGGGGGCTGGATGCCTACCACCACCCCTACCCATGGGGGGCTGGATGCCTACCACTACCACCACCCCTACTCAAGGGGTGCTAGATGCCTACCACCACTACCATCCCCACTCATGGGGGGCTGGATACCTGTCACTACTACCACCCCTACCCATGGGGGGCTGGATGCCTGTCACTACTACCACCCCTACCCACGGGGGGCTGGATGCCTACCACTACCACCACCCCTACCCATGGGGGGCTGGATACCTGTCACTACTACCACCCCTACTCATGGGGGGCTGGATGCCTACCACTACCACCACCCCTACTCAGGGGGGGCTGGATGCCTACCACTACCACCACCCCTACTCAGGGGGTGCTAGATGCCTACCACTACTACCATCCCCACTCATGGGGGGCTGGATACCTGTCACTACTACCACCCCTACCCATGGGGGGCTGTATGCCTGTCACTACTACCACCCCTACTCATGGGGGGCTGGATGCCTACCACTACCACCACCCCTACTCAGGGGGGCTTGATGCCTACCACTACCACCACCCCTATCCATGGGGGGCTGGATGCCTACCACTACCACCACCCCTACTCAGGGGGTGCTAGATGCCTACCACTACCACCACCCCTACCCATGGGGGGTTGGATGCCTACCACCCACACCACCCCTACTCATAGGATGGGTAATGCATGACACAACCAGCATACTCCAACATAAGGAATGTAAGAAAAAAACAGCCTCCCAACACCATGACAAGCATGTGTAGACTGTGTCAAATGCCTACAACACTGAACATGACATTGAACATACAATGTGACCCCCGATCACATGTGTCACACAATGCAAGCAGACCATGACCACTGTGGCAATGGGGTCCAGCCCCCATCATCACAGTGACCAAAAGGTAAGTGTGGGGTCCATAGCTGAAGCACATTTTGAACATTGTGGCAATGGGGTCTAAGCCCCCATCATCACAGTGACCTAAAGGTAAGTGTGGGGTCCATAGCTGAAGCACATGTTGAACATTGTGGCAATGGGGTCCAACCCCCATCATCACAGTGACCAAAAGGTAAGTGTGGGGTCCATAGCTGAAGCACATTTTGAACATGTCTACAATTTCCTACAATTTCCTACACAGTCTGACCACACACTCAGCAACCAAAAGTAGGAGCCACGCAAAAGCATGCCACAGCAATGCCTGTCAAAACACACACACGACATCAGTTTGGGTGGGCAGCACTGCACAATGAGTAAGAACTGCAGAAAATCTGACATGCACAATTGAACTAGGCACAATTTTGACAGTGACACACCCTGCACACACACAACGTCTGAACCATAACAAGTAGGAGTCATCCTGAATTGCAAGGACACACCCACACACTGCATACCGTGCAACATACAACACACACATCTCATCATATACACAGACCTCAACACGGTTACAAACATCCACCATGGGCCGGGAAACATATGTGTGTAGTCGACATGGCCACAACACACACACACACCAATGCCACCCCAAACTCACACCACCCACACCACCCACCACCACCTCCCAAATGCACACATTGAGAGTAGGCCATGTGCCCAGGCACAATGCACATCACAAGACTAACATACACCTACACCGCTGGCCACACAGCAAGTAAGCTCACACATGCCTGCATACTCAGCGCATGCTGCCAGTCCACCTGTGGCTAGACTCACACCCTGTGCATTGCGTGCACGCAAACATGACACGGATACATTTACCCAGAAATAACACCAAATACATGCAGTCAATCCGTTGCACAGAAAAGCAGATTCATCACACACACAAGTAGCAGAGTCTGAAATAAGTGAAGTCCCTGCCACGTGTACAACACATTGGAATGTGAGACCAGACATTGCAATTGCTGAGGTCACATACACGGCATGTGCCCCACTTAACCAAGCACACACTGCAACAACTGCAATTGTCAACTACACAGATACAACCGACTACAGGAACAACAGCATCCAGTCACAGATTACATCGACAGGCGGCATAACTCATCAACCCCAGGGACAGTGCCCAGTTCGATGTGCCGAGTAGTGACACGTAGTGCCGCGGATGCAATGTGTGTGAGTGTGCCCTGCCAATTCCAGCCCACACTGCCATGGCAGTCACAATATCCATCACAGCCACCACTGTGTCAGAAGGAGATGTGTGAGTGTGCCTACCAATCTAACAGGATGCCAGTACGACTCGGTGCTGTGTGTGTGCTACGGGACAGGTGCAGGTCCGGCCCTGAGAGAGTAGCACAACTGTGGAAGACACACATGTGTCATGTGAAGCGGGAGTTACGCTTGGCCCAGGTGGGTGGGTGTGACGGGTAGGTGCGCACATGCAATGTTGAAACACACTGTGTTGGGAGGATTCGGGAGCACTAGATTACCGCTGTCTTGGGCATTTGTAAAGACCACCTGTCTGGGGATGAATGTGAACACGTGTGTGCACAACAGGCGGACACACGAAAGATGCTGCATCAGGTGGAGACGTCAGCCCACCCTCTGTGGACATGCTGGATACTGCTGTGCGTCCGCCAGGCCCTTGCCAAGGCACGCACATCCCCTGTCGACCAGGTGTACCCCCAACATTGTCCACCTGCATGGGCTATCCAGGGCACGGGATGGCAGTGGAGCATGGTGGGTGAGAGGCCATGGCACGCTCCTCCTGGTCACATCACGCAGGCAACACATCCTCATTGTGCAGCATGGCACAAGTCAAATATAAGTAGTGGGGGGACGCACACATCGCGCCCGGGAGTGACGTCACGGAAGGTGGCTCGCACCATCGCACTCATTGCCTATTTCCCCACACACGTTACATGCCATTGCAATAGAGAAGCCAGCGCGTGCACAAGCAGCTCCAAGCTCGCCCCAGAGAGGTCAAAGAGTGAATGTGTGGGTCCATTAGCTCCAGTTGGACGCGGCCTGGGCCACTAGGGCAGCTACAGCCTCTGTGTGTTGCAGGTGGTGTATCCGGACTGCGGAGCCTGTCATGCATTGTCAATGTTGTCCAGGTCTCGAGTCGGGGTACCACGCAGGTGGAAGGCGTCCCGCCACTGATTATACCGCGAGACAGACAACTCGTTCAAATGGACCCACACATACACTCTTTGGCCTCTCTGGTGCGAGCTCGGAGCTGCCTGTGCACGCGCTGGCTTCTCAGATGCAAACGCATATTGGGGTGAGCGAGGAGAGGCCATAAGTCTGACGGTGCAAGCCACCTTCCAACATGTCACATCCGGTCGGGACGTCAGCGTCCCCCACTCCTCCGATTTAGGACTCGTGCACTGCTGCCGTCAGATGTGCCACTCCCCAGGGGGTGGGGAAAGGGTCAGGAATGTCAGTCTGAGATTGGCGCAGTTGAAGGCACACCTTCACTGGGGGTGACAACCATTGGACGGTCTGGTGTAGTCCACCCACGCGTACATGTGGGCCCTCCATCATCCATGTCTCCTGCGGCTAAGTGATGTCATGGGCAATGACGTAAGTGAGGAGAGCTGTCTGCCCAACGCACAGATGGCGCATCAGCTCAACAGACCCAGCACTGAGGGCAGCAGGGGTCACATGTGCAGGGGCAGCTGTGCCTGGTGTGAAGGACACCCTATCCTTCATCCCTGTGCCGACACGTGTTGCACCAGTGGAAGTGGATGGGAGGGCGGTCATTGGCCTCCGCGTGGCTGAAGAAGACCCAGAGTCCACGTCCCCTGTGTCATACAACATGGATGCATCACCTCAGTCCTCAGATAACGCCGAAATTGCCCACTGGGCCTGTGATTCATCCTGCACACGTCTAGCCCCTCCGAGGCGCAGGTCACAACTGTCTCACTCAGCAGCTGTGCAGCTGCTACATCCGAAGCCACCCCACTGTTGAGCGTCCCCTGTCCCTCAGCACCCAGGGAGATGCCACATGAGAGAGAGCGAGGTGGTCCCACTCATCTGGCATCAATGACACAGACATGTGCAAGGGAAGCAGCACAGAACATACCCAAATCCACATGTTGCACGATACCTGTACAATAGTATACAGCCACCACAATCAACACCCAATGGCTGGCGTACAGGAAAGGAATCCGCGAATTAGTGCCACGAATGTAGTGCACATCGCACTACACACGGCCTGTGTCACCCTGCGACCATAGCCCCAACTCGCGTTGTGCACAACCACTATCCTGATGGTGGCAAGGATGACCACTATGTAATTAGGCCAAACACATACCTGCATGGAGCAGAATGGGAAACTACTCACACAGACTGCAACCTGACAGCCCACAATGGCCATGAGCCCATGCCATCCACCTGTCGTTCACACGTGCACAACTGTTGTTGCACGGTGTGCCGGATGTGCAAGTACCAGAGACATGAGGTGAGGCATCGCACACATATGTCCGACCGAAATCAGAGTAGGCACAGTGCCCCTAACATACATGTGAATAGCCACTACAGCCTACTACAGGTTGTACCTGAGGGCTACGACTCCGAGAGCATTGGGAATGCAGAGTGCCCTAATTGCATCTTAAGCCTCAGGACTAGCATATGCATGTCAGATGCACACAGCACAGACTACAGTTACTACACACTGCATCACAAAACAAACATCACATTACCCAGATCATGGGTAGGCTGTGGACACATGCTGCCTCTCACAGCAAAAGACACCATCCCACAAGACTGTAAACGTTACGTGTCACTTGTGATGTGTATTTGCAACCACACAGCTGTGTTGTCATGGAGCTGTCAATGTGTACACCTGTCAATGTGTTTTTGAGGTGTGATCCGTACAGTGCTGTACATAGGGTGAAGTAGGGACATCAATGACTGTCTCATATCCCCTCGTGCAACAGGACCCACTTGTTTTTGGGGCTCAGCCTGTGTCCATTGCGTTGTTGGTGTGTGCCGTACTCACCCAGCCTCGGAAGCTGTGTCAGGCACAGCAGCAAGTTATATTGCCGTGGTGTTGCCGCTTCCCAAATATGCAGTCTGATATCATCGTCATGCATTACAAGTTATTAAGGCCAAAATCCCCATGTGCATGCTCATAGCAATGGTTTGTGTCACTGCTCATTGCTATTGGTTAGGGGACCTTTGTAAGTGTATTGTGGCTGTGCTGTCCCTACTTGTCAGCTGTTCTGTGATTCAATTGCTTGGTCAGTCATTTTTGTTTTGTGTTTGTGAAAATGCCATGTGGCGTGTTGCTTTGACATGTGTCCACTTCCATCTTTCCTAGGAGGAGACCAAACATACATCGCCCCTACCAATTGCTGGCAGACATGGAGGACGTGGAGGTAATCCGGAAATTCCGTCTGGACCGACCCACCCTGCATCGCCTATGTGCCTTGTTGGAACCCCACCTCCGTCCTCGCAGGGTGTATCCGACTGCATTTACCCCCACGCCTAAGGTGATGGCTGCACTGCATTTCTTCACCACTGGGTCATTCCAACACACAGTGGGCAGTGGGAGTGGGATGTCCCAGCCCATGTTCAGCATGGTGCTACGTGATGTACTGTCAGCTATGATGCTGTACAGGAACCGGTACATCCGATTCCCCAGGGCTCGTGAATTGGCGGCAGTGAAGGGTGATTTCTATGCCCTTGGATGGATCCCCCACGTTGTTGGTGCAATCGATTGCACCCATGTTGGCCTTGTAGCACCACAGGCCCTGGAGCACATATATAGGAATCAGAAGCACTTCCACTCCCTGAATGTGCAAGTGGTGTGCCTTGCGGACATGGTCATTACACACGTGTGTGCGAAGTTTCCAGGATCGGCCCATGACTCGCACATCATGCGCAACAGCATCCTACCACGTCTGATGACCAATCTGCAACAGGACCGTGCTTGGATTGTTGGTGAGTATGTGTACTCGTGTAGCGTGCCTGGTGTGCGATGCTGTCTTGGGGACAGTTGGAATTGCAACTAATCTCAGTATTCCTCACACCCAGGTGACTCTGCTTATCCGAATGGGCCTTGGCTGCTCAGCCCATTACGTCATCCTCGGACACCAGCTGATGTCCGCTACAATGAGGCACATGGCAGGGCCAGACGTGTGGTGGAGCGGACTTTTGGCCTCCTGAAGTCCAGATTCAGATGCCTGGACCGCACCGGGGTGCACTGGCGTACTCCCCACAGAAGGTGTGCCAGATAGTTGTGGCATGCTGCATGCTGCACAATCTGGCTATTCGCAAGCAGATCCCCCTAATAGTGGATGACGGTGATCAGCCCGGGCCCCCGCTTGCAGACCAGGACGGGTCCAGTGACGAGGACAGTGGAGAGGAGGAAGCTGTGAATGTGCGTCAGCAGCTCATCGCACGCTACTTCACTTGAAGGTGAGTGACCATGTACGACGGCTGATGTAGCTGTAGTTGTGCAGGTGTATGTGTGCATTGTGACGGAGGCCTTTTGTTCACTGAGTGCTGTGTGGCAATGGTCCATGTCCAGGGTAGTATGCCACTGACAGTGGCTGTGGCATTGTGCCCCGTTGCTCTGTGAGATGTGTGTACATTGCTTGTAGTTGGTGACAAGTACTGTGTGATGGGTGTGTGACACACTAATTGAATAGACTCTTGTTCTGATTTTCACCCCTAGGTCCCTACAACATCTCCTGGCCTATCTACATGCCACACAGCAGAGGCATTCCTGCTCATGGTGGAGGTTGCACATCGTTGATTAAACCCAGGGCACATGAAGCAGATTGTGATCAAGGTGTATTTATTTACAGCGGTGAAATGTGATTGTGTGCAAGGTGATAACAGAAGTGGTGCATGCTGTGACAATGGGTTGACGGACATGGCTGCGTGATGGTCAAGGTGTACCCATGAAGTTCTATGTCCACAGTCCAACAGACACGTGCCATTCACATGGCGGTGTGGGGTAGGATCGTAGTCAAAGTCAGTGCAGTAGGTGGTCAGGGTGGCTGGCTGACTCACTGGCGTTTGGAGCGTGCGTAGTCCTCTCTGGACACCTGTTTCCTCTTCGGACGGCCCCTTCCACGTTTGGTAGGGGGTTGTGTTGGTGGGCTGCTGGTGGTGGCTGAGGACTGCTCACTCGCTGTGGACGCAGGGGAACTAGATGTTGCACGAGCCTGCGCCACAGCACGTGGTGGCGGCGGTGGTGTGGCTGGCCTTGCTTGGGCCCTCCCCCCCACCACCAGCTGGCCCATGAGGTCCACAAGTCGGTCCATACGGGTCATGAATTGGCCCATATGGGCGTCCATGGACCTCAACACCCCAAGGACCTCCCGCGTGTCGGCAGCCGACCTGGCCCATTGTCCTTGGGCCTCTTCATAGGCCCCAAGGACTCTTGAGATTTGCGGCAGGGCTTGGCTCCCAGGCTCAGATGGCGTTGGCCGGACCCTGCTCCTCCCACCGGTACTGCTGCCACCGACCTGCCCACTTGCCACATTGGTCACCACGGTCCTCTGTCTGGCTCCCAGGGTCGAGCACGACGGGCGTGCCACCCTTTGCGCAGGTGCTGTGGCCAGGGATGGCGTGGTGGTGGTGGTGGTTGTTGCGGCGGTGGTGGTGGCCACAACGACCGTGGCAGCAGGGGTCTGTGACTGGTCAGCAGCCCTGGGTGATGTGTTGGTGGGTAGGAGGAGCCCTGGGGAGCGGTTGGGCCCTGCCACTCCAGACGGGCCTGCTAGGTGGTCCTCGTCCGAAGAGGTGTCCAGGTCTTCTACATCCGTGAGTCCGGGTCGGGGGCTTGCGGACTGGCTGTGCTGGCTGCTGTCTCCCTCTCCAGCATCCAGCTGTTCGGCACCTGTGGGGAGAATGAGATAGGTTATTGTGTTGCACCTTGCAAAGTTTGTATTGGTTGTCTGACATTCACAGTTCGTGCACTGTCGTGCACAGGTTTCCCAGTGGCGTGTGTGTGGATGTACGATGTGTGTATGCGTGGGCAAGGCAATGGAACTGTGTGTTGTGTTCATGTGGCATGGGACGGATTAGCGATGACAATCAGTGTGTGTTGCTGTACTCCTACATTTTGTGGCTTGGGTGTATGCGGGCTCCAGACCCATCGACGCTTTTGGGGTGAAATATGGTTTTGGGGTTCAAACGGAACGCTTAGAAACGCAGATGGCAAAAGGGGTACAGCCCCTCAACGCTTTTGAGGTGAAATATGGTTTTGGGGTTCAAATGGAACGCTTAGAAACGCAGATGGCAAAAGGGGGTACAGCCCCCTCAACGCTTTTGAGGTGAAATATGGTTTTGGGGTTCAAATGGAACGCTTAGAAACGCAGATGGCAAAAGGGGTACATCCCCTCAATGCTTTTGGGGTGAAATATGGTTTTGGGGTTCAAATGGAACGCTTAGAAACGCAGATGGCAAAAGGGGGTACAGCCCCTCAACGCTTTTGAGGTGAAATATGGTTTTGGGGTACATACTGTGACATATGTGTGCAGAACGGGACATGTTTTGGCAACATGACAGTGCAGAGACAAAGGTGTGTGTATGTCTGACATCCCCAGCATATCTGTTCACTGTTATCATTTATGGACATTACACTGCAAGCATTGTAGTGAGTGAGTGATGGTTGTGTGCCACACGACGTATTGCAGATGGGCCAATTCCTTGGTGTGCGTGCTACACTCGGCCATGTGCAGCAATGCAGTGCTCTTGGGGTGTTGACTATATTATGTATGTTGTAAATCAGTGTGATGTGCGCTTCAGTCACTGCAGACACATTATTTGTGATGGGCAGGTATATTTGCAGTACTACTGTGTGAGGGCCAGCTGTTCCGATGACATACCTTTCATGACACTGGGGCTGACAGATGAGATGGATGGTATGTTGGATGTGCATTGTGTGGCTGTGTGTTTCATGGGTCCAGTGGTGTTTATGTGCATTACTGGGGTTCCACACTGTTAGTTCTAGACAGGTTAGACTTACATGGGCGGTGTTGTACGTTGTGTGGGGAACAGGCAGTAACGACTACATGGACAGGACTTCGATGGTGTTGGTGATGTGTGTGATGAGTGGCACAATGCCCTCCGTGTGGGTCAGTACTCCAGTGGGACTTGTGCATGCAGACGTGGCTCCATGGGTGTTGCTGTATTTGTGATGGCTCATGTGGGCTATGACTCTGTAATACATGTCCGTGTGCACATTGGTCACATGATTATGACAGGGAGCAGTGCTGCGTGTTCCTCTGCTACGTGACATTTCCCAAATGTTAGTCGTAATACTGTCCTCATGCCTACAGACACCCCGCCCTGTACAGTACTCTACCTACTTGTTGGTTTTGAGGGCGCAATGCAATGGATGCCATATGGTACTGGGAGGGAGTGGTGCTCCATCTTGCTGGTCTGTGGGAGTGGGGGCGGTGTTGTCAATCAATCAATCAATCACGGCATTTATAGAGCGCGCTACTCACCCGGGAGGGTCTCAAGGCGCTGGGGGAGGGGGTAAGTTACTGCTCGAACAGCCAGGTCTTGAGCTGCTTCCTGAAGGCGAGATGGTCCTGGGTTCGCCGAAGGTGAGTGGGGAGGGAGTTCCAGGTCTTGGCCGCCAGGTAGGAGAAGGATCTTCCTCCGGCGGTGGTTCTGCGGATGCGTGGTACGGTGGCGAGGGCGTGGCTGGTTGATCGTAGCTGGCGTGTGGGCGTGTAGAAGGACATGCGGTCGTTGAGGTACTTTGGGCCCAGGTCGTGGAGGGCCTTGTGTGCGTGGGTGAGGAGTCTGAACGTGATTCTCTTGCTGACGGGGAGCCAGTGCAGGTCTTTCAGGTGTACGGTGATGTGGCTGTGTCGGGGGATGTCCAGGATGAGTCGTGCGGAGGCGTTCTGGATGCGCTGGAGTCTCTTTTGAAGTTTGGCTGTGGTTCCGGCGTAGAGGGTGTTCCCATAGTCCAGTCGGCTGGTGACGAGTGCCTGGGTGACGGTCTTCCTGGTTTCAGTGGGGATCCATCTGAAGATCTTGCGGAGCATGCGCAGGGTGTTGAAGCATGAAGATGAGACGGCGTTGACTTGTCTGGTCATCGATAGGGAGGAGTCCAGGATAAAGCCCAGGTTGCGTGCGTGGTCCGTTGGCTTGGGTGCGGTGCCCAGGGCTGGGGGCCACCAGGAGTCGTCCCAGGCGGAGGGTGATGAGCCCAGGATGAGGACTTCCGTCTTGTCTGAGTTCAGTTTAAGGCGGCTGTTCCTCATCCAGTCGGCGACGTCTCTCATCCCGTCGTGCAGGTTGGCTCTGGCGGTGGTGGGGTCGTTGGTGAGGGAGAGGATCAGCTGGGTGTCGTCGGCGTAGGAGATGATGTTGAGGTTGTGTCGGCGTGCGATGGCTGCGAGGGGGCTCATGTAGACGTTGAAGAGGGTCGGGCTGAGTGAGGATCCTTGTGGAACGCCGCAGATGACTTCGGTGGCTTCGGATCTGAACGGGGAGAGGCGGACTCTCTGGGTTCTTCCGGCGAGGAACGAGATGATCCATTCCAGTGCTTTCTCTCGGATTCCGATGTTGCTGAGGCGCTTCACTAGGGTGCGGTGGCAGACGGTGTCGAACGCCGCGGAGAGGTCCAGGAGGATGAGGGCAGCTGTTTCCCCGTTGTCGGTTAGGGTTCTGATGTCGTCGGTGGCTGCGATAAGGGCGGTCTCGGGTTGTGGTGATGGCTTACCACCCACAGAAACCCCTCCATGTACGGTAAGATATCTACCTGTCGGCTGAAGATGTGCACTGCAGTGGCTGACACATGGGTGTGGGGTGTGCTCCACCTTGCTGCGCTGTAGGACTAGGGGCCTGGTGGGTGTTGTACTTCAGCTGTCCGCCCTCCGACCCACTGACTTTGTGTTCCGGCAACTTACCTGTTACTTGTCGGTTAGTGCAGCTATGGCTGACACATGTGTGTGGGTGTGGGGAGTGCTCCTTCTGGCGCATCTGGAGCACAAGGGGACCTGGTGGGAGTTGCGGTGCTGGCTGACTGTACACATGCCCCCATGGTTTTGTTAGTTAGTCTGTTGCATGTGTGAGTGAAGTCTTGTGTATTGTGTACTGGACATGGGGGTGTTTGTCCCTCGGAGCTATGGCATAGTGGTAGTGCATGTGAATACATAGCGGTGTGCTGGTATACATTTGTTTGTACTTACCAGCCTCCACTCCCCCTGGTATTCCGGTGAGACTCTCCGGATGTAGGATGCCTCGCACCTTCTCCTCCCACGCCTTGAAGGTCTTAAATAGCGCGGGATTTCCTCCGCCAGTCCTGTCAGCCAGCTGCCGATTCTTGGCCTCCTTCTTTTGACCACTCTTTTAATGTCGTGCCACCTCTTGGTGATTTCGGCTCTGTTGCGTGGCACGTTCCCGACTGCATTGACCTGGTCTACGATCCTGCTCCACAACCAGTTTCTGGTGGCTAGTGGTGTCTGTTGGATCTGGTTCCCATAGATTTGTGGGTGCACCTTGATGATCTCGTTGACCATGACCGTCAGCTCAGTGGAAGTGAACTTGGGCATTCTCTGTGCTGCCATGGTGTGTGGTTTTGTGTTTGTGGTGCTGGTGCGGTGTGTGTGTGTGGTGTGTGATGTGCAGGGGGTTTGTGGGGCCAGTGTTTGGTGGTGGTGGTGGTGGTGGTGGTGATGGGTGCGTGTCTGTGGTGTGCTGCTGTCCTTTCTGTCTCGCTGTGTTCTGTGCTCTCGTCCTCAGTTTGTTGTGTTGCAAGGGATTGTGGTCTGTGAAGGGGCTGCATTTGTACTTACCTATGTGGGTGTGTCATGATGTGCTGTTGTTTTCAGGTGTGTTGTGGCTGGTGTTCTGGGATTTGTAGTTTATTTGTTTGTCCAGGGGGATGTGTTTTCGGGATGTGTACTGTGTTTGGGTATTTGGGCGTTGCTTGCTGTGTGGACTTGTTGGCCATGTTGTGTGTGTTTCTTAGGTCCGCGGATGGTTTCTGTGCAGGGACGTGGCCGCCAGGGCTTCCGCCGTGTCCATTTTCATCACTGTTGTTTACGATGGCGGGCGGTGTATTTCTGGATTTGCCGCGCTCATGTCGGGAAGATCGTAATTTCACGGCCAGTGTCTCAGTAGTCAGGGCGGGCGGTTTTGGGTTGTCGTGCGGGTTTGCGTCCGTGGCGGACGGATGGACTTCGACTCGGACATAGACGGGTGGTATTTTGTGTGTTTTTTCTCGCCGCGGGCGGTGTTCGCTTCGCGACATCGTGATTGCTCGGTTCATATTCAGAAGGCGTAGGCGGGCGGTTTTTTACCGCTATGGTAGATGGCGGATTTTATTGCGCCCGGTATCGTAATGGACACCTAAGTGATCAACCATTTTCTATTCATTAATTAATTGATATTTATGTTAATTGTGTTATTTTTTTTAGAAGTGGGTTGTAGGTTTATAGGGGAATAGGGTGGGAAGTAATTTAATTTTAATAAAGTATTTAATAATTTTAATTTATTAGTATTTATTTTATATTTCGATTTTATAGTGTTTGTTGTAATTCATTTATTATTAATTAATTATTAATTGTTTCTTAATTATAATTAATTAATTGGTAATTATGATAATTGTGTCAATTATGTAGGAGTTGTTTGTGCATTTATAGGGAATATGGTGTGAAGTAATTTATTTAAAAATCATTAATAATTAATTTTTTGATTATAATTAATTTATATTAAATATAGTTATTTGTTTGTAAAATGTTTTTTTTTAATTTTTATAAATTAATGTTTGTAGTTAATTTTTAGTACTTTTTAACGTTAAAATATTTTTCTATCTTTTGTAATTTTTGTAATTTTTGTGTTATTAACAATTTTTGTATTGTAGTTGGTATTTTGTTTCTTTTTTCTTTTTCTTTTTTGGAAATATTAATTTTAACCCTCTGCTATCCAACACTTTCCCTACTGTTGCACTCTCTGGAGTGGGAATTGTAATTTTTACCCTTCGCTATCCAACACTTTCCCTACTGTTGCACTCTCTGGAGTGGGAATAGTAATTTGAAGTCCTCCGCTATCCAACACTTTCTCTACTGCTGCACTCTCTGGAGTGGGACGAGTAATTTTTACCCTTTGCTATCCAACACTTTCCCTACTGTTGCACTCACTGGAGTGGGAATAGTAATTTTTTCCCCTCCGCTATCCAACACTTTCCCTACTGTTGCACTCACTGGAGAGGGAATAGTAATTTGTACACCTACGCTATCCAACACTTTCCCTACTGTTGCTCGCACTGGAGTGGGAATAGTAATTTTTACCCCTACGCTATCCAACACTTTTCTACTGTTGCACTCTCTGGAGTGGGAATAGTAATTTTTACAACTACGCTAATTTTTACCCCTACGCTATCCAACACTTTCCCTACTGTTGCACTCTCTGGAGTGGGAATAGTAATTTTTACAGCTACGCTATCCAACACTTTCCCTACTGTTGCACTCTCTGCAGTGGGAATAGTAATTTTTACCCTTCGCTATCCAACACTTTTCTACTGTTGCACTCTCTGGAGTGGGAATAGTAATTTTTACAACTACGCTAATATTTACAACTACGCTATCCAACACTTTCCCTACTGTTGCACTCTCTGCAGTGGGAATAGTAATTTTTACCCTTCGCTATTCAACACGTTCCCTACTGTTGCACTCTCTGGAGTGGGAATAGTAATTTGAAGTCCTCCGCTATCCAACACTTTCTCTACTGTTGCACTCTCTGGAGTGGGAATAGTAATTTGTACCCTTTGCTATCCAACACTTTCCCTACTGTTGCACTCACTGGAGTGGGAATAGTAATTTTTCCCCTCCGCTATCCAACACTTTCCCTACTGTTGCACTCACTTGAGATGGAATAGTAATTTTTATCCCTACGCTATCCAACACTTTCCCTACTGTTGCACTCTCTGGAGTGGGAATAGTAATTTTTACACCTACGCTATCCAACACTTTCCCTACTGTTGCACTCAGTGGAGTGGGAATAGTAATTTTTACCCTTTGCTATCCAACACTTTCCCTACTATTGCACTCTCTGAAGTGGGAATAGTAATTTTATTCCCCTACGCTGTCCAACACTTTCCCTACTGTTGCACTCACTGGAGTGGGAATAGTAATTTTTAGCTCTACGCTATCCAACACTTTCCCTACTGTTGCACTCACTGGAGTGGGAATAGTAATTTTTACACCTACGCTATCCAACACTTTCCCTACTGTTGCAGTACTTGCAGTGGGAATAGTAAATTTTACCCCTACGCTGTTCAACAATTTTCCTACTGTTGCACTCAATGGAGTGCAAAATGTAAGTTTAAAAATGTATAAATATTTTAGTATTTTATTTTATAATGTAATGTTTTTATTATTATATTTTATGTTATAGGTGTATGTATATATATATAACTATAGTTAATTTTTATATATTTGTAATATTTTAAAATAAATTAAATTTATTAGTTTATTAATTATTATAAATTAAATATACATTTATATATTAAATTTTATATATGTACGTTTACATTTTTTTTAAATTAAATTTGTTTATTATATTTTTTTAAATGTTTATTATATCTAAGTAATTTTTTTAGTTAATTTTATAATATTGTTTTAACATTATTTTTTATATATATAAAAACGATATTTTGGACATCGATAGTTTTTTACATCTATATTTTTTTCGATATTTTTGTCATTTACATTTTAAAGATAGTATGTCGATATTTTGACTATCGATATTTTTACATCGATATTTGTGTATGTAGATATTTTTGTCTTCGATATTATGTCAGTGATTTCTTCCCACCACCTAGGAACAGTATACCCTTGCTTTCTGACACAGTTACCCGGGGGCTGTATGCTGGACCTACCAAGCGCCTGTACCCGTTTTTTGATAATACCACCTTCTGGTACCCCACTAAAATTGCATGAATAATGTGTGGAAAGCATACCCCTCAGAAGCAAAGCACAGGAACCCCTAAGGAAAATTATGGCACATGCAATATTGCACTGTTTTTTCAACTAACCAAACTAACATAGATCTTATTCAACCGGTTGGCAATCGAACGTTCAACTGCACCACCTTTTTTGTGGCCACATCGGTACCCCAACAGGATATACAGTGTGTGAATCAAGAACAACGAACTGTACAGTGAACTTTAGCTTCAAACTTTGTTGACTAAAGACACTTCCAATTACCAGAGGATTGCAAACGTCTCCCCTGGATCCAGTCCCAACACCTGCAATGTGCTATAAGTTATGTACTGTTGCATTTCTATGTAACCTCTGTTTAATAGGGTTGTTTCCACATCCATTTATCTCCAAGGCACTACCCAGTCTAATGGAGTCTACCCTGAAGCTATTACTGCGCTTGCGTAGGGACCTGCCCAATATCACTTATAATTGCACCAAACCCAACACTAGCATTCCACATGCAATACACAGCGCCCTCTTACACAACATGTGGTATCAGCAAATGACCACAGGGAGCTCCCAGACAACAGGCAGGTCATGCTACATCTGTTTGCTGATACTGCATGCAGCAGGCGCAGATAGGAGTACTTGTCCCAAGAGGTAGCCCCCTTAAAAGCAAAATGCTTTCTCCACCTACACCTATGTAGGATTAGGGCCAAGATACAACTCAACGGAGTAGGACCCCATATAGTAGTATTGAATCTGACTTGATACAAGAGCAATCCCACAGCATTGTACCTTTTCACCGAGCCTAGTGATATTCAAAAGGATGCGCAGGAGTGGCACCATGGGGGTGGATGCTGTTTGGCCCCAAGACTTTCCACAAAAGAGATTCTTGGAGGTAGCAAAACCGCCACACCAATGCAGAGATATGTCCGCTCCCACTTCCATCTGTGGTCCCAGGGTGGCCCTTAGCATTTCTGGGGCTGTCTTCTTTAATAACAAATGGACCCCAGGCATGGAGTTCCAGTGTAGGGCCACCCACCTCGATGATACAAAGGGAAATGAGTCTTGTAGGGGGGGTTAAAGCACAGCATAGATCCCCCATGTCAGGACATCTGGGATACTGAGGTGAATAGGTATATGTAGTTAGAATAGAAGGGTCAACCCTTAATTGTATGGAAACTTTCACTATTCTTTGTGTTTCAGAGGTAAAGGAACGATTCCACTGGGAACAAATGAGAATTGCGGCACTGTACTGCACATTCCGTACATGCAATGGGGCACCTCCATGCTAATGGATATCTACTGGCAGTTCAGCGAGTTTGCCTACGCTCAGCTCGTTCCCGGTTGGCGTGGTCTCTGCTCCCTCATCACCATACACACCCAACCCCGGTCATTCCCAGAGAAGATCTATCAGAGTTGCACCAACACCCACTAAGGAAGAAGACAACTCTGCTGCATCCGGCTTGAGAAAAGAGAACTGCTGATTATTTTGGCTGAGCTCAGTACAGGGACATTCCGGAAGAATTCAGACTGTGTCCTGACACGCAAATCTACGCAGGGGGGTGTGAGAAGTTGGCCTGGTATATGCTGTCCACTAATTATAGTGGGCACCTTGCACCAGTCCAAACAACCCCTTATTGGAGATAGGTTAAAGACAACCTTATTGAAAGCTATCCTAGTGGTAGCT
Organism: Calotriton arnoldi; assembly: GCA_963921515.1. Lineage (NCBI taxonomy): Eukaryota > Metazoa > Chordata > Amphibia > Caudata > Salamandridae > Calotriton > Calotriton arnoldi. The sequence goes on from CAWUFW010012750.1 coordinate 361,555, forward strand.
ATGGAGAACAGCCTTCAGGCTACGTCTTGAAGGAATGTAAAGCAGCTTGTTTTACCAGTCTATAATCTCTTGAGTGACCAAATGAAAGAGCACCACACCAGGTATATATTCAAAATATATGTATTTATTGCTAAACACACCCCTCTAGTCTCTTTATGAGGCTAGAGTTCGAAGTACATAAGTTAGAAGTTATTTAAACACAGTAATAGCACAAATACACGTTTGGGCCCTAGGGGCGTACCAAACCATATACCAATAAAGTGGTATAAGAACCACGACTGAACTAGACACTAGGCCTAGAGCCTCTAGAAGTGCTTGGACCACAAGGAACCACCCAAGGTAGTGACACAGGGGACCCACGGGGACGCGTGCAGTGTAAATACACAACCGCGATACGCCGTTGACTTCTATGGAGAAAGTCGTGATCGGGAAATTAAAGAAAAGGGACACTTAAAGGAGGACTTGGAGCAAACCCTTTGAGATCTAGGACTTTGAAGAGTCTCTACCCACGGGAGCACCGGAGTACTCGTGTTACCTCACCCAGGGAAGCCGGGTGCATAGGTGCCTTTCGGGGTTGGGTTTCGTCGTCGATTTGAATGGCAATCTGCTGCAAAGTGCTGCTGGCGACCAAGTGAAAAGTGTCCGGGTGGATCCAAGAGTGGATCGGAGTTCTGAAGAACCTGAAAGCAGAGGGGACAGAGTCTGGGTCACTAGCCAGTGACCAGGAAGGCGATGGACAGATGCCCACCAATGTCGAGTGCTTCAGGTGCGTTGACGGTCATCTTGACTCTTCAGCCACGAGGTCCAGGAGGCGTTGTCGGCGACCAGGAGCAGGATTCGGGCTGGTACACAATGTCTGTCGAGTGCTGAGGTGTCGGCGACCGGATTGGACCCAACAAGCCTTGGCAACAGCAAGTCTCGATGCAAAGGAAGATCGTCGATGGTGCAGACCAGCAAGGTGTGGGGAACTCACCCAGTGAGGGTAAGTGAGGGCAGGCCTGGAGCAACCAGGATGCCAAGTTAGAAAAAGATTGGTCTTCGTTAAGGGCTACTAGCCAACGGGCTAGCAACCGCGAAGGAGCCGCAAGACGCCGCACGTGGATCTGGCTCACAGGACACTCGTGGAGTGGAGGCCAGTGATCTTCAGTGCAGTTAGTGCTGGAGACTAGGGCTACTCGGAGCCCAAAGCACGACTTCGGGGGAGACCCAGAAGAGGATGCACTTGCAAATGTGCTCGGTGTCCAGGGGTCACGGTCTCAAGTCACCCACGATAGCCACGGGCCTCAGCTTTGCTGGGGACTCAGGGTAGCCTCAGGAAAGTCTGAGAATCTACGTCGGGTGATGCGATGACTTTGGCGTCCGACAGGAGCTTCAGAAATGCGAACCGGACAGATGCTTCTTTGGTGCCTGCCAAGCAGGGGAGTCACTCCTTGACCCCAAGGGAGATTCTTCTGTCCTCTAATCGTGAGTAGAGCATCGAAGGTCCAGGATTCAGTTTCAGAGTTTCGTCCAGGGATAATCTAAAGTCCTAAGGACTGGGTTCCTATACTTATACTAAGTATAGGGGTTGGACTACTCTGTGGCCCCACCTATGGGTGGGTCAGGGCAGAGGGTGGCTACACCCCTTTCCCTTTGTCCAGTTCGCGCCAAAGCAGGGGCTGCAAGACCCTGATCCGGTTTGAACTGGGGTATGCACTAGGGACACCAAGTGTGCCCCCAGTGCAGGACTTCAAAGCACCAGAAAGTGCTCCCGCCCAGCCCCAATACACATTATCCTGTCTGGGGAGGTGGTCACACCTCCCTGGGACAGGAAACCTATTGTCCAGGCCTCCCCTGCCGGAGTTTCGTCCAGCAGCAGGAGGCCAGACTTGTGTCTGTGGCAGTAGCATCTATTTTGTGATGCCAGGCTGTAGAAAGAAGTTACCGGCCAGGCCAGGGTTAACATGTCTCTCCCTCTAGAAGGGTGGAATGCTACCCCTGCCACCGGAATTGGTGGGGGGTAGTATTCCAAGATGTTTGACACCAAACACGACATGTTTAGGTGAAGCCATTCCAAAGTTAGCATTTAACGCGAGGTTATAATGCGCTTAAGAGTATATGGTCAGGCTGCACTACAAACAGCATCAGAGAAGGGTCTCAGAACGCTGCAGAGGGGCCCTGCTCATGCAGGGGCACCCCTCACATAGGAACCACGCACTCTGCCTTCAGGATTGATAAGGCCTGCCATAGGAGTGACTTATAGGTTTATATGTGTGTATGTATGTAGTGATATAGGTAACCTATATCACAGTAAGGGGTGCATGCACCACCTTACCCAGGCTGCAGTAGCAGACCTGTGGTGTCAGTTTGGATGGCCTTCCAGGGTGGCATAATACATGCTGCAGCCCCTGGTAGGCCTCTGAGGTACCTATGCCCTTGGTACATAGTATACCATATACTAGGGACTTATAAGGGCACTCCAGATTCAATCAGAGATGTGCCTAAGGCACATGGAAACCTTTTACAGAGAAAGCAGATAGACTGGGGCCCTGAATAGCAGGATCCCAGTCCAACTAAGTCATAAACCAGCAAAACACCATAAAAAAAGTGGGGGCAACCATATAGTCAGATTCCACCTTCCTACAGGGGGTCCATACCCTTCTTCACAGTGCAGACGAAAACGAACGCCCAGTGGTTGCATATAACCAGGTTGGAAATGCTCAAGATGACGAACAGCACTGAGCTCGGCCTTAATGCTATCAAGGAAGAACTGAGAGCCATCCGCCTCATGGTAATGTAACATTGATATATGTTGGACTTAATGACTACAATGGAGAGAGGGGTGTGTGCCAAGATCGGTGCATCCAGCAGCATGTTTATCCCAGGTAACGACCTGGATAACGGGACTCTAACTCTTACCATCCAAGCATTTCACCGCTTACAAAGAGACATGCAGGAGGAGGGAGGTGCCCCTGGGCAGGCACCATGGTATTTGAACTGGTTGCCTGGCTCCCCTAGTTGCTGATGGGACTGTGCACGTGACTGTTGCCCGTTTTCATATTGTTTATTGCTCTTGTGTGGTTTCCTGCAATTGGGGGTTTCCTGCTGTAAAAACGCTGTCCTCAAACTAGGTAGAATGCAAGTAACTAGGAAAGTAGTATTAGTCAAAACTGAAGAACAACATGTCCCCAGTAATCTGACTGTCATGAATTATTGGTTAGATAATGTAGTTGAAAATTCAACTAGAGGGGGGAATGTTGATATTGATAAAATCAGTGGTAATGCTTATAATGATACACTTGCATATACGAATGAAATGGCACCACTATTATCAAATTCGCCCATCATAAACTCTCCATCAACACCGACTCATAAATATGTGGTCAGGCAGGCTCTTCAACCTAAGCCCACAGTAACTGATTGACAGGTCGAAGGTGGGGTGGCACGTAGCCGGCAGACAAACGCGCAAACAAGAAACTCAGGTCCATCCCCCAGATAAGTGCAGCGACACCACAATGGTCCAGGGATATTGGCCCCAATAAAGCACACATGGCCAGAGGTCTGCGCGCATTCCCAAAACATCATAAAGTCAGATGTCACACAAAGTTAGGAACACACAGCTAATCAGGACACAGCACACACAGTACACACAGTGATCACGGACACATTATGCCAGATATCTGGACACATTACCCACTGACCTAACTTGTGTCCACGCAAGGTCAAGGCCCACCTGCATTTGTTATCAGGGGCCTTATTTATGACTCCACAGACAAGGTCCACATTCTTTTACCAAACAAGGATCACCAGAAGTATTTTTATGATACCCAAAAACTGTATAAGAGCTCACTCAGATTGATTGTACTTTTAGACAGTCCTCAGACCCACTTCTGACAGTGTACTCCCAGCCATAGCGTTTAATAGAACAAACTGTTCCTTTTTTGCCAAACACCTTTTGTCTTTTCACTGAAAATTCATATTTGAGTAACAATGGCCGAAGTGCTGGGATGCAGATAGCAGCCCAGGGAGGATGAAGCTGCAGCCCATTGTTGAGATTTCACTACAGACTATTTATTGGAATTGTGGCGCAGAGCAGAACAAAAAGTTACCTTGCTGCGCTGCGCTGTATCACAGGGAATGGGCCGTAATGCACCGTATTTATCCAATACGGTTTATTCCTGTCCTTTCCCCCTGTGCTGGCGCAGTTTTGGCAGCTTAGCACCAAACGCAGGCAACCTTACACCATGGTGCAAGGGTTCCTGCGTTAGAAGCAGGATTGTTTTGTGCAGGAAGTGGCAACTTCCTGCACAAAAAATCTATAGAAGTGTTTTTCTCTTTCTATGCGGGCTGCAAAATGCATCACACATGGTGGAAAAAACGAGGAGAAATAAACATATTTCTCCTTGTTACGCCTCAACTGGGGAGGCATATGATTTTGACACATTCCCAGGTATACAAGGACTTGTAAATCTGGGACTCCGTCAAAAACCATGGGAGTTGCGCAGGAACACCCACTGCAACGCCCATGGAACGCCTCTCTTGCACAGAGTAAGACAACAGCGATTTGCTTTCCGTTGCATTTCTCCATGTTTGTGAAGTCATTCAAAGCAACCAGAGTGGCTTTGCAAGGCTTCATAAATGTGACTGAGTGGTTTACGTTGTGCATGTACCACGTTGCGTGGTGCAAGCATGACGCCAAACCCTCATAAATATGCTCCTTAGGGTAGGTCTTTGGGCTGCCTCTTGCACATTATTGGATAGCTTTCCTTTCTATCTCAATGTCCAGTTTTCATCGGAGACTTGCCTCCCTACTCTTTTGTTTGTTTCACCCAGAGAAGCCTTTCTCTCTCTCTCCATGTTTTCATTGGTTGATTAGCTGTAGTAGCCGTGTATTTCTACTAATGACGTCATGTAACTCATCAATCTCAGGGACGAGGCCAGGCCTTGCTTGGGTGATAGAACACAATGGACAGTGACTGCATGCAGCAAGACATAAGTCAATCAGCAGGTTATCAACCCTGGAGCCCTCCATGCAAATGGCCAGCTGGACATCTGCCTTCTGAAGTTAATGGCCCATCCAGTCCTAGATAAGCCATATATTGGCTCTAAGTTTTTATTTTACCCTCATAGATACTTCTATACAGCACACCAACTGCATGTCCCTGTTCACCCACACTCTGGAGTGAGGCACATATTACACTGTACATTATAGCACTCTCATGATGCTGCCTTTATAGCCTTAGATCTCCAGGGCCATCTGTCAGATGGCAGGCAGTAGGGCACTGCTGCCTAAAATGGGATGTGATCCATGCACAGGTCCTATCCGCAACATTTGTCTCTTTTGCATAAACTAATGTTGCATCACCACCACACCTGAAATATAAGCAGAAGCAGCAAATTGTGTCAGCAGTGTGTATACTTGTGTATTTTGCAAGTGGTTTATTTAAAAGCAGTGTGGGGGGTATGCCCCTTCCAGGCATGTGAGAGAGTTGTACAAGGCACTTTGTTGGCAATAAATATGGACACAATGGTTTTTACGGGTGTCGTTACCAAGTGTAAATCTTTGTTTCGGCACCACCCTTTCTGGGCTTCATTTTGAAATGGGGGCAACAGGAATGAATGTTCAACTTGGTGGTCCTGGGGCTGTAGAATGAGAGCATTCCACATCACTGCACAGGTTCACAACATGTCCATGCACCTGTGTTTGCTGAAATTACGCTGTGTGAAAGACATGGTAAGAAACACAGAGCAGTGGCTGCCACTTCTTGTATCTGACCTGAACCGTGCACAGCTCATGCACTAACCCATGGATGTTCTGTATTATTGCATATGATGCAGGTTCCAGCAAAGCCTCTTCTGGGCTGCTCGTTGGTACTCAATATGTTCATGATGTAGCCCCTGATCCTTTTAGGGAGATGATGTGTATCTTGTATGCATGCTCTTCAGGCCCTCGTGATGGATAACAAAGAACAGTATCTGGTGCACCGCTTGATGTCAGGACATTGATTCCGGATGCATCTGCACGCACAGTGAGCTTTGGTGCCACAGTCCTGTTACAGAAGCTTTCAGGAAGGAACACTCCATCCACAGCCAGTGAAGGAGGGTAACATCTCCATTTACACTGGAAGAAAGTTCAGCTGTGTGCACGCTGCCACTACACAGCAACATGCAGTGAAGAGTGAACCAAAGCTGAACCAGGGGTACCATACTTCCAAACCAGGAGGGAAGGCAGATCCTTGGGGTCCACGGTTCTCACGGATCTTAAGAAGACAGCATTATGGGGATTACAGGGGCTCAAGTGGGTCACAGCAGAAGCGCACATCACAAACACTGCTGAGAAGAGGTGTCCTGCTTTGACACCAGAAGACATTAAAGCTGGTCAAGTGCCAGAAAATCTATTGTTTCAAAGTTTCAACTGAATAATCCCTTCTTTAGCATGCTAGCTTTTATAATCAATTTTAAGTAAAACCAAACATGCTAGACAAGAGCCTGGCATAATGTCCATCTAAGCGGCCCACTTCCATAACTTAAGGGATGGGAAGGCATACCCTAACTCAGTGTGTACTCATCCACTTTACAACACAAAAGACTTTAGAAGAGGTAGGGAAGCCCACTGCCAGCAATCCTGCAGTCTCCATGCTACAGGTCAGCCATTGTTCATGGTTTAATGGGTTGCTGGCTGCAGATGATTGTGGATGCGGGTTGGGAGACACATGAAATCCCCTTCTGCCTTCTGTGGTTGTGGGGTTCTACCTTTGATTGCAACAGGCAGAGTTTGAGTCACTTCAATGTGCAGCCAAGTTTAACCGATGCACTCACTAGTGTCGTGTAGTTCCTATAAATCTATATAGGATCTGCACATTTAGACAACATAGACCATGGGATTGGTGTCCAGACTGATTCCAGACACCCCCACCGGGTATGTTCGCCTGTATACCAGCTAGCTCACAGTGCCACTGTAAACTCCTCTTACCAAGGAGAAACAGTTCCTGGCAACTATCGAACATGGCAACCCTGTCCCATAAGGGATCGTGGAAACAGTACAGTACTTTTCGCTCAGTCACTCAAGCTCACTTTGTTCTCAAAGAGATACACAGAATAAACGGTGGGGACGTTTTCAATAAACATTTATTGAACCAGCGTAATTTTAGTGTAAAATAGGTGTGCTGAAACAACCATAAGACTGAAACAGATATAAATGATTATAAGCACCAACAGAGTAAATGGATGGTAGATTTCTACCATAATGCTAACACAATGAATATAGGTAGGTAAATACATGACAATAATAATGCGTACTCCTACGATGCAACCCTAACTAGATGTACCTAAGTGTACCTAGCATGTATGTAGGTGTAGAGCCAAGAATCCCCCTAGGTTGATGCCAACCCCATTACCTGGTGTGAGAGAATGAAGGACCCCATCTTGGTCTTGAGATGGACACCCTGCGAGGGATGTCAGACCACTGCATGCTGGAGTGTCTGCATGCAGGAACCTCAGCGTCTCGAGTCAGTGTGTCAGCATGGAAGTCTTTCTCCTCTGCCTACCCCAGCAAAGATATGGTGTATATATACCCAAAAGGTACCCTCAGGGGTTCTACCTTGCTGTGTCATGTCGGTCGAGGATGACAGAAGGTATGACCCTTATACATAGTTATTATGCAGAAGATGGTAACCCTGCTGTGATTCTGAGAATCCTCATGCATAATAAATGAGGTTAGTTTTCTGGGAAAACTAGACAACATTTATGCAGCACCTAACTAGGTAAAAGGTCAATACCAAAATCCGTTATGTAGTATAATGGCAGGGAAAATGTAGGTGAAACGTTAGGTGACTACCGAGGCCTATATTGGAGTACATTGCAAAACATAACACCCACTCTTCATCTGACCGGACAACATACTAAAAGTGAATGTTCTTCTAATCAATCGCAAAACATTGTTCAAAAATGTTCAGAATAAAATATCTAAAAGTTTATAATAAAAAATGCCTAAAAACTCTATAGATCCTTTATATATGTTTAAAAAGTCCTATAAGTCCTGTAAAATATGTTCATATATACAACTGAGAGTGTCTGAAAGCCATGGTGCTCAGTAATAGTATAGAAGGAAAAAAATAATAATTTTTGTTTAAAATTCCACTTTCGGTTGTTTTGGAAAAAGGCCAAATTCTTGCCAGTACACGGAGAGCCAAATGTTTATGTGTCCTGTGTGGGAGACGCAACATCACTGCTGCTTGCCTTTGCAGACGACGGTCCCTGTAACACCTCACAGAGCAGGTCAATCAAGCAAAGATGATCTTCTTCAGTTCCCACAGCCGATGCTGAGGAAGCGTTTGAAACATCCAATGTCTGTGTGCCTGTACTAGAGCCGGCATTCAATTCAACAGGAGCTGAAGCATCCCGTGGTGGCGCTAAGAATGCCGACATCAACATGGGAATACGCTGGGGACACTGCAGTACGTGGGCCGTTAACGGGTCCAGTAATACATCCACGTCCGGTGACGCAACCGAAGGAAGCGTTAGACAGAGATCCAACATGCATTCTTGTCCGCAGAACAAGCAGTGGAGGACAGGCAAAACACAGTCAATTCAGACTGGTCTGACTGATAGGAACCAAGACTCGCTTAGCTCCCGAAGTCGAGGTGTGCCCAGTGAAGCACCGTGCGATCACGGTAATGTCACTCCAAGAGCGTTTTTTCCATCTCCTAGGTGACTGGGGTGCAATTGCGTAGCAGCAAAATTAAAATCAGGATCCTCACTACCAGTATCAGGATTAGCGGAAACCCTCCAAAAATGCTTCCAAATACGGAGTGTATAAAAGCTGGAATCACTCCGAAGCCTGTCCGAAAGGTGCTTAACAGTCCAGAACCTATGGTCTTAAATAGGTGTACTATACCCTTTGTATTAGACATGTTAAAGATACGCTGTACCATTTCTCCCAAATGGAAAGGGCAGTTAGTCCATACCAGTGCCTGTGTCTCAGCTGAGGACCTTCCATCCTGAAGATCAAAAGTCTCTCGGGCTGAGGTTAAGGGCACATCTTTCTCTAAAAGCATGGCTTTCATTCGGCTCAGTGTATCAAACCATATAAAAGAAACATTCAACGAAGGCCATAACAGTGCCTCCCTGACTCTGTGGGTCAGTGTATACAACAAGTAACTCTGGAGCTCACTGTGACTAGATATGCAATACCTGGAAGCATCCCACAACAACCTTGATCATTCAGCATTAAGTAACTCCCATTTGAGAGCAGTTTGAACATTGGATTAATCATGGCAGCCGGGGAACCCTTTAAATGACAGGATAAGTTTGCAACTGAACCGTTACAGGCCCCGTGAAGCATGATATCCTGGCAAATGAGAGATCCACTTAAATAATTCTCACAGTCTGTACCGCTTGGATGAATTCCCTACCCATTGCTTCATACCTGCCTACCTGGTGGTGTTCTAGGCAATATTGAAACTGGAAAGTTGTTACTGGCAATGTTATATGGCCATGAATTAACCATTCTGTGGACGGTGACTCTGCCACAGTGAAAGGTAATTGGTCTAATTTTTCAATGCGCAGCATTGTATATTTTGCATCCCTTTGTGCCATTGTTGTCTGTTTTTCAGTAAAATTATTTGCAGAGAACAGATATGTACTGTTGATATATCACCAGGGCACATCACCAGAGCGCAGTGATTGTAGCATCCAGCTTAATGACATAATAGAATGTAACTGTGATTGTCCGTGTTGGAAGATAAGCAGATCCTGTTCCATTATATCTATAGCAGAAGATACAATGTTACCCAGTGAATTAATACTGGATGTTAGTGTGGTCATACCATTGTCAACCACAGCCAAAGCCTTTTCTAAGTTAATTCTGTCAATTTCATGCAATCTCTCCGCAGCTTCCTGTTGAGAGATTTTCCAAATTTCATTATAAACAGCATACAGGAAGCGTTTCTGACGTGGCTTTCAGGGACCTAGCAAAAATTCACAAAGATCCATGTCATCTGAGAGTAAGGACAAGTGTTGTTTCATCTGAGACAGTGTCGAGGTTTTTAGCCAATCTAGGCATAACTTCCCAACACTGTATGTTGTCACCACCCCCGGATGTTCTCGTTGTACATAGCGTAGGTAAGGCCAATGGATACTAAACCCTTCGGTGGTACCCCTGAATCTTGACTGACACCTATTTGTGTCGATAGTCCAAACTAACCATCCCTTCCAATTGGGGTCTGTTGAATTGTATGAAACGTCATGCGCAATGTCATCAAGCGTACCTTCACCATTTTCTGTATAGTTTTGCCATCCCTCCAAGTGTGAAGGCAAGGGAATATGAGATGTGTTCAAGTCCTTAATCTTGGCTAACCTAAGACAGGAAGTCTGTTGCACAGTGTAGTTCAGGAAAATCTTCTGTTGTGGTATGAGGCATGCTCTAAATAATGCCTCAGTTCCCTGAACCTGCCATTCCTTAGTACCCCAGACTGATTTCATGTCTATAGTGTCTGTCCATAAGTCGAAACTCTGTTCAGACAGTTGGGCAATAAAGGATGCAGAGTATATCTGTTTCATGTTAGTGAGCATACTTTTCTTTGCAGATATTGGTGCAAGCTTATAATAATATGAGTGTGGATCTGATGTATTAACCCAGAAAAATAAGCAAACCTTTGTGCAAACGTTTGTGAACTACTTTTCGGTGGTGCTGGGCAATGTTCCCATTGGTGGTATGCGAAAACATTACGTGGTGCACTTGTTTTATGCAGAAAGTGATGACCATAATGTTGGTAACAGTACATGGTATCAAAATCAGATGAGTCATCAAACATTTCATTTTTCATAAATGCTGCAGACAGTTCTAAATCAAACAACATACTATTAACAGTTTCAAAATCCCAATTGTCAGAGTATGTACTGGAGGTGATGATATCATTTAAAGACATTTTTAATACATGTGGTATTTTCAAAAGTTCAGTGGGACCAAATACATCATATGAAACTCTGTCCCAAACTATTCTGTCTGCAACTGGAACTGCTGTAATGTTCACATAAGACAGGTCTCTTTGTTCACGATGAGATGACGTATGAGGTTTCAGTACCAAGTTCACATCTGATACTGCAGAGCGTTGTGGGAGATAGTGTCCATTTGCAAGCACGAAAAATACAGTCACTAAACCTATCCAGAAGAGTAGGAACAGTGTGCCAGTTGCTATCCAGAGCTGTAGCCATGGTGAGACTATATATGTCTTTTTCAGCAAAATGTAGAAATCATTAAGTTGTTTTTTGCGGGAAACTGGAGCTGGCGGTGACTCAGGTTCTCTTGGATCCAGAGAAAATGTGTCAAAATCGATGAAGTAGCCAGATGCAGTTCGGTCTATCTTTGGTAGCTCAGCAGGTTTTGTTGAACTGGCAGATGTCTCCTGTAGAGGCATATTGATGTAGATGTTGGTGGTAGGCCAAATTGATATCTGTGTTTCATTTGTGTTTTGATGTTCAATTTCAGTAGGAACGAGTCTCATTTCATTGTTGGTAACTCCATTACTACGTATTGAAGACTCTTCAAATGGTATCAGTCCTTCTGTCTGAACCTCCTGTATGGTAGCGAGAGGAGATCGGCGGCTACTCAGGAGCCCACGCGGCCTGCTATTCAGTATCGGCCATATAGTGTGGTTTAATCAGATCAATGGAGATGAATCTCTTTTCTTTCTTGCCGGCAAGAGGCAGAAGAAGTACTGTTCTTGTTTCTTCGACAGTCAGGACAGGTACAGGCTTTCTGTATGATGGCCCAAATTATTTCTTGTCCACAATCTTTTCTCTGACCAGATCCCCGACCTTTGGGATCCAGGCAGGTCTTGCTGTGACTGATTTTAAATCCCCAGTGGCGGTGCATTTTACTTGGACATTGCTTTGTAGTGCCCGGAATTGATTGAGTTCCTATAAAACAGCCAAACGTATATTGGTGTCTAATGGTTTTTCATCCGCCACTGTGCTGCCACAATCAAGGTCAGGTACCCACATTCTCGTCCCAAATAGGACTTCTAAAGCGGTGATGCCTCCTAGGGAACTTCTTGGCATGTTATTAAGTGCCCTCTGGACCCCATATAGGTGATTGACCAAACTACCACCGGAACCTAATACCCTTGCTGTTAAGGATTGCTTTAAGTCTCGGTTTTTCCTTTCCACAACAGAATTTCCCTCAGGATGATACGGAGAGGAGTACTGCAATGCAACACCCAAACTTCCCATGGCTTCCTTGTAAGCCAGAGAGCTAAACGCAGGGACACGGCCGGAATGTAATGTGCCAACTGCGTATGTCCATATGAAGACTTGCGAATCCTTTATAACAGTTCGGGCGTCAGCCGAGCGCTGAGGCCAAATCCACAGGAATCTAGAGCATGAATCCACCGCCACCAAGATGTACTTGTAAGCCCCATCAGATTGTATGGGGCCGCAGTGGTCCAAATAGTCACAAGCGAGAGGTCTGTCTGATATTAGTAGTGTTGTTTGCGCCGCACGTGCTACGGTGGAACCCTTCATCTGCTGGCAGATTGCGCACTTAAGGACAAATGCTTTTGTCTGTTTTGTTAAACCTGGCCACCAATAGCGTTGTTTCAGTAGTGAAACTGTCACGGTAATCCCTGCGTGTGCAGAACCCAGATCCTCGTGTGCAGCTAAAATTAAACCTAATGTGCGATCCATGTTTGGTATTACCCTATCCCCCACTCCTGGAATTTGAGCATACAGAATATTTTTTGTATCTAACTTGTAGGAGTACTTGAGTGGAAAGCATTTTGGCAAGGCTGAGCTGTTTTTGTGTGAAGCAATGACAGCTACCATTATCTGTCTGTCTATTCTCGTGCTAGAATGAGTGATTACAGCTATGGCAGCAGTTCGCACTGTCACCTTGGCGGCTTCATCAGCCAATGAATTCCCTTCAACGTGAACCCCATCACGTTGATGACTCAGCGTTTGTATCACGTGAGCTCTTGGCAAGTCTATTTTTAGCTCTGCCACTTGTTCCCAAAGCAATTTGTGCTTTTTCATGCAACCTTTTTAGTCTTTTAACCCATTCTGACCCCAGTAGTGAAGATATTCTTGTAAGACTGAACACAGTAAAATGAATTGCACACCATAAGTGTGGGGAATTCCTGATCCGTATTTATAAGTACCAGTAATAGGGCTTTTAATTCTGCCAGCTGTGACGTACAGTCTCCTAGAGACTGTGTTTTCGTACTGCTAGAATGAAACTTGCCTTCCTGCATATATCCTTTAACAATCACACAAGCTGCGCTGTATTGCTGTTTACTTCCTGTGGCAGGCTGAGCAGAACCGTCAGTGTAAATACTGTATTCATACTGATCTAGAGGCATTACTTCATTTTGAAGAGGATATTCTTGTTCATATTGCAGAAATGCTTGCGTTTTTAATGTAGAATCAAATTTGTAGTCTACATTTGTCGCAGTGAGAAAGTTAGCCTATTGTATCCATCGTGGATGTAGCGCTTTTGCGTTTAGAACGCTAGCTTTTGTAACAGCCTCTAAGGCCGGAACTGGAGTTATGACAGCTATTTGTTACCCCTGTATCAGTGCTCTTTCTCTCACTACAGCAGTCTGTACTGCTGTCAAAATTTTCTCTGTAGAAGCAAATCGCATTTCAGCATTTGTGTACAAATGTGATTTGTATGCTATGGGTACCGTTTCGCCTTTATTGAAGGTTAGGTAAGTGTACCCTGATTGACCCACAATTATACAGATCACCAGATTTGTGGTATTTACACGTGTGTGTAGGTGTTTGGAAGCTATCATGTCAGTATGTAAGGAACGAAGGATATCTGTGTGTTTCTGTGTCCAATGTCTGATTGAAAAATCAGGTCTGATTAAATCGTAGAAAGGTTTTACCTTTTCTGCGTAATCCAAAATGGATGTTCTGCCAAAATATAGGAATCCCCAATATGGATTGTACATTTTTCAGAGTTTTTGGAGGTTGGAGCAGCGCTCACTTGTCTAGAAAGTTAGCTGCTAGGCTTTTTCCTTCACTTGATAGCTCATATCCTAAAAATAGGACATTGAGGTGGGCTATTTTAAATTTTTTAAAGTTGAATTTGTAGCCCTTACAGGCGAATCCCAAAATTATGTTGCACACCCTGGTCAAGTGACCCAATAAATCATCATCAGTCAGATAAATATCATCTCCATAGGACAATGCCTCCTCATCAAAATTTTGAAGTAACTCTGTTACCCTAGCTGAGAACAACCCGGGGCTATTCTTATACCCTATGGGCAGTCGACAGAATTTACGCTGAAACCTAGGGCTGAGAATGCTGTCAAATATCTGCTTTCAGGCGCTATATTTTGGCAGAAAAATCCATTTGAGAGATCTAGTGTAGTTTTGTATTTTTTCCAAACAATGTTGTTCATTAATGCAGCACTGTGTGCATTCTGTACTGCAAATGTCTTTGTGCATGTGTTCAAATGTCTGTAGTCTAAAACTAGACGGTAAGAATTATCAGGCTTCATTACGGGAAATAAAGAATTATTAATTGAAGAGGTGCAATTCACTATTACACCTTGGTATTCAAGTTGATCTAAGATTTCCCTGACTTGTTTATTCGCTTCTTGTTTCATTAGGTATTGTCTCTGTGGAGTTGCAGTACTTTTTACTGGGATTACATGGTGTGGTGACTCAGTATCCCACCCTAAATGGTTGCGATATAATGCTGGAGCAAGTGCTATCGCCCACTCCTGCGCGTACAAATGTTTTAGGGATACTGGAACGAGGTCGGAAAAAGCTGGTCAAATTACTGTTTCTCTCTTTGGGCACTCCATAACAATCTCAGGTGGCCAATCTTTTTCAGCCAAAAGAATGTCATAGCCATAAGTCAGATTCTCCCAAAAGAGACCTTTGATTTTTCTGGGTTTGTCCCCCTCCATCTGGAGTGTTATTTCATATAACGGGTGTGGGACACTTACCCTAGTATCAGGTGTCTCCACTGTGATATGTTCACTCAACGCCGCTGTCACCAGAAATTCCATCAGGTTTTGGCTAGCTATTGTTACTTCTGCTGCGCTATCTAGCATCACCAGAGCCCATTCCCCGTTCAGAAGTTGAGTCCTCAGTATCCTTGGCATTTCTTACTTTAAGACCTGCCACTCTCTTCTTTTTGAATTGTGGTTTTGATTTTGGTTTATCTTCTTTTTTGATATTATAGTCTGAAGCGCGATGCGTGTCTCTGGACTTTGTATGATCTTCTTGTCTGTGTTCTGACCGTCCTTCCCTCTCGGAGTTTTTTGATGAACCCTGAAAGGAAAGAGAAAAACGTGTATCAGTATCCTGATACCTGTCAGGTTTTTTAATGTCATCACGATTCCTAAGGTTGTACCTCCTTTTGGAGGGCTCCTGTTGAGGAGACCCACCCCTTGTATGTGATCTATTCTCTCTATTCTTTTGTTTTTTATTGTCCCATTTCTTCTTGGAAGAATCAGGTGCTTGCTTGGTGTTATCCTTTTCAGGTCCACCCAAGAGCTGAGGTTTTGTTGCTCTAGCTCCCAAATTATCTCTACCTAATTCGGCATATGTATCTTCTATAATTTTAGGTAATTCACGCTCCTGTTGTGTAGGAGTAAAATCACTCAGGCGTTGGCGTATTGCCACTGCTGCTGCCTCCCGTTTTTTTTATGTTTGCCAATATAATAGTTGATACCTGGGCAAAATTTCCAAATAATTTAATCCCTAAGTTCAGAGCACGTTCTGCTCCATACTCATTTTGTATTTGTCTTAATACGTCTCGTATCACTGCTATTGAAGGGATACCATGAGTTCTGGTATAGATGTCAGTGAAAACTGTACCCCAAGAGGTACAATCCTCTATCGGGGGAGCTATCCCCATTGGCAAGTATATTGTTAGCATTATGGGGTCCATTCCGATTCGGGCCGGAAAACGTACCGACCGACTCGGCGCGGGAATTTATTCCGACCGACACGAACCGCCGCCGTCCGACCCGGGTAGTACGATGAAATGCATGTGAAACCCGACCGACGCGGACGGAATACAAAACGAACGACCGAGCTGGACGGAAACAAGCCATCCGGCCGGAAAAACACTCGAAACTAACCGACCGACACGCACCCGGATAGCGACCGAACGAAACGTACCCGCGAACTCCGACCCGCGTAGTACGATGCTATGCGTGCGAAACACGACCGACTCGCACGGAGCACAAGCCGTACGACCACACGCACACAAAACCCAGCCGAATCAACCCAATACTCCGCGACCGACTCGTACGCCGCACATGAAACCAACCTGAAACACAGCGGGAACGAGTCGGACAACATCGCATCAGACAACAGCAGCGTCCGACTCGGACACAAGAACGACTCCTACATGCACCCAAAGCACCAAGGGAAAAAAGTAAAAAAAAATGGCCAAACAAGCTACCACAAAGCCAATAAATACTGGGGGTGGGTGAAAAAATGGAACAAGGACACACCCCCAACCCCACCTACATAAAGGCCACAAATCCCTACCATGAGCCTTTGCAAATCCCACAGACCTGCCAGCAAACAACACCATCACACAGCAACCACAGACACACTCACAGCTCATGCATCACACAAGCCACACACCATTACCACACTTACAAATAGCACCCTCACACACACCCAGCTAAACCTACACTCACACACCCCCACTTGCACACACACACACACACACACATCAATCACCACCACCACCCATCACCATGCCCCCAAAGAAGAACCACAAGTTCCTAGATTGTGAATTGGAAGTCCTGGTAGACGAGATACTCAGGGTAGAGCCACAGTTGTTTGGTACATTGGTACAACAGACCCCCATGTCGCAGAAAACCAAGATGTGGGCGAGGATTGTCGACAGGGTGAATGCACAATCACCATGTTTGCGCACAAAGGAAGACATCCAGAACAGGTGGTATGATGTGCGCAGGAGGGTCCGGGACCTACTGAAAAGGACTACATCATCAGCCAGCGCACCGGCAGTGGCCCTCCTGCAAAACCAATATACATCAGGCCCTGGGAGGAGAAGGTGCGGGCCATCCTACCACCAGTGAGCGTATATGGACTAACAGACATCCCAGAGCCTGGTGAGTACACAACTTATATACACAATATGGTGTGACAATACACACACAGCACCCTCAAAGGGATAGGCAAACCATGCACCCTCACCAAATACACAGCAAACAAAACATACTCATCCCAAGATGTGAATGCCAGTCAGACAAACAGAATACCTGCCATCTCATGGTGACATCTAACTGTGTCATGACATCAACAAACCTAACAACAAATACAGCAAGGCAGTGGCACAAATAGAACCAACAAACACTCACAGATATATTGACATCACTAGAACACCACCTCACAGGGAAGATCACTGAAAGGAAGGAATTCTGTGTATGCTGGTAAAGTCAGTGTAGCCAATAGCATCATGGGAGTTGGAATCATAGATATTGCTCAGCCTCACAATTGGCCCATCAACACCACCCTGAACCATGCTCACATCACAGGGAGAGGAAAAGGACTCACACGATGGCTGACACTGGGTACTGCTGGGGGGAGCACAAGGCCCTGCAGGTAACTGTGCAACAACCAACAGCAGGACACCACTAAATGACATCCTGAAAGACAACTTGCACTCCCTGCAATGGAAGCACGTTCCATGGTGGGATATCTGGCTGGGTGGGAAGGAGGACTCACAGCACTGACCATAGTCACAAGCACCTCCCCTCACACACACCCCAACACTAACTCCACAGAACCCACCTGGGAGAATGCAATGCCTCACATTCTAACTCAAGATCCCACAAAGACCAACCAGCCGGGCTCATACTGTGTGAAGCACAGGGACACTCTTGGGACTGGTAGCCAAACAACCGCAAGGAGAACACTCTCACCCAACCTGTCAGCACAGGCACCCCACCCCACAGGGAAGCAGAGTCCAAAGGAAGGAAGGATGGGCATGCTGGGAAGGGGGTGGAGGCAATAGCATGATGGGAGTGGTAGTCACAGATGTTGCTCAGCCTCACAATTGGCCCATCAACACCACCCTGAACCATGCTCACATCACAGGGAGTGGAAAAGGACTCACAAGATGGCTGACACTGGGCACTGCTGGGGGAGCACAAGGCCCTGCAGGCAACTGTGCAACAACCAACAGCAGGACACCACTGACTGACATCCTGAAAGACAACTTGCACTCCCTGCAATGGAAGCATGTTCCATGGTGGGATATTTGGGCGGGGGAGAAGTCGGCCCGGATGGCAACCAAATACCACCAATGCTGGTCAGGCACACACCTCAACATTCACATTGACATGCCACAGGTTGGCAGGACAATGTGCTACACCAATATCACTCACTGACTGTCATAACTGAGTAGAATGCAATGTCCAGGGCCGCATCCAGAGGTACAGTCACAACTGTCCAGTGTTTTAACAATTGATGCCTGTAGAAACATACCATACAATCTGTGTCTCACCCCAAAACAGGTGAAGATGGGGACTCAGCAGCAGATGAGGAGGAGTCCATGTCCCAGGCTCCGGGGGACACAGAGCGCACTGGTGTGGATCAGCCTCTGCACTCCTCGGATGGCGAACAACAAGCTGGACCCTCCAGTGCCAGTCATCATGCAGCACCAGCAGGACCAACATCTGCACCCCCTGCACCCACCCCTCCAACAACTGCCAACACACAGGCCACCCCTGCCAACACGGACACACCAAGGACCACAGGTGACAACAGCGCAGGGACCCAGGACCAAACTGGAGCCGCTGCCATCGATCCCACTAACAACAACCCAAGTGGGCACACGGTCACCTGTGCGTGGCACCGCAGGCCCTGCACGTGTTGCCAGGGGTGGTGGGAGGGGTGGTAGACACAGGTCGCTATTTGCAGAGGGGTCAGGACTGCGTGATGACCCACAACTGGCACGCATTGCAGATGCGTACCAGACCAGCACCGGAGAGGTCACCCAGGTAGTGGGGATCCTCAAGGACATACAACAGCAGCAGGCTGCCCATCATGCCCGCTTGGACTCCCACATGTCCCGTGTCGAGACACACATGTCTCGCATGGAGTCCAAGTGGGACACATTGCAAGAACTCACAGCGGTGCATAGGGACATACTGACATGCCTCCGCCAGATCAGCACCAACATGGCCTCACCTCCCTGTGCGCCCACAACATCTGTTGCCACTACATCCGCAACAGCAACAGGGAGGGAGGAGGACTCTGGCGGAGAGTACCCTGCACCGTGGCAGCCGGCACCCGAGGATCCCCCCCCAAGAAGAGGGGCCGTCCGAGGAGGCCAAACTGAGAGGCCGATGGCCAGCTACATCCCCCAGGAAGCCAACACCTGTTCTGGAACTTTTCCTCTGTGTGCAAACTGCACGCCCTGTCGATGGCAACCCAACTCGCCCACATGACATGGGGAGCTCTAGTTGTACAAATTCATCAGATGACTGTGAACAATACCCTGGACATTCCATCTACCAGGACTTCCAATTCACATGGGAACTTTGGATTCCAATTGCTATGTACAGCACCCACCATCCTGTGCACCATCCCCACACCTTTTGTAAATAAACTCACCAAAAAAACATATCTGCCTCTGTTGTGATTCCAACGTGGTCTCTGTCATGGAGATGGTGATCAGAAATATGACACTGTACATGCTGACTGCTACAGCAAGTCCAACACCGTCATGGCGACGTGACACATATGAGGGAGACACACCACTAGGGCCACACAACACATACACACCAGGGCCATATGACTCATCCCCTACACTGATGTTGCCTGGAAATACAGTGCAATGCACAGACACCACACATATTCACAGTCTGTGTCAGCTACAACACAGGTGCAGTAAGCAAATGTCACACAGATGTGTGACTACGGACAACGCACACCCCAAAATGTAGAACAGGTTTATTACACATTTGCTACATTTTGTTTCCACTACAAATGCAAGCTAATCCCACCTGGCTGTGGCCACAAAGTCAAACAATGCAGAAGATAGAAAGTCCAGGGGTGTGTGGCACATCACCTGTAGGGGAACAACTGCTGCCACCTTGGAAGTTGAATCATTGATTCGGGGGATCCAAGTTGTTCTAACAACTCCAGCAGCACCCTGTGAAGGACAGACATGACACACACTCAAAAGCACAGAAGAACAGCACAGAATGGCAATACTCATGTCTAATACCTGTCACAAGTTAAATACACAAAAGCAAGTTAGCATGTCTACACTGTTGGCAAGTACAGACCACCTGCAAGGACACATCTCCGCATGCATCCAGTCAAGTTGCACATGGCCACACTCAAACAGCACCAGAGCACCACACACACATATCATGCAAATCAAATTCATTGATAGTACAACACTCTGGATACTCACATTCAGCTAAAGAAGTTGGTGATGAGCTGTGTGCGGACATCACCATCACCATCATCATCATCATCACTGGCATCGTGGCCCAGGCCTGGATCCTCCACAGGTGGCGGATGTTGGTCATCGTCATCCAGGATGAGAGGCAACTCCTTCCGCACTGCCAGGTTGTGGAGCATGCAGCAGACGATGATAATCTTGCACACCTTTGCTGGGGCATATGGGAGGGCACCTCCTGTCTTGTCCAGGCAGCGGAAGCAGCTCTTCAGGAGACCAAAGGTCCGCTCAATCACCCTCCTGGTCCGACCATGTGCCTCATTGTAGCGCATCTGGGCTGGTGTCACAGGGTTCCTGAGGGGTGTCAGCAACCACGGCATGTTGGGGTATCCCGAGTCACCTACAGACAGACAATTGCACATTAGCCAACATTGAAAAGTGTGCGGAAAGCAACATAGCACAACACACACAATGGTACAAAGTCAGTACACACCGACAAGCCAAGCACGCTGGTTCGGCATCTGTGACATCATCCTCGGGATGCGACTACTCCTCATCACGTAGGCATCGTGTGCAGAACCGGGGAAACGGGCACAAACATGTGTGATGGTCATGTTTGCAAGACATACCACCAGAGCATTGTCAGAATGGTAATGTTTCCTGTTCCTGTATGCCTGCTCATGTGCCTGTGGTGGTACCAAAGCCACATGTGTCCCATCAATGGAGCCAATGACATGTGGCATCCTCCCCAGGGCATAGAAGTCACTCTTGACGTCAGTGAGTCGGTGACGTTGTGGGAAATAGATGAACTGGTTAAGGCATCTCAACATCGCCACCAAAACATCGCGTAGCACACGGCTGAACATAGTCTGTGACATACCACCAGTAGATGCCACAGTGTGTTGAAAGGTACCGGTGGCAAAGAAGTGTAGGGCTGCCATCACCTTTACCTTGGGGGTCAGCGCTGTTGGATACGGCCGGCCAGGCTGCAAATGTGGGTCCAACCGCACTGCCAAATCCTCAATCAGCTGCCTGGTGAAGCGGTACCGTCGGATGCTGTCACGTTCCACCATCGTTGCCAGGTCTGGGAATGGTCGATGGACAGCAGGAGCCCTGCAGTGCAGAGGTGAAGAAGTCAAGATTGTCAGTCACCCCACATATATGCCATTCACCATACTGTAGTTCACATGCTACATCATCAGCAAACACTAGTACTTGATGTGTGTCTCGTTCTGTTTGGACACATATGGCACCCACATGGACATCATGTAACATCTCTGTTCAACATGTGTGGACAACAGGTCCCAGGGTGTGCTATGTGAAACCATTTGGCTGTGTCACAGTACCCATTTACTGCACTCACATTCCACACACATACCACAGTGACGTCTGGACAGATGCGCCACAGGCATCTCAACTCATTGACAGGTAGATTCCCAGGGAGCCTGTCTTGCCACATGGACACTGGCATGACATGGCGTATCATGTACACGTCAGAAAAATCAAACATGACTCCCACAGGTAGTGCCCCCTGTAGCCTCTGCAGGACAGACATGGACGTCAGTGACACACACACACAACATCTAAGTCCATGCACAAACAACATGGATGTGGAGACTGTCTCCCATTGTGCACATGGAGTCAGACATGTGAAACACAACATGCACACAGACTGCGGAAGGACATGACTATTGTGGCAATGGGCCACCCTGTGATGTACATGCTTTCCCACATGAGCCTTGGGGTATGTGACATGTCATACATATACACAACCTGGAAATGTGACCATGCAACATGCTCCAAAAATGAACAGTTGCACATCCCAGTGGTCATGTGCACGACACACAAAGGACCCTGTCCCCATTAACATGTGCACAGCCTGGGTGTGTCTGCCCCCAAGTGCCAGCCCGATAACAACATGTACACACCCATACACAGATAAGGTCATGCTGCCACACATGCCTTAGATACAGTGTGGACTGGGTGTGGTGTAGTAGGTGTGCCCCAGAGTCACTGGAAAGTATATGTGGCTGGCATAGGTTCACCATTGACCAGCATGGTGACACATGCGTGTGACCTGTACAGGGACGGGTTGTACAGCAATGGTCCGATCGGTGTGCCCGCTCGGACCATTGCATTGCATGTTAGCGGGTACGCGTTGTATCGCGGGTACGCGTTGTACAGCAATGGTCCGATCGGTGTGCCCGCTCGGACCCTTGCATTGCATGTGAGCGGGTACGCGTTGTATCGCGGGTACGCGTTGTACAGCAATGGTCCGATCGGTGTGCCCGCTCGGACCATTGCATTGCATGTGAGCGGGTACACGTTGAATCGCGGGTACGCGTTGTACAGCAATGGTCCGATTGGTGTGCCCACTCGGACCAATGCATGCGAGCGGGTACGCGTTGTACAGCAATGGTCCGATCGGTGTGCCCGCTCGGACCATTGCATTGCATGTGAGCGGGTACGCGTTGTATTGCGGGTACGCGTTGTACAGCAATGGTCCGATCGGTGTGCCCGCTCGGACCATTGCATTGCATGTGAGCGGGTACGCGTTGTATTGCGGGTACACGTTGTACAGCAATGGTCCGATCGGTGTGCACGCTCGGACCATTGCATTGCATGTGAGCGGGTATGCGTTGTACAGCAATGGTCCGATCGGTGTGCCCGCTCGGACCATTGCATTGCATGTGAGCGGGTACGCGTTGTATTGCGGGTACGCGTAGTACAGCAATGGTCCGATCGGTGTGCCCGCTCGGACCATTGCATTGCATGTGAGCGGGTACGCGTTGTATTGCGGGTACGCGTTGTACAGCAATGGTCCGATCGGTGTGCCCGCTCGGACCATTGCATTGCATGTGAGCGGGTACGCGTTGTATTGCGGGTACGCGTTGTACAGCAATGGTCCGATCGGTGTGCCCGCTCGGACCATTGCATTGCATGTGAGCGGGTACGCGTTGTACAGCAATGGTCTGATCGGTGTGCCCGCTCGGACCATTGCATTGCATGTGAGCGGGTACGCGTTGTACAGCAATGGTCCGATCGGTGTGCACGCATTGGCTGGGGCCTGGCATGGCAACGGATGCAGTTTTTGAATTTACAACGAGTCTGATGCAGTGAATTCAGTTGGCCAGCCACAACGATGTTGCAAATTCATGGGTGTCATGAAGTTGAATATTTGAAGGATGCTGTGGGCGTGTATTGGAGCTGCTATTCCATGGATTGGCCAGATTCAGAAGATGCTACCGACTTGGACCTATCACTTTGGACACATGGGACAGTATCTGCCTCTGCAGCACACATATAATGCTGGCTGTTCCCCTGAGAGCTCACTTGCCTGCACTACATGCTCCTGGACGACATCTGCCACTACACTGCTGCTGTCTCTGCATCCTCTGGCTGCTGCAATGGCACGTACTGTGGAGAGAGCCCCAGCCTTCACCCATGAGGAGAACCAGGCCCTGCTGGACAGCCTCCTTCCACAGTACAGCAAGCTGTATGGGACACCAGGGGAGCAGGTGAGTGTGCTGTCCACTGCCTCACTAATTGTGCATGTTGCCTGACTAGCAGGATTTACAGTGTGCACACCACTGGCTAGCATGCCCACTGAGTAGTTCGCACCCCCCAAAGTGTGTAGTCACTTGCACTGAACAGGTACAGTGGAGTGACAGTGCATTCAAACACGGTTCACTACCCATGCAATGATACCATGTAGTAACTGCTGGCAAACTGTCCATAGCCCTCGTTGCACTGCCTGTGTACATCATATGCCCCTGTGATTGAGACATGTATTTCCAACTGTGTGATGCACGGATATGTTGCATGTGTAGTAATGGCCTTTTCACTTTCTCATCCTCACAGGTTGATGCCCATCGGAAGCAGAACATCTGGCTGGACATCGTCCGGGCAGTCCGATCCGTGGGGGTCTACAAGCGCTGGATCCGCAACTGCCAGAAGAGGTGACAGGACCTTCGTGGCTGGACCCGGAGGATCGCAAGGGTCCAGCTGAAGCTGTCGCCTCCTCGCAGGAGGGGCGGACACCGGACCCTGACCCCCCACATGCTCCAGATCCTGCCGGTGGTGTTCCCGGAGCTGGATGGGCAGCTGAAGGGCAGACAGCAGCAAGGAGGGGTTGAGTCTAAGACTGCACTGTGAACTCTGTCTAACATGCTATGTGCCCTCCTCTGGCCTGGTTAAACTTCCCCAGTACATCAGTCTTGTTGTCCAGTACCCATGTCCCTCTATTGTAACCTGGCCACTACCCATCTGATGTGCCAGTGTGCTCCTTACGCTCAGGATAATTGTGTCACTTGGGTACAGGGTCCTAGCATTTTGCTTTGCTCAAGGTGGTGACAGAGTTTGTTCCTGTGACATTGTGTTTGCCTTCATGGGTGGGTCAGTTGCTCACACAATGCCTGAGTCGTGCTATGTAGTCTGGGTGTAACTTTGATATGTGATCCACTTGCACATCTAATTCACCACATGTCCCTGGGGTATTTGCCACACCCCCATTCTGCGGGTGGGTAAATTGTCTGGGCCTCAGGAGTATGTATGTCAAGTGTGTCACACATGCTTAGCCACCTGCCCACTGACCAGGGCTCATCCCTCTTGCAGGTGGAGCCGGACAGTCATGCCTACTACAGGGCATACAATACACTCTGTACTCCCACTCCCGTGTATCATCTGACATGCTGTGCTCAGTGAAATGTTGCCTCAGGTGTCTGCCTCTGTGTTGTTGTGCTGTTACTACGTTGTCGTGACTCCTGTGATGTCCTTCGGTTAGGGGTCAGCATGCCATCTGCTATTGGACCATGTGAGACAAGACTTCTGTGACTCATAGGTGTTTGATCACTTGACTGTGCAGACAGGTGTATGAGACTGTGACTTTCAGGCAGCTGTTCATCATTCACAGCACACTGTGAGGTGCTCTGGATCAGGGAGTAGTGTTTCATGTCTCCCATTTGTCCAAATGGTGTGCAGTGTACAAATACTGGTTCAGAGGATGTGGTTAGTGTGGGATGAACATGTGCACTTGTCAGTCACATTACTTGCCTTCCCCATGTCCTTGGATAGTGACACAGTGCAGACTGTTGTTTGCTGGCTAACATGGCCATGTGACTTGAGACAGTGATGTATGAATTTGCAGGCATGCCTGTGTCATGGCATTAAACTTCCTAAGGGTGATCCTGCAGGGTGGTGACATGTGCAACAGGCACCCCATTGTGGCATTGACTATCCGGACATGGGTGCTTCATGGGGTCTGGTGCTGGTATGCATCACATGCATTTCTGTTTAGGCTCAGGCCGTACATTTAGCCAGACACCTGCACTGACTCAGTGGCAAGTGATGTGAGGTGGGCATGTTCACATACTTCACCGTGTTCTCAGCAATGTCCAACTACTGTGTAGGTGGTGCATGTGTCCACACTGGGGTCTTACCATCAGACGGGCACCAGACAGATGGGTGCAAGGGCAGGAGGGGTGTCTGTTCCATGGCTGACCATCAGACTGACAATTGGCTTCTCCTAATCTGTGTGATGACTTTTGGCAATGTTCTACTAGTGATGCCAGGGCTTGCTCTGTGATGTGCTGTACTTACTGTGGTGTGTGCGGTCAGTGCAGGTGACTGATGTTTGTCTGTTTCCCTAATTGTTTGCATATACATCCACAGCCACAGGAGGGGACAGCTCCACGGACCAGGAGGAGCAGCGGAGCCAGACTGGGTCAGCGTCCGACGAGTGGTCAGAGGGACCCAGTGGCACGGAGGGCGAGGGGAGCCACACCGAGGAGTCCTCAGCACCATCCACCTCAGCTGAGGACCACAGCAGCTCAGAGGATGACTCCCTTGTGGGGGCGGGTGTCAGCAGCCACCACACCCCAGCTACTCTGTCTGATCCCGCCACCACCACCACCACCACCGCCCTCCCATTGGCTCCCATTCCTGAGGTCCGTGGAGGCTCCCGTGCTCGGGAGCGTGTCTCCTTCAAGCCAGGCACCGCACCCCCTGCCCCTGTGTCCCCTGCTGCCCTGAGTGAGGAGTCTGTGTACCTCCTTCGGCACCTCCATGTAGGGCAGACAGCAATGCTGACTGTCCTCCATGCACACACCACACTGTTGACACAGCTGGTGTTGTTCATGGAGGGCATCTCAACGGGTATGTCTGCCCTACAGAGGAGCAATAGGTCCATGGACTCCTCCCTGACGGCAGCAGTGTCCCTCCTCCAACAGTCCCTCACCCCTCCCACCTCTGCCCCATCCACACTTCCTACCACCCTACCTGTCCAAAGCACATGCACACCTGCACAATCACACCAACACACAGACACGAGCAGCACCCACCCACCCAAAAGCAAGGCAAGACCTGCACACAAGCATCCTCAGGGGACTGATTCCACACACACAGGGGATGGGGAACTGACACACACACAGGCAACCACAGTCACTCCGCAATCCTCAAGATCCTCTCCCTCCAAGACCCTTTCCCTTGCCTCACCTGCAACCCCACATACACAGCAGCTCTTCCTCTCTGACCTCGGCCTCTTCCCCTCCAATACCGCTGATCCAGCATACCGGGGGAAGAGGAAGTCCACACACAGAGAGGAGAGTGCCCCTCGCCCCCGGACACCCTCCCCCAGGCGCAGGCAGAGTGAGCCCCCACCCGTAAGTCCCCCGGACCCGGAAGAGCAAGACCCCGCCACCGCCCTGCAAGTCACCCACCCAGTCTCTCACCTCCATCCCCCAGGCCACCACTCCACAGGTTCCACCGCCACACCCTGCCCCAGGTTCCCCCACACACCGATACCGCATCCCCAAAGTGCTCAGGCCCTCCCCCTGCCACTTGCTCTTCCACCCCCAAACCAGACGCTCTGCCTGTATGTGCCACTGGTGTGGAGACCGTGTCCCCCCCTCTGTCCTGCCCAGCTCTTCTGCCCCCCTTCCACTCCCTTGGAGTCATGCACTGCGGTGGAGTCCACAACAACCCCATCTGACTCAGGCACTGCATTGGGGACCCAGCCCACTCCATCTGCCCAGCCCACTGCAGTGGTTGCAGCACCAACACCATCGGACTTGAGCCCTGCGGTGGTGCTGGCCCCCTGAGTCAGACACCTCCACTGCAGTTGCCGGTGACACTCCTGCACCCACCTCACCTTCCCTGCCTCCTTCTGGCATCCCCTGATCCTGTCCCTGCGGTGCCTGGCCTGCCCCTCGTATGCCCCTCCAAGGGGGATGTCCCCTGTTGGTACCTGTGCAGGCAAGCAAGTTGTGACGAGTAGTTACACATCACCCTGTTGGGACTGTATATTTGGACTGGACATTTGCCGTTGTTAATTTTGGACTTTTGATTTGAGTTGCACACTTGCTGAATAAAGCCTCTTTTTGTTTACTTGTGGTTGATCTTTGGTGGTACATGAAGTAGATGTGTAGTATCATGCATTTGCTGTTGTAATTGTGTTCAGATCAGGTAAATGAAGTTTTGCTGTGATGGGCTCCATGTGGCCCATGGGATATGTGTCCTAATCTAGTCTGGATCTATAGCATCCCTTGCTGCAGTCTGAGGGTGTAATGTTCAGCATTTGACACAGGGATGTACGTTTAGCATTTGTATATTACCATCTTTGTCCTACACTGTTGCACATCTGTTGGGCTTACCACTGTCCAATGTTCCTGGTACCCTGACTGTGTGCCCGTCTCCACTGGACATGCAGTTTTGCACATCAATTTTGGAGGACTCATCTGTGTATACAGTACAACTGGATTGCCACGTGTTTTGGGTGTATGCAGATGACTGACGTGACACTCCCGTACCCAGGCTGATGTGAGCAGAGGCTTCTGTGTGTTGTAGTTGTTGACTCACTGACGGAGTGTCCTGCTGATATGTTTGAGTCGTGCACAGACAAGGTTTGGCACAGCGGAGCTTCCACAGGAGTGGAGTGCCCTCATGGCTGTGTGTAATCTGGTGACATTGCGTGTGCCCGTGTTGTGTGTTGTGTGAGCATGTCTGTGCATGTTCCCTTCCCTTTTCCTACACAGGCTGTGTCCCTAGAGATGTTCCTGTTTCTGATGGTTGCAGAGTTGGTATGTGTTCACCCAGCATCTTGGACCTGGTTTCTCCGTGATGTGGTTGCATGGCAAACTGATGTTCATGAGGTTGTCATCCCAGGTTGTCTTTCTTGTCAGGTCTGGGGATGTGGGCAAAAGCAGATGGGACACATTCAGGATTCCCCTTGGCACTTGTTGTTTACACAAGTAATGTGATTTTGAGTTTGTGTTAGCTTTCAGTGATTGTGACGCGTTGTGTGTGTGACTGCTGCCACTCCTCAGGGTCAGAGCTGCAATGTCAGAAGTTGTGTACGTGTGTTCTTTGTGTCTCACCTTGGCTTCTTCGTTGGTGTGTGACTATGGCCAGGATCCCATTGTTTGTGGTGGATTTCACATCATGCGCATGTACGGCGTACTGTGCAGTGTGTCATGCATAGACGAGTCATGTTGAGTGGGCATGTGTGATGGGTTTCTGCACCTTAGTTCCCCCCACCACCCCTGGGATTGTCATGGGTGCATGTGCAATGTCACCAGTCCATGTGAGCTTCACTGCTGCACATTGTTGCAGATGAGGGTGTGTGGTGTTGAGTGTGCAAATGTGAGTTGTTGCACGGCTAGACCACTACCTCCATATTGGCCTTGGCTGGCAGGCCCTGCTGATTGATTGGAGCTTGTGTAGGTGTGATGGTAGTTTGTAGCTGAGGACACATGGCTGTGGTTCACAGTGTGATCAACATCTACCTTTGTCATCACAGTGGAATTGTCATGCAGGCTAGTGTCTGCACAATGTGGGGTCCCTGGGGGTAGTGCTGTGGTGGGTGTGTCTCTTGCTGTGTTAGTTGCTGTTCCTACAAGCTTGTGTGACATGTGTAATTTGGGCTCCCTCTCATCTGACAATGCGAGATTTCCCACATAGGGGAATCCAATCCATGAGTTACTTGTGTGTGGCACTGTATACACATCTGTGTAATTGGGATTCAGGCCTCCTCATGTGTTGTGTGGTTGCCTGGGGACACTGGCACACACCCCCATCACCTGTTGTCTATGATAGGATGTGTGAGTCTGCCTGTTTGTGTCAGTGCATTTGCATCACTGCATTGGCATTTCTGTAATGTGCCATTGGCTGTATGTGGTTTGGTGATTTTCCCCTGCTCTCTCTGGTACTCCTGGGTCATCAGTCAGCACAATGATCATGGTTTGTATGTCCCATTGCTGCCATGGTATGGTATTTGCTCACCTGACATCCACAGTCTCCACAGATTATGTACATTTGTGTGTCCATAGGTGCTGATATGTGGGTCAGCATCATGATGGTCACTTCTGTCATTGTGGAATCGGCTGATTGTTGGCAATGTGGTCCCCCATGTGTGATGTTTGTATGCACATGGACATAAAGCGATGTTTCTGTGTCACTGCACTGTTAGCCTCCCCCAATATATGTTGCAATGGGACACAAGCAGTACTATGCCACAGATGTTTTGGTTGTTGTGTGACCAGGATTCATCCATTCAGTTTGTCTTTGGCAGCTTTTACCATGCCTACACTTACCTTATGATCACCGTGGTGATGGGGCTTTAGGCACCATTGCCACACTGATCAAAAGGTCCATCAGCCTTGGACCCCACACTTACCTTTTGGTGACTGTGGTGATGGGCCTTTAGGCACCATTGACACACTGATCAAAAGGTCCATCAGCCTTGGACCCCACACTTACCTTTTGGTGACTGTGGTGATGGGGCTTTAGGCACCATTGCCACACTGATCAAAAGGTCCATCAGCCTTGGACCCCACACTTACCTTTTGGTGACTGTGGTGATGGGCCTTTAGGCACCATTGACACACTGATCAAAAGGTCCATCAGCCTTGGACCCCACACTTACCTTTTGGTGACTGTGGTGATGGGGCTTTAGGCACCATTGCCACACTGATCAAAGGTCCATCAGCCTTGGACCCCACACTTACCTTTTGGTGACTGTGGTGATGGGCCTTTAGGCACCATTGACACACTGATCAAAAGGTCCATCAGCCTTGGACCCCACACTTACCTTTTGGTGACTGTGGTGATGGGGCTTTAGGCACCATTGCCACACTGATCAAAAGGTCCATCAGCCTTGGACCCCACACTTACCTTTTGGTGACTGTGGTGATGGGCCTTTAGGCACCATTGCCACACTGATCAAAAGGTCCATCAGCCTTGGACCCCACACTTACCTTTTGGTGACTGTGGTGATGGGGCTTTAGGCCCCATTGCCACAGTGGCCATGGTCGGCTTGTATTGTGGAGGCCACACACTTTTATGTGTGACACATGTGTTAGTGGGTCACATTGTATGTTCATTGTCATGTTTAGTGTTGTAGGCATTTGACATGGACTACACACGCTTGTCATGTTGTTTGGGTGGATGTAATTTTCTGTTCTTCCTTATGTGGGAGTATGCTGGTTGTGTCATGCATTACCTGTCCTATGAGTAGGGTTGGTGGTAGTGATAGGCATCCAGCCCCCATGAGTAGGGGGTGGTAGTGATAGGCATCCAGCCCCCCTGAGTAGGGGGTGGTAGTGATAGGCATCCAGCCCCCATGAGTAGGGGGGTGGTAGTGATAGGCATCCAGCCCCCCATGAGTAGGGGGTGGTAGTGATAGGCATCCAGCCCCCTGAGTAGGGGTGGTAGTAGTGATAGGCATCCAGCCCCCCATGAGTAGGAGGGTGGTAGTGATAGGCATCCAGCCCCCCTGAGTAGGGGTGGTAGTAGTGATAGGCATCCAGCCCCCATGGGTGGGGATGGTAGTAGTGGCAGCCATCCAGCCCCCTATGGGTGGGGATGGTAGTAGTGGCAGCCATCCAGCCCCTATGGGTGGGGATGGTAGTAGTGGCAGCCATCCAGAGCCCATGAGTAGGGGGTGGTAGTGATAGGCATCCAGCCCCCCATGAGTAGGGGGTGGTAGTGATAGGCATCCAGCCCCCTGAGTAGGGGTGGTAGTAGTGATAGGCATCCAGCCCCCCATGGGTGGGGATGGTAGTAGTGGCAGCCATCCAGCCCCCTATGGGTGGGGATGGTAGTAGTGGCAGCCATCCAGCCCCCTATGGGTGGGGATGGTAGTAGTGGCAGCCATCCAGCCCCCATGATTAGGGGGTGGTAGTGATAGGCATCCAGCCCCCATGAGTAGGGGTGGTAGTAGTGATGGGCATCCAGCACCCCTGAGTAGGGGTGGTGGTAGTGATAGGCATCCAGCCCCCCTGAGTAGGGGTGGTAGTAGTGATAGGCATCCAGCCCCCATGAGTAGGGGGTGGTAGTGATAGGCATCAAGCCCCCATGAGTAGGGGGGTGGTAGTGATAGGCATCCAGCCCCCCTGAGTAGGGGTGGTAGTAGTGATAGGCATCCAGCCCCCCATGGGTGGGGATGGTAGTAGTGGCAGCCATCCAGCCCCCTATGGGTGGGGATGGTAGTAGTGGCAGCCATCCAGCCCCCCATGATTAGGGGGGGTGGTAGTGATAGGCATCCAGCCCCCCATGAGTAGGGGTGGTAGTAGTGATGGGCATCCAGCACCCCTGAGTAGGGGTGGTGGCAGTGATAGGCATCCAGCCCCCCCCTGAGTAGGGGTGGTAGTAGTGATAGGCATCCAGCCCCCCATGAGTAGGGGGGGTGGTAGTGATAGGCATCCAGCACCCCCTGAGTAGGGGTGGTAGTAGTGATAGGCATCCAGCCCCCCATGAGTAGGGGGGGTGGTAGTGATAGGCATCCAGCCCCCCATGGGTGGGGATGGTAGTAGTGGCAGCCATCCAGCCCCCTATGGGTGGGGATGGTAGTAGTGGCAGCCATCCAGCCCCCCATGAGTGGGGGGGTGGTAGTGATAGGCATACAGCCCCCCCTGAGTAGGGGTGGTAGTAGTGATGGGCATCCAGCACCCCTGAGTAGGGCTGGTGGTAGTGATAGGCATCCAGCCCCCCATGGGTGGGGATGGTAGTAGTGGCAGCCATCCAGCTCCCTATGGGTGGGGATGGTAGTAGTGGCAGCCATCCAGCCCCCCATGATTAGGGGGGGTGGTAGTGATAGGCATCCAGCCCCCCATGAGTAGGGGTGGTAGTAGTGATGGGCATCCAGCACCCCTGAGTAGGGGTGGTGGTAGTGATAGGCATCCAGCCCCCCCCTGAGTAGGGGTGGTAGTAGTGATAGGCATCCAGCCCCCCATGAGTAGGGGGGGTGGTAGTGATAGGCATCCAGCCCCCCATGAGTAGGGGGGGTGGTAGTGATAGGCATCCAGCCCCCCATGAGTAGGGGGGGTGGTAGTGATAGGCATCCAGCACCCCTGTGTAGGGGTGGTAGTGGTGGCAGGAATCCAGGCTCCTATGGGTGTGTATGGCATTGGTGATGCCCATCCCACCCCTATGATTGTGCAGTTGCTAGTGTACGTCATTTGTGCATCCCTATGTGTGCGTGACTTATTTTAGGTACGTGTAGTTAGTTTGTATTGTTGGTGTTCGACTTACCGTCTGCGCCGTACGCGTCCGAATCGGTCCCGGTAATAGATGTAGAGTATTGGTAGGACCTGCGCGATGGGATTCATGGTTGGTTCGTCTCGTTCGGGTTTCGCGTGTCTTCGACTCGTACTCGTCGCTGGCTTGTTCGTCTCGTAGCCATGGATCGTTTAGTGACGCGAAACGGAGCTTATGCGCGGCTCTCCCGGATGCTGAAACGTGCCGGACGTAGCGACGGGTTCGGCGCGTACGGAAGACGCATCGTACTAGTCCGGCCGGAAGGTGCTGTGTATTTGGTTCCGTGCGACTCGATTCGGCGTTTACGGATCCGGCTCGGGCGGAGAAAAGGAGCTGGATTGGGTAAGTTCGGCTCGCTCGTGATCTGGCCTGTTATGCGCATCGTACTTGTTCGTTCGGTAGAGTGTTCGAGTCGGTCGGGAAACACGCGTTCGGCTCGTAGTTTTTCCGGACGAATACTGTTGGGTGCGCTTCCGGCCCGAATCGGAATCGGCCCGTATGTGTTTTTCTTGGGGGCCTCTGTGTGGAAACACTGGCTCTACTTGTGCGATTTTCTGAGCTATCCAGAATGTCATTTGCTCGTGTTTAGTGGCCATTTTACCCATAACTGCGTTCAGTGTTTGTGGAGTTATTTTAGTTACAGTTCCTTGTATTTGTCCTGCTTTTGTAACCCTTGTAGGTTTGAAGTGTGAGTGTTCTCAAAACGAACTGTGTTAGATTTCTGTAAAGTTTTATTATTTCTTTATGTAGTAGACGTAAGTCTGCTACCCGCATTGTGTCAATGTCTGGACGCGATGTATAGGCAGCTAGGACCGGCCAAGTGGCTCCGTCTCTGCCGAGCGGACCGAATCTCAGGTTATTTGTTGTGTGTGGGAGGGCGCCTTTAAACCAGTTTATGTGCTCCTGGTAGGTGAGCGGAACTTCAAAGTCCTTGTATGGACAATATTCCTCTGGTATTTCATCTTCAGTGTATGAATTAAACGTATTTGTGTGTGCATCTGCTGGTGGGAATTTGACCCATGAATAAAATACCTCTGCCCTGTATGACTCGTGTGCCTCAATCACAAAGGTTACTGTCCCACCTCTTGCTGTGACTACAAATTCTGCTAATTTTAAAGTAAGGGCAGTTCTGACATTTTCTGAAATGTTTATAGCACCTTCTTGTTCTCCTTCCCCTGCTGCATTCGCACATAATGCTGACGCAGCATTTTCTTCGACTGACATTGTTGAAAAGAGTTTCAAGGAAACCGAGATAAGGCTTTATGCACAATAGGGAACTATTTATCCTTCAAGCTTAAATAAACCTACAGCCAATACATAGGATATGCCTACTCAGCTGCGGTGGATTTTTCCCTTCCCACTCCAGTTGTCTCTGGGTAAATGTGAGTAGGGGTCTCTGAGAAAAGCACGACTGACCTACTCAGATTTGACCGTTAAATAAGAACCAAACCAACATTGGCGGCGCCATGTCGTGTAGTTCCTATAAATCTATATAGGATGTGCGCATTTAGACAACATAAACTGTGGGATTGGTGTCCAGACTGTTTCCAGACCCCCCCACCGGGTATGTTCGCCTGTATACCAGCTAGCTCACAGTGCCACTGCAAACTCCTCTTACCAAGGAGAGAATAGTTCCTGGCAACTATCAAACATGACAACCCTTTCCCATCAGGGATCGTGGAAACAGAACAGTACTTTTCGCTCAGTCACTCATGCTCACTTTGTTCTCAGAGAGATACACAGAATAAACGGTGGGGACGATTTCAATAAGCATTTATTGAACCAGTGTCATTCTAATGTAAATTAGGTGTGCTGAAACAACCATAAGACAGAAACAGATATAAATGATTTTAAGCACCAACAGAGTAAATGGATGGTAGATTTCTACCATAGTGCTAAAAGGTGCTAAGACAGAATATTGTCTATGTTTAAGAAACAAGGGTACCCCAGTGGTAGGACCAGGGGTCGTTAAGGCGGTGTGTAGAACAAGGGTCTAGTAGAGGCCAAAAGGGTCCTCAGGTAGCCTGGGCTATTAATGATTTAAAATTAGTGTTAGTCAAATGAAATAATACAAAAAAGTCCCATAGGGACTTGTATACTTAATATATGTTAGGACGCAAGGTTTGAAATGACGACTCATTTATTATCTTCCTAAATAGAGTATCATATACTTCAGTAATAGTTCCAGTGCTCACATATAACGTGGACGTGCGTGAAGTGGGGGAAGTGGTAGTGACATTAAAAATACATCGCATTGAAAAAACAACAACAGTAATAATCTGAAAAACTACTAAATCAATTGAATGCAGTAATGGAGTTTTTGTTGGCGAGGTCGACGGCGTTTCGATCTCATAACATTGAGATCATCATCAGGACAAGAGAATGTGAGCAAAAAAGAATCTATAGGGAGGAAGAAAGAGATTCAAAACCTTGGTCCTAGGAGCTTGTACATGCAAGAGTTGTGCACAAGGCTGTAATGGCTAAAAAAGGGGGGGGGGGCGGTATCTAAAGTGGGGCCAAGCATAGATCATTCACGAATTAATTCAGAAAAAAAGTGGAGGAGCGCGTATATACATGTATATACTTTCACAAATTGAAATAATGATGTTTATTTATTTAATTTCTACCTTGCATTCCGTAAATACAATTGGCTCTGTCATGATTGTTTCTATATGTATATAATTCTGTCTTATTTCCTAATTTTTGACGCATGTGCCTTGGCTCTCTATAGCCAGTACTACCGCTGGAAGTCCATGACCCCCACCCCAACATGGCGCCTTTTGAATGCCGCAATCCAACGTTAGGCTTCTCTCTATGCGCACGGCCATGCTTCGCGCATGCGCGCCCTACCGGCGCGATGACTTCTTAAACCCCTCTCCTTCACGGAAGAGGCCCGTGATTAAATCTCCCGCTGACACCGGGTCTCGCCGGTGCACCCCGCCAACTTCATCCACGGAACTCAAGTAAGTCGTTTCTTGGCATCCGCGCAGCTTACCCCACCGGTTCGTGTCTGGCAGCCGCTTACTCCCTTCCCCTTGTTTCAGGTAAACGACCGCAAACGCCAGCCTGTAACGGCTCTGCCTTAATAACTTTGGACTACTGAACTGAATCAAACGTCCACACGCGGCTCCTTAAGTAAGTCGAGTGCACGTTGGTTTTCAAGCAACTGCCCACGCCCGTCCTACTCGTTCAGAATAGTAATTTCTGCACCTTTCTCCTTAGATTTCTGCTGCATGGCATCTGCCTAATTCAAGATGCTCTCTTGCACTTTACGCTGCCTTAACCGCTACGGCTTCCTCAACTAGTCTGCACTAATTAGCCAACTACAGACGTCCCAAACGAATTCTACATATACCCATTGACGGGACCTGCTGAGCTATTACTCGATCTACCCTCGCAGTAAGCAACAGCACTGCCGCGCTACACCCCCTCATTCCATGACTGGCACGTCCCTCCCCTATGCCTCTTCTTCACGAGCCAGCCCCTAGCTGAAATCCATGCATGCCTGCACTATTGCCCATGTTGGCCTTGTGGCGCTCTACCGCACGCCTTTTCTTTACGCCTGAAGCACTTAACGCAGTCCCGTTGTAATCTGTTACTGCACGCCTTTTCATAACGCCCGAAGCACTTAACGCAGTCCCGGCGTAATCTGTTAACGCGCTCCTCCACTTTTTTCTGAATTAATTCGTGAATGATCTATGCTTGGCCCCACTTTAGAAACCGGCCCCCCCCTTTTTTAGCCATTACAGCCTTGTGCACAACTCTTTCATGTACAAGCTCCTAGGACCAAGGTTTTGAATCTCTTTTTTCCTCCCTATAGATTCTTTTTTGCTCACATTCTCTTGTCCTGATGATGATCTCAATTTTATGAGATCGAAACGCCGTCGACCTCGCCAACAAAAACTCCATTACTGCATTCAATTGATTTAGGAGTTTTTCAGATTATTACTGTTGTTGTTTTTTCAATGCGATGTATTTTTAATGTCACTACCACTTCCCCCACTTCATGCACGTCCACGTTATATGTGAGCACTGGAACTATTACTGAAGTATATGATACTCTATTTATGAAGATAATAAATGGGTCGTCAATTCAAACCTTGCGTCCTAACATATATTAAGTATACAAGTCCCTATGGGACTTTTTTGTATTATTTCATTTGACTAACACTAATTTTAAATCATTAATAGCCCAGGCTACCTGAGGACCCTTTTGGCCTCTACTAGACCCTTGTTCTACACACCGCCGAGACAGAATATTGAGTTGGAAATATCGACTTACACAAATATCGAGTTGGAAATATCGTGATTCAGAAATATCGACAGCAAGAATATCGTGGTCAAGAATATCGAATTTAAGGTACGAAATATCGTTTTAAAAAATATAGAAGTCATTAATATTGTTTGCAAAAATATTGATGTTTAAAATATCGATTTTTTAATTAGTGTTATGTATTTTAGTTTATATTTTAAATTTATGTGATGTATTTTTTTGTATAAGTATTGTTTATGTTTTTTAATATATGTG
Organism: Calotriton arnoldi; assembly: GCA_963921515.1. Taxonomy (NCBI): domain Eukaryota; kingdom Metazoa; phylum Chordata; class Amphibia; order Caudata; family Salamandridae; genus Calotriton; species Calotriton arnoldi. The sequence goes on from CAWUFW010012750.1 coordinate 399,003, forward strand.
TTAAATTTTTAGTAGTTATGAATTTTATTTTAATTTAATTTAGCATGTTCCGTAGCGGGTTGTGGGTTTATAGGGGAATAGGGTGGGAAGTAATTTAATTATATTTACTTATAATAAATTAATGATTATTTTTTATTCATTTAATTTAGATTTTATAGCGTTAATTGTGGGAAGTAATTTATTTGTAATTAATTATTAATTGGTTGTTAATTAATATTAATTAATTAATTGATAATTAATTATGGTAATTGTGTATTTTTTTTAGGTGCAGGTTGTGGGGTTTATAGGGTTAAAGGGTGGGAAGTAATTTATTTTTGATTAATTAATAATTAGTTGTTAATTTATATTAATTGATTGAGAATTAATTATGGAAATTGTGTTATTATTTTTAGGTGCGGGTTGTGGGGTTTATAGGGGTAAAGGGTGGGAAATAATTTATGTTTAATTCATTAATAATTAGTTGTTAATATATATTAACTAATTAATTGATAGTTAATTATGGTAATTGTGTGATTTTTTTAGGTATGGGTTGTGGGGTTTATGAGGTAAAGGGTGGGAAGTCATTTATGTTTAATTAATTAATAATTAGTTGTTAATTCATATTAATTAATTGAAAATTAAATATGGAATTTTTGTAATTAATTTTAGGTGTGGGTTGTGGGCTTAATAGGAGTAAAGGGTGGGAAGTAATTTTTGTTTAATTAATTAAAAATGAGCTGATCATTAATATTAATTAAGTAATTTATTTTTAATTAGGGTATTTGTTTATATTGTTTTGTGTGTGGGTTTTATTGTTATAGGGGTACAGTGTGGAGAGTAAATACATTTTACTTACTTTATGTCAGCATGGAAGTCTTTCTCCTCTGCCTGCCCCAGCAAAGATATGGTGTATATATACCCAAAATGTACCCTCAGGGGTTCTACCTTGCAGTGTCATGTCGGCCGAGGATGACGGAAGGGATTACCCTTATACATAGTTATTATGCAGAAGATATTAATCCTGCTGTGATTCTGAGAATCCTCATGCATAATAAATGAGGCTAGTTTTCTGGGAAAACCACACAACATTTATGCAGCACCTAACTAGGTAAAAGGTCAATACCAAAAACCGTTATGTAGTACAATGGCAGGGAAAATGTAGGTCAAAGATTAGGTGACTACCCTGGCCTATATTGGGGTACAATACAAAACATAACACCTGGTGCAAGGGGAGGGACGTGCAATATCTATGAACACACAATGCAGGGACATGCGCACACAACAGATGGCTTTCACCAGTGACCAGACTATGCCTATTGGACTGGGAACTAGCTCCCTGTATCAACTGGGGGCTGTACAAACACAAATCCATATCACAGGAACATACGAAATAATGACATGGAATGTACAGGGTCTAAACATGTTCAAAGACACAAAGTGATCTCATACATAAGACAGGAAGGTGTCCTACTGTCATCCATCCTGGAAACTCACCCAGTTAACCATGTACAAGGCTGGTTTCCACAAGGGGAATCCTGGTATGAGATCAAAGCAGGACCCTTTCATGCCCCAAGAAGTCATCAGACCCCTGGTGGAGGACGTGCCGCATTTATCGATACATTAATGATATTATGTAGCAGGCTGAGTGATGAGATCACGGTGTGATGTGGGCATTACAACTATGGACTCGAGTCATACTAGACCAAAACTTTCAAAACACCCCCAACCCCAGTATGCCACCCACTCACTAAAAGAAGTTACGCAAAGCCTACACTTGTGGGACATATGGAGCACACATTACTATGGGAGGAGAGGTAACTCATTCTACTCCCCAGTCCACTACGTCCATACGAGACAGGACATGGACTTCATTTAGGAAGTGCTTAGAAGACCAGAAGCTAGATTGCATTTGGACCGGATTTATTTCCAGTCACATACCCTTCAACCTCTGGCTGCCGTTTCATACTTTCTTCAGGGAGTGAACCCTTCTAGGGTAAATGGGTAAATCTTTCAGGGAGTAAAGGTTTCTCCTCGGCTGACATATCAGCATTCTTAGGTGCCTAGCCACAATAGCAATTTCTGTTGAGTAACTCCTGCCAGCTCTCCTCTGCGGGTTGCATATGGATCCTTTGATGGACTTTCCAAGTTTTTTCTTATTTTCTCCATTTGTTAGAAAATCCTCAATGTGTTTCCCATCCATGGCCTGTTCTCAACTCTATATGCCATGCAGGCACAAAGACACCATCCTTCCAACTTTTTAGGTGCTGAAATTATCTGTTGCAGAAGAGGTCAGTGGTGTGCAAAGAATGTGAATTTGGCCATGTGTGAGGCTTCATGGCTGCAATGTTTGCACTATGTGAAAAACAAGGAGACCAGACGCAAGTGGAGTCAAGACAGACAGACTACATGCCCCTGAGCACCTAGGGACTCTCACAACATTTGCATTGACGGTGGCCATCGTGGAATCATAGAGTTCCTTGTGTTTCAGAGTATTCCTTGACAGGCAATTAAGGTACTTAGGGACAGATTTGTGATTGTTCCATGCAGCGAGCCACCTTGCTTCTCTGCGTGAAAGGGAACGGGCAGGAATGCACCATATTTAACATTATACTGCGCATTGATGTCCATTCCTTGCACTGGTGCAGAATGTGCTGCCTAGCGCCAGTGCAGGCTCTTTTGCGCCATTTTGCAAGGGACACCTTTCTGCACAAAAACATTCCTCAGAGGCATTTTCTTTTTTCTATGTGTGCTGAAGAATGCAGAAGAGGAAAAAACGAGGAGAAATAAAGATATTTCTCCTCGTTACACCACACCTGGGGAGGCGTAGCATTTTGACGCATTCCCAGGTCTACCAGTAATAGTAAATCTGTGAATGCGCCAAAATCCATTGGTGGATGTGTGGAAACACCCATGCTCCAATCATGAAAGCCTCTGTTGGGTAGAGGAACTTGGCACAGTGATTTACGCCTGTCTTCTGTTTCAAGCTATGCAGGGTGGCCTTGCGTGGCTTGAGAAATCTTAGGTTTTGTGTCACCTTTGCGCCAGCTTGCGTGGTGCAAGTGCGACGCAAACCCGTGATAAATCAGGCCCTCAGTTGCTGCAGCCAGAACGTTCTTGCCAGGAGGGCGGAAGTCACTGCGCTCTCATCTGGAGTTTACGAAAGACTACCGGAAGCACAGAAGCATTCTGGGATAACACTGCAGGCAAAGGATTCTGACCTCCGGTTTGCAGACAGAGTCACCTTTTCTGAACATTACAGGGTCTGTTGCACCAATTATTCCACAAGAGGAATCCTCAGCTTGTACAGACACTATTTGTGTTACTTTGACTCACATATGTTATTAAGTATTACCAGTGGTGGGAAACCAATATATATATCATCTGGAGAAAGCACAATACTGCTGTGTTCCTATGTTACAGCTGAAGAAATTGTCTCATTAAGGACCTTTCAGATCACAAACTTGATTTACAAATCACTGAAAGAAGTTGTCTGTATAAAAATGAATACTACAACACAGGTTACATAATACATCTGTACTAAAGGTTTCATTTCTATTTCGCCTCTAGGAGGTCACAGAATTTCAACCAACCGTACAGCGTTGGGTATAAAGAGGCTGGCACAATCCATATCATGTTATATTATCAATAGTGAATTGTGATAAAAGCAGAGAGCGATAGGGCGCGTGAAAGAGCAGAAGAGGCCAAGGTTGAGACGTGAGGGAGTGACATAACCACGGCTCTGTAGGGGGTCATTGAAGGTTACTCCATTCACAGTTTTAATATTTTTATCAACCTGAAGTAATAACCTCGTACATCTTAAATTTAGTGGGAGTGAACTCCAAAGTGCTGGTGCCCTGGTGCTTCTTTTTGGGCGCTATAATTTCTTAGTTTCAATAGTTAAAGTTTGAAAGCTTCTAACATTTCTGTGTCCAGGGTAGCATCAAAAAGGAGTGTCGATATTCAGGTTGCTTTGTATGTGTGGCTTTATGAATGATGTGACTTCTTGAATTTAGTCCTAGCTTCAAGCCAGTGTAGGCCTCTGAGCAGAAGCGTAAGGAGCAGTGCTTAATTTGAGCTGGTGGTTTCCGGTGCTCGGCACTGGCACTTAATTGTGAACACCGGCCCTATGACATTTTGCCACACGGTGGCACTGTTTGTGCAATATAGAGATGACCAGAACAACAGCTGTTTATACATTCAATATACATTAAAAACGTTAAATTCCTGACACCCAAGCCATTCTTATAGCTTTGGAGGCCTGGATTAGTCTGAATAATCACACTTGTAGGCGTGTTATGGTTGGGAGTTGCACTGGTGTTGTTGTTGGTAGCGCTGCCAAGGCAATGGATGGTTAAAGCTGCAGTGGCCTACTGGGGAGGGCCCTGGCACATATTGTATTACAAATTAAGCACTGGTAAGGAGGTCATATATTCTTGTACCTGAGACACGCCTAGCAGCGGAGTGGCACTGCCTTGATGGGGTGAGTGAAGCGACCGGGGTACTAACCAGTGCACCATTACCAATCCTTGATACAACCAGTCCCTGACTGAGGAGTAAAGCTTTGAATCAGAGATGTTTTAAGCCGCAGGGTTCTCCAATGTCGGTCCCGGAGGGCCGGATCCATGCCAGATTTTTAGCATATCCACATTTAGATAAATGTAGTTATCTTAAAAATCTGGCATGGATCCAGCCCTTCAGGACCGACATGGGAGAACTGCATGGCAAAGTGGGCTCTTGCCCAAGGCACCCCCTTTCGAAGAGGCCCCATGGGAAGGTGAACGTCCTCTCTATCTAGTGCACCCTTGTCTGTTTCCATATCACAACCGCTCTCCTCTGCTTCTACTTCTTCCTCTGAGTTTACCTTTCTTTACACAGTGGTATGCTATGGATTTTTGGGGGTTCTGGATTAAACCATTTTTTGTGTGAAGCCTGTTTCACAAAGTTTGTTTGGCATCATGTAGGCTTCAACTAGCAGAAAATGTGTAATACAATTCAAACGTGGTATGAAAGGGGCCCCAAAAGATGTCCTACCCAGTGCCCCAAAAATCCTTAGGACGACACTGCTTTGAATGCAGCATTCTTAGTCTGTGTTGTCATGGGCAAATGTGAATCTAGCCAAAGGCCCAGACATTTGACATTGCTGTGACACCATTGGGAAAGGCAAGCATGTTACCAGGGTGGGAAAGGGAAACATGCTATTGATGTCCACAAGTTGCCAAGAATTACTTCCCTTGAGCCAGGTCTGGCCTTTTATTAGGGTGGGAGTTGGCATCGTCCCGTAGAAACCCACAAGGTGCTAAGAATTATGACCAGTGTGCCAGGGCCAGCATTTTACCAGGGCGAGCAGTGAACACAATATTCATTCACTCCTCACTCATGCACAAGCACTCACAAACAGAGACATGCACGCACACAGACATGCACATGCACACACACAAACAACACCAATATACATATTTTATAAACATGTACCATTTGCTGAGTTCTGCTGATTCTCTAGGCTGCGGCTCTTCTTCCTCAGACAGCTGGCCTCCCAGCTCCAGGCCGGTGCTCCCTGGAGGAGGGCAAACAGGACTGCCTTGGGACTCTGTAGGGTGCAGTGGGTGGGAGAGAGAAGTGTGTGGGACGGGGAAAGAAGAAACTGGACAGGTGGGAGTCCCTCTGAGGAAGTGAATGGCACACGTAGGAGTGTCTAGGAGGGATGGAATGAGGGAAGGAGGGAGGGGGGACATGAGAGGGGAATGGAGCAAGTGGGAGCGTCGTGGGAGAGGGCAAGATGGATGAGGAAACTGAGCCAATCCCCCGCTCCCTCTTTAGTGGAAGAATATATTTTTAGGTCGAGCCTAAGCAGCACGCATGCGCTGGCTGCAAGACATAGTGTATTCAGTAAAAGGACTTTGATCCTGCCTGCTGTCTACCATAGGTTGACTCCAGTGTCGCTTTTAGATGCAGCCTCCTAACTGGTTCCCGGAGCCGATATGTCACTTCCCTTCTCAGCTGAGGAGCACCGGCCAAGTGCTGTATTCTTAGGCTTTAGGTGTTTGTGTTCCTGTGGGGACTGCTTTCCTTGCCTGCTCGTGTTTCACTGTGAGTGCGTGTTCTCTTCTCGGACTTCCATCAGCACTCATAAGTGTTCTGTTTTGTTTCAAATGTCAGATGCTGTTTCCCAGCGCGTCTTTATTTTCTTTCTCCGACTTCAAAGAGAGGATTTCCCTGTTTGGCTTGTACGCCTCCCCACCCCCTCTCCTTTTGCTGCTTGAGCCGTTCGTTTTGCTTTTTTTGTCCTTTGTCACAGTCTGCATATTTAGCCACGCCCCAGAATCCAATCTACAAACAACAAGGTTGCATCAATTAATTTATCCCTTCAGTAAAGGCATCAGTAGATCACAGTTCTGTCAAAGAAATCTGGTCTTCGTGTTTGCATTGCAATAGGTGTAAAAATATGACATAGGAATAGGATGCAGATATATAATGCATTTTTTTTCCAATGGGATTTCTCCTTTCCCATTCGCCTGTTTCACAGCCCATCTTTATTTTCTTTCTCTTACTTCAAAGAGAGGATTTCACGGTTTGACTTGTACGTCCCACCAACCTCCTCTCCCTTTGCTGCTTGAGCCGTGCCGTGGTGCTTGTTTTTTTGTCCTTTGTCTCTGTCTACATATTTAGCCTCGCCCCCACAGATCTCTTCTTTCGCTGCTCTCAGTCTCTCCTTTCAGCTAGAGCATCTACAGCCTTCGTGCTATCACTACCGGTGCAACAGCCGTTTTATAACTTTCTGAGAGAGAGAAATAAGTAAAATTTGAAAAAATAAAGTCTAAAACCACTGGCGATAACAGTGGAGGGGTCAGAGAGGGTGAGTACTGTAGACGCTGGTCATTGTGTATGTCCAAGCTTGAGAATCAATCATGATGTACATTATGTAGCATGGGTATAAGGAAGGGCAACAAACCAAGGGCGTACAACAGTGTACCTAGACACATTCCTTCCATATGAATTTACAGAAAGTGTTCAGTCCATCTGATCTGCCCACTTCCATGCCAGTTGTGGCACCCAGAAACCACAGTTTGTAGAACCCAGAAGCCACTTTCTGCCTCCTTCACTTCCATGCCAGTTGTGGCAGCCAGCAACAGAGGGCACTTTCTGCCTCCTTCACTTCCATGCCAGTTGTGGCACCCAGCAACAGAGGGCACTTTCTGCCTCCTTCACTTCCATGCCAGTTGTGGCACCCAGCAACAGAGGGCACTGTCGCCTCCTTCACTTCCATGCCAGTTGTGGCACCCAGCAACCACGGTTTGTAGCACCTCGAGGCCACTTTCTGCGTCCTTCACCACGACAGAGCCACGACTCCACACCCGCTGTGAATCAGAGTTTGAGTCATTCTCTTTCTCTATAGCCTTGTACATTGTCTTATTCTGACAGATTTCGTGAGCACGTTCTTAACATTCGGATTTCACCTCCTGGCTGCTCCCAGGCAGAGAAGGGACAATTCTGAGTCGTGTTTGGCATGTTGCACCTTCTTCACGACAACATAATGCTCCCAAAAGGCAGCGTAACTACACAACGCCATATCTGACCACTGAAGAGCGGGGATAGCTCAGTGAAGGTTGCTGGGATGAATATCATTACTTCTGTTGGGTCGTTATAAATGCAAAGATGGGCATTTAGCATTCACTCTTTACAGAGCAATCAAATGTTCTTTTTTACGCACTACCCACTAAATTTCTGTAACACATAAAATAACTGGAAGAAAGGGCCTGGGAACGGATAATCTATTTAAATCGTGCCACATGCCTTCCAGCTGAAATGAAATAAATGTTATTGTTCTAGTAAATTGTGCGGTAATTGTTTTATTCAACATGAAAAGTAACAATAATGGCATTGTAGCTGGGTGCAGAGCTGAAATACTGCTGCCTTTATGCTGCTGCATGTAACCATGAGGGTGAGAACCGGATGAATGGATCGTGAAGCATGTTTGTGCTTCATTCTCTCAGAATGTAAGTCTTGTGTGTATAAGTCCCTTCTGTTAATATGATGTTTCACTGTTATCCTGACTGGACCAGATTTGCACCACTCCCAGTGGTAGCCGTCAAAGCGCATTTTAAATAGGATCTCACTTGTATCAAATGCAGCAAATTCATAATGATGCGGAAAACGCTGCAGCCACAGAATCGCATAATTCAGTTAAAGTAGATGTTTTGATATAACCTTTGTTTTGCACCTTTGTAATTACTAATATCTTATAACCAAAACACCCCTTCACCGATAACATTTTCAAGTTGCACTCCACACCAAGCCACATAATTCCAATCAGCATAATTTCACTCAACGCCACACACTTCCATTCCACACAATTCAGTTCAGTTCCACACATTTCCATTCCACACCACATGATTCGACAACAAACCACATAATTCAACTCAACAACACAATTATACAACACACCGCATACACCCAATCCACAGCACAGAATTCCACATCATGCCTCAAAATTCAACAAAACAACCACATAATTAATCTCCACTACATACCACTCTACAACACAAAATACCATTCCGCATAATTACACTCCATGACATACAATCCGACTCCACATAATTACTATTCATATAATTCTACTACACATCATGCCACATAATTCTACTGTTGCGGGGATTCTGCACATATACAGAACTATGCGCAGGAAAACAGGACCTCGGTGTATAGTGGTGTACCAACCATCCACCTTAGTGCCCAAAATCCCAACCCGACTAGCTATAGTGTCTCATTCGTTCTCCATACTACAGCGAAGCTACCAATGATTAGACATCCCAGAACACGGACTCTTTCAGGAATCGCGGGAGCAAGAACACTCTTTCATTACTCAGTCATACTTGTCCACAACGTGCGTATTAAGAGACACAGTATAGTTTAAAATGTTTATTTTAACTAAGACGTGCTCTAAGACACAGTACACGTGCCAGTACTAGCAGCATAATGCATAAAGACAAAACAGTAAGCATTGTGACAATTCCATAGAATACAAACGGGGACAGCATTTTATAAAGACAGTGGATAAAGGACTATAATGCCTTGCCACCTTCCCCGTGCTAGTAACTAGTTTATTATAAAAATAGAAGACCTCTGGGCTTTGTCAGGGGGACCCCATACCTCAAGAACTAGATGCAAGGTTTACATCATCGGACAAGCACAGCTCTTCTCCCTGGAAAGGTTTTTCTCCAAGTGCCTCTAACAGGTATATTGCAATATTAAAAGCACTCGAATATCAGCAGTACAGCTGTGCTTCGTGTTATGTCTAAGTGCGTGGGGCTGACCAGAACAGAATAACAAGGGACGTTGTTTTTCAACCTTGTACATTGTGTGCAGACGAAAACCACAGAGAACAGCAGAAAATGTGAAAGGCAGAAATGTAGACAGTTCTCATGAACATAGGCACAAGCAGAGTCTGGAAAAACAAAGTCACGAAGTAACGTGTGCAAAAGAGGCATCATGGCAGCTAGACCTATGCTAACTTAGCAATGTCGACAATGAGGCCACAATCCACACTACAGCCTCCCCTGGTCACTGTTACAATGTAGGGTATGCCAGCTTGCAACCCACAGCAATCTTGATTATTTAAAAGCAGATAGCTACCGTTAGCAAGCACAGTGAAAGTAGGTGATATAGCTGGAACAGGAATACCCTTTAAAACACATGCAAGATTCGGGGCAGAAACATTACAAGCCCCGTGCAATTTAATGTTTTTACAAACAAGGGAACGACCCACTGTAGAATCGCAAGACTCCCCAGTAAGGTACACCTCCTTGACATCCCTAAGGCATCTGTATGTGAAAGGAAAGGACCACACTTCATGCAGAAAGGTACTGCCCAAGGGCTCAAATTGGCCAATCGGGTAATGTTTCATGCAGGAACTGAATTCAAACAAAGAAAAAGGCAAAGAGATAACCCCGTGTATGAGCCAAACTACAGAATCAGTTTCCGCTACAGAGAAAGGTAAAGGATCTATTTTTTCTATATGTAGAAGAGTGTATGTTGCATCTTTCATGGACATGAATTGCTGTTTCTCAGTCAAGTTAAACGGCAAAAACAATGCGGAAGCGTTTAAGTAATCCCATGGTACCTTCCCCATTTTCAGAGTTTGCAAAGTCCATGCAAACTGCATCACTGAACGCAATTGATCCTGACCATGATATAACACAGACACTTCATCTTGTACAATATCAACAACAGAAGAAACAATATTATCTAATGTGTAAATGCGGGTAGACAGCGTGTTAATACTATTGTCAATAACAGCAAGTACTTTTTCTAAATTTGCTTGGTCTATTTCCCGTAAACGGGAAGCAGCTTCTATTTGAGAAAGCTTCCAGATTTAATTGTAAGTCGCATAAAGAAATCTTTTCGGTCTCGGGCCTCTAGGTCCCAGCACACAGTCGGCCAGATCGATGTTACTGGATAACAGGGATAAATGTTGTTTCACGGACTTTAGTGTAGAGTGCTGCAACCACTGCTTACATAATTTACCAACTGAATATGTTGTAACCGAACGTGAGTGAGAAAAACGTGGATCAGGTTTATCCTGTTTGTAACCAGGAGCAGAGTTATGAAAATGCAGTTGGCAGGCATTAGAAGCTATCGGCCACACTAACCAATCTGAGTGATCTAATGCAGAGACATTAAATGAATTATTTTGAAACAAAGCTTGCAACTCGTCAATGGAATAATTTAAATGCAAGCTCCAGTTAGGCAATGAAGACAGCGCAGGAATGGTAGGTGCATTCAATTGTTTGGAAGTCGCCAAACCAAAACAAGTCGTTTGGTATATAGTATTATTTAAAAATAAAATTTGGGTTGGGATGAGGCAAGCGCGATGTAAGGCCTCGGTACCGCATACCTGCCAGGATTTTGTGCCCAAAATAGATTTTAAATCAATGGTGGCTTTCCAGTGCTCATAGCCACCAACAGCTAATGTGTCCATAAAGGAACTGGAATACAACAATTTGGTGTGGGTTAACATCACCTTCGGATTCGAAGAAATGTTTAATTTAAAATAATAGGACCCTGGGTTTGACCTATCAAAGTCTGTAAAATAAGTAAATTTATTTATCAGAGTTTGGGAGCTCCCTTGCAGAGGGGTGGGGCAATGTTCCCACTGGGTATAATTAAAACTACCTCGAAGTGTACTAGATTTATGCAAGAAATGATTACCATAATGTTGGTACCAATACAAATCGGCATAATTAGCAGAATTTAAATACAAATCCTCAGCATTAAAAGCTGCATACTATTTCAAATCGGAAAACAAGGATTGAATTGCATGCACATCCCAATCATCTGAACGTATGTTTTTTTTTACCACATCACCCATGGAAACACGAAGTACATTTGGAACATTGATAATTTCTGTTGGTCCATGAATTTGGAAATTCACTGCATCCCATACGATGCCATCTGCGACTGGAAAGGCGGAAATGTTCACAAATGTCTGGTCACGCCTCATGGTGTGTGAAGAAGAGTGCAGAGCTAAAGTTCCAGCAACAGAGTTCACCGCAGAGCGCTCTGGCAAGTAGTGACCAGATGTATGTCCATGGAGGGACCAAAAAATTGTCTCTAAACCAGGATACAAAAACACTGAATTTGGTTGGGACAAATGATGAAGTGGAAGTCGAGTCAAAAGAAAAGCGGGACTGGTTCAGTGGTGTTGTAGGCAAACCAGCCAATGACTCGCTTGTGGGATAAGCATACTCAGTTTCCTCGTTGCAGGAGGAAGCTGGTGGGTCGAGCAGGCGATCTGGTAGAGAGACCATCCCAATGGCAACATCGTTACATGTGGCGACCGGAGGGCCACCAGCAGGATTCCTTGAAATTTCTGGACATGATACAGCAGGTGTTACACTATTCAGAATCGGCCAGATGTTGTAGCTTGACATTGTCCACTGAGATGTATCTGTTGTCTTTGCGACCAGGGAGCGGTGGTAAGATGACTGTACGAGTACCCTTCAAGCCAAGGACTGGAACCGGTGCACGATAAGAGGGGCAAAATTCTTTTTTGTTCTCTACCTTCTCTCGGACCATATCTCCAATTTTCGGAAGCCAGCCGGCAACCGGAATCTGCAGTGCAGCGTCAGTGGCTGAGGGTAAGTGTTCACTTGCAAGTCTGTCACGGGTCACTTGTAAGTCCTGTAACATAGTAGAATGATTATCTACGTCAAAGGTTGCGGCAGCCGCCGCCATGTCTAGACCATCAAGGTCTGGCACAAACATCTGTATGCCAAAGAGCATTTCGTATGGGGTCCGCCCACCCAGAGATCTTCTAGGGAGATTATTAAGTGCACGTTGCACGCCATACAAGTGGGCTAGCCAGTTCCTGCCAGTACCTAAGACTCTAGCTGTCAAGGATTGCTTTAAGTCACGGTTCATTCGCCCCACAATTGAGTTGCCCTCAGGCCTGTATGGAGACGAAAATTGCACCAGCACCCCCAAAGACCTCATTGCATCCTTGTACGCCTTAGAGGCAAACGCTGGACCTTGGTCGGAATGGAAGGTACCACAGGCAAAAATTCCCACAAAGACACGCAAATCCCTGATGACATTTCGAGCGTCAGCACTGTGTTGTGGCCAAACCCAGATGAAACGTGTGCACGAATCAACTGCAACTAAGATGTATTTATATGCAGTATCAGAAGAAAATGGACCGCAGTGATCAAGATATACACAACCAAAAGGTTTATTAGAAATGCAGAGCTGTGCTTGTGGCGGACGTGTAACCGTAGAGGGCTTAATTTGCTGACAGATGTCACAAGAAAGGACATAATTACGGATCTGTTTGTATATACCACGCCACCAATAACGCTGCTGCAAGAGTGAAACAGTTGCAGACACGCCAGCATGGGCCGAAGCCAAGCCTTCGTGTGCAGCTGTTATCAAAGAATTTCTGGGGTCCGCGTTGGGAATCAGCCAATCACCAACGTCTGGAATTCTTACATAAGGAACCTGGTCGGGACTTAAGTGATAAGAGTACTTGGAAGGGAAACCCGGTGGGTATTTAGAACCTTCCGTTGTAGCAGCAATAGATGCCAAAATCTCATTATCTATTTTTGTCATGGATCTTGTAACTGCTGCTACTGAGCACGTGGCTACTGCTGATTTGGCAGCTTCGTCCGCCAAACTGTTACCGACCGCGTGTGCGCCCACGCGCTGGTGGCCAAGAGTGTGAATCACCTGTGTGAGAGGCAGACGTCATTTAAGATCTGCTACTCGAACCCAAAGCATTTTATGCTTAATTGCACTGCCTTTAGAATCTCTATAGTCATTCTGAGACCAAAAGAATAAGTTGTCATTAAAAGACTGAACACAGTAGTAAGAATCGCATACAATAAGTGTAGTCACATCCGGGTCTGCAAACTCAAGTGCGAGCACCAAAGCACGCAGCTCGGCCAATTGGGCGGTACTGTCTCCCAGTGCCTGCGTGTGCACAACACTCGATTTGAACTCACCGTTCACCATAGTACCTGCCACAATAGCACATGCTGCTGAATAAGCATGCTTAGAACCTGTGGCTGGTTGCGCCGAACCATCGGTGTAAATGATACATTTGTACTCCTCAAGCGGCAGTAAAGACAGAGGAGGAGGATGAACAAATTCATACTGCAAGAACTCCTGTGTCTGAAGAGAGGAATCAAAGATAAAGGTGACATCAGGAGACATCAAAGAAGTAGCCCATTGTATCCAACGGGGGTGCAAAGCCTTAGAGTTTGGTACACTTGCCTTTGTCACTGCCTCAAGGGCAGGATATGGTGTTACCACCAAAATGCGTTTTCCCTGTGCCAGTGCGCGTTCTTTAAATTTCCATTTGCACTGCAGTCAAAACTTTCTCCACAGTTGAAAAGCGCAACTCGGCAGAAGTGTAAAGACTTGTAGGCAATAGGTACTGTGTCACCTTCGGTAAACATCAAGTAAGTGAAACCCACTGCGCCTGGCACTATTCTGATCACCAGGTTCGTGTGGTTATCACGAGTCAACAAGAACTTAGATTCAAGTAGGTCAAACTGCAAAGATTGTAGAATAGCTGAGTGTTCCGGAAGCCAGCATGACTTCGAAAAGGTTGGTTGTATCAAGGCATAAAGAGGCTTGATATGCTGGGCATACTCGGGAATGTAAGAACGCCCAAAGTTAAAAAATCCCAGCAAAGACTGAAGTTTTTTCAGGGTCGTTGGAGGGCGCAGAAGTGCGCACTTCTCCAGGAAGTGGGGAGCTAAGCCCCTACCTTCATTGTTGAGCTTGTAGCCCAAAAACAACACAGCGTACTCTGCGATGTGTGATTTGGCAAAATTAAATTTGTAACCGAAGTCCACAAATTCATGAATAATGCGGTCTATTTGGGAAAGATACAGCCATAGTTCGTCGTCCGTCAGATATATATCATCCACGTATGAATACGCATCTGGGTCTATGCTGTCCAACAAAGAGACAACACGGGCGGCGAAGACCCCCGGGCTGTTCTTGTAGCCCATTGGCAAACGCCGGAATTTTAACTGTTTTCCACCGGAAGTCAAAGCGGTCCATTGACTTCATTCAGGGGACAAATTGTGTGAGTAGAATCCATTGGAAAGGTCAAGTGTCGTTTTATATTTTTTACCAACAAGACTGTCTACTAGCGCAGAACTATGGGTATTCTGTACCGCAAAGGTTTGACAAGGAGAGTTCAAATGCCGGTAATCTAAAACTAAGCGGTACGACCCATCGGGTTTAGAAACCGCAAAAAGGGGGTTATTCATTAGTGACACGCATGTCTCAATCACTCCTTGATATACTAACTGTGTCAGAATGTCTGAAACGGGACCTTTAGCTTCCCGCTGGAGGGGATATTGGGGTTGAGCCTGTGGCATAGACCGCAACGGTATATCATGGGGGGGAGAATCCTCATCCCAGCCCACGTGATTACGGTACAGTGCCGGGGCCTGGGCCATAGCCCATTCTGCTGCGAAAGCCTCCACATGCACCTTGGGGACATGTCGAGAAAAACTCGGAAGGATTACTTCCTCCCCTCTCGGAGCAGTGAGAACAAATGGTGGTGGCCAATCCGCCTCCGCCAATAATATGTCGTAAGAAGAGGTCAGATTCTCCCAAAAGATCCCTTTATTAACACGCTCAATGTCACCTTCAATTTGAAGGACTATATTAAATAGTCTGTCAGGGGGTGCCACTCGGGTGTCAGCTGTCTCGACAGTAATGAAAGTGTCAGTTGCTGTCGCCTCCACATGAGGACGTAGTGCCTTCCGCACTATGGTAACTTCCGCGGCGCTGTCTAGCAGCGTCACTGCCCATGTCCAATTCAGGAGTCTCGTTCTCACCGTCTGTGGCATATCTCGCTGTTAAAGCCACAACTTTTTTCTTCTGAAACTGAGGGCGAGAACGTGGAAGTTCTTCTTGCTTCCCCTTGCCTCCAGGCTGATGAGGTTGGTCCCGTCCTTGTGGGGCGTCGCGACCCTTGCCTTGATCCTGGCGATCCCCTCCACCAGCCTGTGAGCTCGATGGTGCCTGTGAAGAACGAGGAGAACGCTGTTCAGGGACCTGAAACCTGTCAGGAGACTTAATTCTCGCTTGGTCGCACAAATCATAAGTGTGTTCAGAAGACTCGGAAGCCGGTGAAGCTGCATGCGACCCCGGTTTCTATTGTTGCTTCCCCTGCCTCTTAAGTTTCCAGTTCTGTTTAGAAAAGAACGGTTTCTCGTCTTTATCAGACTGAGATTTTTGTTGTGGTTGTGTTTGAGTTTGCGTTTTAGCAAAAGGCTTAACTCCCAAACTATTGCGGCCAATGGTTTTATAAGCCTGTGCAATAATTTTCGGTAATTCGTAAGGCTTGTCCAGTTCTGGGACTATAGCCAAAGCGTTAGCTACTTGAAAGTTAACTGCATCACCCTTGACATTTGCAAGGATTAGATCAGCCACTACATCGAACACTCCCACTAGTCTCATCCCCAATTCTACAGCCGCTTCAGGGCCATGTTCATCTTGAACACGCTTAATCACGGGGGGAGGACCGTCATTGAGGGAGTGCCGAAACACTTCGCATACACTGCCGCAAATACCTTACCCCAGTTGTTGCATTCTGTCAACTCGGGAATTAAGTCTTTTGGCAAACTTATAGTCAAAATCCTGTGTTTTTCCACAGGAGAGGTATTCGGAAACACCGCCTCCAGCTGGTCACATTTTTCAGCAAGCCAATAAGGCAAATCATCTTTATTCTGTGGGTGCTTGCCCATCACCGAATTAACCATGACGGGACTTATAGTTACACCACCAGGCCTCCTGGGTGCGCTGCAACTCCAGGAGGGGCCATCTGGACGTTGCCTGTGACATATTGTACTAAAGCTCTGTGCACACGGACCAAAGACATATGCAGCACGCGCAGTTCATCTACCGAACCGCTAAATAACGTGGATGCGGGGTATACCCGGCCAAAACAGGCCAAGCGGCCCCATCTATCGATAAAGGGCCTAAACGAATCGGGGTGACCGGGTGTGGGAGGGCGCCATTAAACCAAATTCGGTCTTGCCATGCCGTAAGCGGAACTTCAAGAGCCTGATAAGGTCGATAAGCATTAGGAAGGGCCGTGGCAGTGTACACATGGAACAAATTGTCAGCTCCATCCACCGCCGGAAAAGTGACCCATGAATAAAACACCTCAAAGTGGTAAGCCGGATCAGCTTGTACCACAAAGATGAGAGCGACACCCGCGTCAGGCACTCCATACGCTGTCAAATGAGCTCTGAGCACAGCGCGGCTATGTGCCGGGATATTTATATTCACAGCCATTAAGACTAAGAATGAAGAACAACCTAGTGCGTGGCAGCACAATATAGGGTTAACATTAAAGAGAATACCTTTTAATAACTTCAAGCTTGAAAGAACCTATAAAAACATCAATATAGGAGGGTACACCCTCACATCCGTTTCTGGAAACAGAAGTGAGGGGAATTGTGGACAAGCACTACTCAAGCGTCTCGCAGATGAGAAGCAGACCAAACGTTGGTGGCGCCATGTTGCGGGGATTCTGCACATATACAGAACTATGCGCAGGAAAACAGGACCTCGGTGTATAGTGGTGTACCAACCATCCACCTTAGTGCCCAAAATCCCAATCCGACTAGCTATAGTGTCTCATTTGTTCTCCGTACTACAGCGAAGCTACCAATGATTAGACATCCCAGAACACGGACTCTTTCAGGAATCGCGGGAGCAAGAACACTCTTTCATTACTCACTCATACTTGTCCACAACGTGCGTATTAAGAGACACAGTATAGTTTAAAATGTTTATTTCAACTAACGTGCTCTAAGACACAGTACACGTGCCAGTACTAGCAGCATAATGCATAAAGACAAAACAGTAAGCATTGTGAAAATTCCATAGAATACAAACGGGGACAGCATTTTATAAAGACAGTGGATAAAGGACTATAATGCCTTGCCACCCTACCCGTGCTAGTAACTAGTTTATTATAAAAATAGAAGACCTCTGGGCTTTGTCAGGGGGACCCCCATACCTCAAGAACTAGATGCAAGGTTTACATCATCAGACAATCACAGCTCTTCTCCCTGGAAAGGTTTTTCTCCTAGTGCCTCTAACAGGTGTATTGCAATATTAAAAGCACTCGAATTTCAGCAGTACAGCTGTGCTTCGTGTTATGTCTAAGTGCGTGGGGCTGACCAGAACAGAATAACAAGGGACGTTGTTTTTCAACCTTGTACATCGTGTGCAGACGAAAACCACAGAGAACAGCAGAAAATGTGAAAGACAGAAATGTAGACAGTTCTCATGAACATAGGCACAAGCAGAGTCTGGAAAAACAAAGTCACGAAGTAACGTGTGCAAAAGAGGCATCATGGCAGCTAGACCTAAGCTAACTTAGCAATGTCGACAATGAGGCCACAATCCACACTACACCACTCCACACCACATACATCCACGTCACTCCAAGCCAAAGCACATAGGTAAAAGACATTGCCATTTACAAAGGCAATAGCTCTAACTCTCACAAATGCGAGACATA
The DNA here is from genome assembly GCA_963921515.1 of Calotriton arnoldi. Taxonomy (NCBI): domain Eukaryota; kingdom Metazoa; phylum Chordata; class Amphibia; order Caudata; family Salamandridae; genus Calotriton; species Calotriton arnoldi. The sequence continues at coordinate 417,034 of CAWUFW010012750.1, forward strand.
TTGCATTGCAAATGCTGGTTGATCTTTTTGAAGTGTTGTGTCCCCTTGACAGAAAGGCTAGCGCAGGGAACTCTTTTCTCCCTTTTGCTATGTAGGTGCAATGGCGTAACATTAGCCCCGGCAGCCCCTGCGATGCGGGGGCCCCCTCTGGCACTGTGCACGGACGGCAGACCCCTGCCCTGAGAACTCCTGACTTGGTCGGGGGAGGAGCCCCTCCATGTACTTTGTAGGGGGGCCCCCTCAAGTTTCATTATGCCACTGTGTAGCTGTGAGGGTCTCTCTGTCTGCAGAGCAACGACCTATGGGGGTTTCTCTTGATGATGCCCCAGAGTGATGTCGGGAAATCAGACACCATGGATTCACCTCAAGGCACTATGATGTGGTGCATTGAGGCGGAACTTAGAAACAGCTGACACCCCTCGTCTCGTAAGCAATCCGACAACAAACCAAAAACAACAGATTAATAGTAGGCTGGCTTCTTGGTGAGGGAGCCTGCATAGGCCACCACAGGGTGCAATGCCCTAAACCCTGCAGCCTGCGGCATGGCCAGAGGGTGCTGCTTCCTCACTGCTTTCTTTGCTTCCTCCTAGGTAACCCCAAGATTGACCTACTCGCAGGTGATAAAGAGGAAATATGCTAGTATATATTCTCCCCTTAAGCAACCTCCCCTTGAGGACTGGCAGCAGCGTCACCCATCTTTACTACTTATTTTTGTAAAACTGGGAAAACCTCAGGAATGAATATGGCAAACTGCACTAGCTGTAAAAATAGCTCATTTGCCTAAGTGTACTAGTCCCGGCCTGCACTGCTATCCACCCCAGGGCTGCCAGCGAACGTTATTCGTTCAAAATTCATCACAATTCAACACATATGTAAGCCTGAATTTTCTTATGCCTTATACAGTCTTTATTCATTTCCCATCTTCTTTCGCATTTGCTGAGAACATGAAAGGAATTCTCTCAGAAGACGTATGCATATGTTGCTATGACCCAATGCATTTCGGGTTCCCAGACTCTTCCTGAGGGGTAACTACAAAACAAAGACAATTGGAATGAAACAGCACAGAATTCATGATTACATATTGTAAACAGTCATTCGGAAAACAAGACGGGTCTTGTGACCCGAGATAGTTAGCCGCTTCCAAAATCCATCGTTCAGCTCTGTGCACAAAAACCTCAGATGTGCTTGTTGTGGTGACCCACCCGTGTGCTGTGCAGATGGGCTTGTCATGGTGACCCACCCGTGTGCTGTGCAGATGGGCTTGTCGTGGTGACCCACCCGTGTGCTGTGCAGATGGGCTTGTCGTGGTGACCCACCTGTGTACTGTACAGAGGGGCTTGTAGTGGTGACCCACCTGCGTGCTGTGCAGATGGGTGTTCTGTGCAGATAGGCTTGTCGTGGTGACCCACCCGTGTGCTGTGCAGATGGGCTTGTCGTGGTGACCCACCCGTGTGCTGTGCAGATGGGCTTGTCGTGGTGACCCACCTGTGTGCTGTACAGAGGGGCTTGTAGTGGTGACCCACCTGTGTGCTGTGCAGATGGGTGTTCTGTGCAGATAGGCTTGTCGTGGTGACCCTCCCGTGTGCTGTGCAGATGTGCTTGTCGTGGTGACCCACCTGTGTGCTGTGCAGATGGGCTTATCATGGTTAACCAACCGTGTGCTGTGCAGATGGGCTTGTCAAGGTGACCCACACATGTGCTGTGCAGATGGGCATGTCGTGGTGACCCACCCGTCTGCTGTGCAGATGGGCGTGTTGTGGTGACCCACCCGTGTGCTGTGCAGATGGGTGTGCTGTGCAGATGGACTTTTCGTGGTGACCCACCCGTGTTCTGTGCAGATGGGCATGTCGTGGTGACCCACCCGTGTGCTGTGCAGATGGGCTTGTCGTGGTGACCACCCGTGTGCTGTGCAGATGGGCATGTTGTGGTGACCCTCCCGGGTGCTGTGCAGGTGGGTGTGCTGTGCACATGGGCATGTTGTGGTGACCCTCCCGTGTGCTGTGCAGGTAGTTGTGCTGTGCAGATGGGCATGTTGTGGTGACCCTCCCGGGTGCTGTGCAGGTGGGTGTGCTGTGCACATGGGCATGTTGTGGTGACCCTCCCGTGTGCTGTGCAGTTAGTTGTGCTGTGCAGATGGGAATGTTGTGGTGACCCTCCCGTGTGTTGTGCAGGTGGGTGTGCTGTACAGATGGGCTTGTCATAGTGAACCACCCGTTTGCTGTGCAGATGGGCTTGTCGTGGTGGCCCACCCGTGTGCTGTGCAGATGGGCTTCTCGTGGTGATTCACCCATGTGCTGTGCAGATGGGTGTGCTGTGCAGATGGGCTTGTTGTGGTGACCCACCCGTGTGCTGTGCAGATGGGCTTGTCGTGGTGATCCACCCATGTGCTGTGCAGATGGGTGTGCTGTGCAGATGGGCTTGTCGTGGTTAACCACCTGTTTGCTGTGCAGATGGGATTGTCGTGGTGACCCTCCCGTGTGCTGTGCAGATGGGCTTGTCGTGGTGACCCACCCATGTGCTGTGCAGATGGGCTTGTCATGGTGACCCACCCGTGTGCTGTGCAGATGGGCTTGTTGTGGTGACCCACACGTGTGCTGTGCAGATGGGCTTGTCATCGTGACCCACCCAAGTGCTGTGCAGATGAGTGTGCTGTGCAGATGGGCTTGTTGTGGTGACCCACCGGTGTGCTGTGCAGATGGGCTTGTTGTGGTGACCCACCGGTGTACTGTGCAGATGGACATGTCATGGTGACCCACCCGTGTTTAGTGCAGATGGGCTTGTGGTCATGACCCACACGTGTGCTGTTCAAATGGGTGTGCTGTGCAGATGGGCTTGTCGTGGTGACCCACCGGTGTGCTGTGCAGATAGACATGTCATGGTGACCCACCCGTGTTTTGTGCAGATGGGCTTGTGGTCATGACCCACACGTGTGCTGTTCAAATGGGTGTGCTGTGCAGATGGGCTTGTTGTGGTGACCACCCGTGTGCTGTGCAGATGGGCTTGCTGTGGTGACCCACCCGTGAGCTGTGCAGATGGGCATGTTGTGGTGACCCTCCCGTGTGCTGTGCAGGTGGGTGTGCTGTGCAGATGGGCATGTTGTGGTGACCCTCCCGTGTGCTGTGCAGGTGGGTGTGCTGTGCAGATGGGCTTGTCATAGTGAACCACCCGTTTGCTGTGCAGATGGGCTTGTCGTGGTGACCCACTCGTGTGCTGTGCAGATGGGCTTGTTGTAGTGACTCACCCGTGTGCTGTGCAGATGGGCTTGTTGTAGTGACCCACCCGTGTGCTGTGCAGATGGGCATGTTGTGGTGACCCTCCCGTGTGCTGTGCAGGTGGGTGTGCTGTGCAGATGGGCATGTTGTGGTGACCCTCCCATGTGCTGTGCAGGTGGCTGTGCTGTGCAGATGGGCTTGTCATAGTGAACCACCCGTTTGCTGTGCAGATGGGCTTGTCGTGGTGACCCACCCATGTGCTGTGCAGATGGGTGTGCAGATGGGCTTGTTGTGGTGACCCACCGGTGAGCTGTGCAGATGGGCTTGTCGTGGTGACCCACCCGTGTGCTGTGCAGGTGGGTGTGCTATGCAGATGGGCTTGTGGTCATGACCCACCCGTGTGCTGTGCAGATGGGCTTGTTGTGGTGGCCCACCGGTAAGCTGTGCAGATGGGCTTGTCGTGGTGACCCACCCGTGTGCTGTACAGAGGGGCTTGTCGTGGTGACCCTCCCGTTCGCTGTGCAGATGGGCTTGTAGTGGTTAACCACCCGTTTGCTGTGCAGCTGGGCTTGTCGTGGTGACCCACCCGTGTGCTGTGCTCAATGGAATCTTACATGCTTTTCCATAGTGCCTGCCCAAAGGTCTAGTCCATTTGCAGATCCTCGCAGAACAAGCTGTCATCCCCAATGACGCCCTCTACGTGCAACGTTACACTGCATATCCCAACAGGCACCTGCGTGAAACATAAACACCACGCGAGCTTACCGACTGAAAATCAGCCACAGTAGAGGAAAAAACCTTCTTTCCATGTCGATGTTCAATAATGGAAGCTACAATGCAATGCCAACAGTATGCTGAAAATCCCTTGACTTATACCAGTGTGTGTCACAAACCACAAGACCAACTGACAAAATCCACACCTCGTGGGCGCTGCGAAAATCGTTGCTTGGAAATACCCGCGGGAAGAGTTTCTTTCTGTGAGGCAACAAACGTGTACCATATAAAACCAAGAATACACGAGCAGTGACACCCCTCATGATTGTGTGGGACACGAAGTACTTCGTGAAATAGATCCTGCAGTTTGGGACTTCTATGAAGATCCTGCGTCCGGGAAGTCCTCCCACCACCAATGCTTCTGCTTTCAAAAACTACAATAAACAATCACAAGCCAGGAAACCACTCGTTCGTGGAAAAACACGAGTTGTTACTAAATCCGGCACTTCATTACCTAATTAACCTCGCCTATGTGCTGTCCTCCTTCCGCTATGCCATCCAATGAATCGAAAAACTAGCTGCCAGAGGTCAGGGGTCACTGGCTCTCCAAGGCAGATCCATGAGTCACACGTGTCAACCATGAACAACTTCCATCAACAAGCATTGGTAAGTGCATTAGGTTGCGCCTATTGATTAATACTAAGCTGTTTTTTGTTGTAAGTTGTAGCTTGATGAGCAGTTGTGCAATATAAGTTACTGAACCTTCATTAAAGTGCTATGACTTACAATTACAATAATCTAATGGAAATAGCATGCAGTGAGCAGGCGGCCATACAATTTACTGTGTTAACAGGAGAAAGGCACACGGTTAAAGTAAGTAATGCACAGATGACAGATGCAGCAGGGACGGCGCTTGCAGCGACGTTGGCACAGAAAGAGATGATGTTTTGCCTACAGGTGATGGGGCGATATTACATCACTATGATGTGTCATATTAGCATAGTTAGCAACATTTGAAAAAAAATTCCAGGGACACTTTGCAGCACAGCTATCAATTATTTACTTGGAAATTTACCACACCCCCTGCTCCAAAGCCCAACCTACTCCGCCCAACCCACATAATTAGCAGAATTTAACTCAGCCTACTTCAAATATTGTCACTTGCATTATGAAATTAGCAATGTGCTGTTAAAGTTCACACATACATACAGTCAAGACCGATAACACCTTCCGAACTGGGCAAAACTATCAATCTCAAACAGCACGGTGACAGACATTACTTACTCGCTCTCTCAGGACCAGCAGATGGGGCCCAGTGCCACAATCTTTTTTGGTGCTCCATGACCTCATTCTCCACAGCTTCCCTCACAAGCATTGGCCAACAGTGTCCCTCATCTCTCTTTAGTCCCTCTGTCACAAATTATTATTAATAACAAAGGCGAATCCTAATGCATTTACCAATGCTTGTTGATATTTATCTAAATTCATAGATTTCACTGCTTGGTTTTTACTGGTGATAAAGTTTCACTCAAAGTATCAGACATAAGGCAATGGAATGTCACACCTAAGCAGGCATGGACCCTGCAAATGTCACTGATATGGACTTTGAAATCCCGGCAGCTATGGTTGCCTCTTGCAAAGTCACTTCAACAATAGTCAATTAACAGCACTTACTTTGGTTCCATTTAACGTTGTATTAGAGGGGCCTCATACATTCCCTTTCTGCCCTGGGCCCCAAAAGTCCTAGAACTGGACCTGAGTACAGTTCAGACGGCTTCCCGAGAACTGACGACCGTGAGTATGTTTCAGATTTCATATTTTTTTAAGAAAGGTGTTTGTCCCAGCTTTGGCGCTGTCACAAAAGGCAACCGCCCTTACCTTTAGACAAGTTCTGAAATCAGAGCTGTGTTGAAGCGGAGATGCGCGTGGCGCGAACCTTCGAGACCGCTCGTCAGACTGTGAGCATAGATGCTGACAAGTGACAGCTGTATGGAAATCCCGCCAATGCGCCAACACCTTGCACCTGCCTTTCAGCAACTATGACATTTTACTGCTCCACATTTTACTGGTTCAACTTGTCCTCAACATCTTGACCTGTTAGTTGATGTTAATAAATCAAACACGTCACCCGTTGAAATGCTTTCAGTTTCAATTCCTTGCTTGGGGGCGGAGCCAGCCGATGTTACCTTCCTGCCTCTCCTGGAACACGTCACTGCCTTAGAGCACAGTGGCGTTCAGCCCTGAGCTTTCATGCAGATGTACATTCAAGCAAATTCACCATTGTGGCTACAACACTCCCCTCCGAGTACGGCTCCAATAAAACAGAGGGGGGCAGCACTGCTGTAAATCCAAGAACTCACACTTGTCTGTCTGATATTTGAATTCTATTACAGGACCGGAGACTTCGGATTATGCTTCTCTTTTTTTTACTGACAATTTTTCGGCAGCCAATGAAAACGTTCAAACATATCATTAAACTACATTTCCCATGATGCCAAGGTGTACATCCACCAATCACAGTCTCTCTGTCCATACAATTAGGACACATTACGTTTTGCGAGCCTCTTTCTTTGCTGCTCGCAGCCGTGTTAACTGCTCTATATATTATTGTCTTTACGTGTTATGGGGATTTACTGTTGATATGGCTCAATTGCTGGTTATTATTTGCCTGTGGTTACTGCATGCTATGTGTGAAGTGATCGCTGGCTGAGGCGTAGGTGTTGCGAGCTAGCGACCGCTCTTAACTGTTGGCATCATTTTCTTCCGGACTTCCCCCCCTGGTGTGCGTGCTCTCTGAGTGCATCTGCAGCTCCCGCCGCACCTCTGTTTACTGCCATGGAGCCTTCCCTCATTGGGCCCGCGAGCAGCTATAATTGCTTTTTAAGGGCCGAACGCGTGTAGCCCAATTAGGCTCCTTTTGGGCTACGCGTCGTCTTTCTTCTGTTTTTCCTCCTCGTCCCGCGTTCTTTTAACGCCGGACTCCACACTAATATTAAGTATCGTTGTGTGGTCCTGACGCCTGCTCTGGCTCAAAAACTCGAGTTTGGCCCTAAGCTGAGTGCAGCCTTTACATCTGTTTGACTCTCCTAATGCCCTGGTTCTAGGCTGTAATAATTTTGATACAGCTGTGCTGAGGAGTTTTATCCCCAATATACTGTTATGCACTAAGGGTTGCTCCCCTGATTAATTCCATTGGAATTGACTTGGCCCTTTTCAGAGAGCGTTATACATAACTTACTAGAATGGAGGAATGGGCCACTTTTGAGGAGGATCAATATGATTATTATGAGGAGCAGCAGGGTCCCTATTTTGAGGACAAGTTGAAATTGCAATCCCCAGCACACGTTTTCTATTTCAAAGACATGACAGCAGTAACATGCGAAAGCACACGCAATTACAACAAGCATTGGCATAGCCAATAGGTCTCGCCTTTGGGACCTTATGTGTTTAGCCAGAACTTTTGGCTATGTTGTAGAGCATTGTGGCTGCTGTGCATCATGTTGAAAAGTTATAATAAAAAGTGTTAAGCATTTTTGTTACCTTTATACAAACCAAGACGACATTATATACAACTGAACAACCTGATTAAAAAAAGGTTTTAACATAAAAAATGTCTTCTAGTTTTTTTGTACTTGCACTACTGGCAACTTCTTCCTGCCTGTTCTTATGCTTGTTTGTTATAATTTTTTTGATATGGGGAAGCGGGACATAAATAACGGGTGAGTGGAGGTTGGAAAACAGTAATTTAATTAGAACACGAGCAGCGGACGGACACTAGGGGAGAATGAACAGATGCCAGATTCCGAGGGCAGACTGACGTGATGCTTAGGTGATGTTTAGGTGATACTTAGGTGATGCGCTGATGCAAAATGGTGGTGGTGAGTGATGTTTGGTGCTCAGGTGGTGCCACTATATGGTGTGGAATGGAGGTACGTTGTGGATTGTGAAGTTGAAATATGTTGTTTGGTGTGTAATTATGTGGTGTGTATTAGAAATGTGTGGCGTTGAATTGTGTGGCCTGGAACTGTGGTGTTGAGTGAAATTATGCTTAGTGAAATTGTGTCATGGTGTGGAACGCATTTATGTTGATTGGTGGTATGTGGCGTGTATTTATGTTGCATTGAGTACAGTGTAATTATGTGGTGTGTTATTATGTGGCACTGAGTGGTATTATGTGGAGTGTATTTTTGTTGCATTGAGTAGAGAGTAATTATGTGCTTATGACCTTATGATTTATGGCACCTCTTACAGCAAACAGAGACATTTTGGTCAGGAAGAGAAGGCAATAGACTAGAGGCCCATACCAGCTATACATGCTCATGAAAAGCGCTGGTGTAACATTCAAACCTATACACACGGGTACATCGAGGTATGTAACCGATTTGATAAAAATGGCCATCGGCTCCAAAATCTGATGCAGCAAGGACTCCTTAGTTATTGAACATGCGAAATTCAAGAAATTCGAAACTGTCCTATCTCAAAAACCAATACGGACTCCTCTCGCACAAACGGAAAGTCCCTTCCAAACCAATGAAGAACGGCGACAGGCATTCTCTCATTCCGGAAAAAAACCAGAAGCTATCTATTCTCTATGATCCTAAAACAAGACTTCTGCAGTTATGTTACAATCAAGGGCTTTATTTAGATTGGACCTCGTCTTTCATAACCTTGTTGTTAGCTGCAAACAAAGATGACGGAACATCGAGAAAGTTAGGTATCTGTCTTGCCTTTGGAGCTATCGGGCGCACAGTCTATGGCTCACTACAGTGGGTACTAGTGACTGTGCAGGCTAGGGTGGGGACCCTCTCTACTAGGCTTACATAACATCTACTTGTAAAGCACACTTTCACTCAAAGGTAATCATTTTAATCAGCTCGGAAGGATGAAAGGCCGACAGAACCCACCGAGATTCGAGCATGGGACCATGAGGTCATCACAGATGCACGGAGTCGGTTCACTAGTCTAGACACCAGACCCGGCTTCCAGCACACTCCTTTTACCCAGCACACTCCTTTTACCCAGCACACTCCTTTTACCCAGCACACTCCTTGTTACTTTACTCCATCTCGACCTCTTGCTGGCTTTGACTACGGGGTAATAAGGGAGCGCCACACAAGTAAATAAAAGGGAATGACTGGTACTGGAGAGGAACAAGCAGAGGTAGGAGCGGAGATGAAGTGATGGTTAAACGTTTTTAGCCCAACAAATCAATGGCGGAAGAGTGACACAAAGCGCCTAGAACTCGCAACCCGACACCAAAGCACTTAACACATCAGGTAACACTTAACAGGTGACGCGTGCTTGGGAACACTCAAGGCAACAGTCGCAGCCGAAGGACCAAAGAGCGGTTGAATGAAGCGGCTTCGCATGACTGTGGCCCTGTGATCCTGGGCAGCTCCGGTTACTCCGATCTCACTAGCAGACGCTGCAAGTGCTCGGATCAGATGAACTCAACTCTACAGCGAACCGGGAGACTCGACGCCGCGCGCTCCTCCCCAGCGCGTACTCGTGGGGCCGAGGTGTACAACAATCACCAACACCGACCTCTAAATTTCGCTCAAGGTTCACCGCTCATTAGGAGAGGGGATAATAGCCCGGTCCATAATTAGTGTCACTCGGATAGCCACCCACAGCGAGTGGCACTTACCAGAACTTAAAGTGAGCATCAAAAGTAGGTCAACCCCGCCCAACACAAGGCAACAGGTGGGTGATAAATGCAAATCACCAGGTTCACATATCCTATAGAGCAAGTGGGGCATAAACTGTCTAAGACCCTACAGCGCCTATTCCACCATGAGAGAAAACAGTGCCACTGCGCAAACACGCCGTCTCTCCAACAAATTATTAGGCCTGGGTGGAAAACTACACTACGCTCGCGTAGTTTGCGTAGTTTGCGCAACTATGCGCTACGCGAATTGCACGTAGCACAGTGTAAAAATGCGTAGCGTAGCGGGCATTTTTTGCTTGCTCGCGGTCCTCAACGTCAAGTTGGCGACCGCGAGCGAGCAAAATGACATCCCGGCGAGACTTTTTCCTGCGTTCGCGATCAGCAACATCAAGTTGCCGATCGCGAGCGTGAAAATAAACCTCCTGGCGAGATTCTCAACGCGGGAGGTCAGGTTTCTCATTGCGAGTGGTCGCGGTTGCTCGCGACCGCTCGCGATGAGAAACTACCAGTCCGCGTTGAGAAAACTGCCGCTCGAGTACAAATCTACTCGAGCGGCAGAAAACGACCGCTTGCACTGTGCAAGATGCCGTTTGCAATGATTGCACAGTGCGGACAAGCATCCGGCACTGTGCAATCATTGCGAACAGCATTTCCAACCGCACTACGCAGTTCGCGTAGTGCTACGTGTAGCTCGCGTAGTGCGAAGTGCACTTCGCGTAGCTACGCATAGCGCTACTACGCGAACTACGCCCAGGGTTAGCTATTCTTAGAAATAATCATTTGGGGCACCAGGGTTTATTTTAGTGATGAACTCAATAACAGGGCTACATCAGTCTTAGAAAATATTTACATTAGACAAGGCATAAAAAGGTGCTTTATTGTTTAGAGTGGGCGGAAAACACTTTATACTAGCTTTCTACACTGAAACTACGAATACAGCATAACACGGTGTTATCCGCCGCTAGCATGTGTGGGTTGAAGGGGGAAAAAAAAAAAGAAGAAAAAAAACCCCCATACTATAATAACTTTTTACCCTTCAAATAACGAATTTCATAAAAATGTTAACAGGGCACTGATGACCAAAAGCAGGCAAAGAGTGAGTACTCTTCGATTTAAAGAATCCATCCCTGTAGAAAAACAAGCCTGGGTACAAAGGTGGCCTCTGCACCGAGGAGGGTTCTCACGGTGGGGACACCTGCGGCCTGGATGCGCGTCCTCTGCACAGATAAGAGCCTCAGCCCTCGGGCATCTCCGTGCGTGTATTACTCTTTGTGTAACGTAGCTGGTGCTCAGGTAAAGCGCTCTATTACCTTCGGGTCGAGTTCGCACTATATAAAACTCCCAAAACACGTATTTACCGAACACGAGTGCGAACGCAGTCCTAACGAGAGGAGTTATAGAGATCAGCAAGCTTTAAGTGCACCCCAGATTTAACGGACATCCTCCAGGACAATAGCGAATAATAAGGAGTGTGACATTTAAAGCAAAGATACAACTGCAGGTGTATTTGAAAATAGAAACGTGGGAATCGCTTCCCGAACGTATTCATCTAGGTATTTTAGTAATTACTGCATACTCCCTGGCCCCAGTATTGCTGTAATAATTGTGGTATGCATTGTTTGAGTCTCATGCTGTGTTGGCACTCCAAATAAATACATGTATTAATTTATTAAGGATTTCTAAAGCGCTGGGTGCAGCCGTTTAGTGACTTTATAGCGCCTACATACGCCGTTAAATGCAGTATATTCTGTATTCTCGGGGTGCATGATAGATGGTCGCTGGGCCGTGGCCGAGCCCTCGCTCGGACTTCACAGTGAGTTTTTTTGGCACCACAACGAGAAAGACGTGCACCTCTGTTTATCCCAACAAGTCCGGCCGGGCACGCTGCCACAGTTGATTGTGATCAAGACGAATGACCTGCTCCTCTTTTATGAACGTTTCACTTTATATTATTACGTTTTTCAAACCACCCTCAAGTGCGGGCATGACGTGCCACACACCTGCATGCCACGACCAGCGTGTATATGTGCGTTTGTTTAAAGCGCGCCTGCCCGGGGACCTCTTCAGATGGCGATCGTTCTGCTACAATATGTCTCCTTAAACAAAGCATCCTTGGTGCTTGCTGCATTCGTGTTGAAATAACAGGCCCCTATCGTGGACACGGGTCCCGCACTAATGTCTAAATGCGTGGCACTGTACATGGCGCCGTGCATCGTTAGTGTTGAAATCATTCCACCACATGCGTGCCTGTGCAGCATCCATGTTGAAATAATTACTCGCCACACGCGGGCCCAGTGCAGAATCCCTGTTGAAATATTGAGTCTCCACATGTAGGCCTGTGCAGCATCCGTGTTAAAATATTGAGTCCCCACATGTGGGCCAGTCATCCGTGTTGAAATAATGAGTCGCCACTCTCGGGCCCAGTGTAAAATCGTTGTTGAAATAATGAGTCGCCACATGCGGGCTTGCTGCAAAATCTGTATTAAAATAATGAGTCCCCATGTGCTGTCTAGTGTAAAATCTGTGTTGAAATAATGAGTCCCCACGTGCTGTCCAGTGTAAAATCAGTGTTGAAACTGCACAGTGTGAATTAGTAGCTCTGGTTGCGGTGTTCAGAAGCCCGTGACCGGTGCTATTTGCGCGCGCAAGCCGGTGCGCGACCAGTCTGACCGCCATCTGTTTCCAATTGCGATAATTGGAAACAGATGACGCTACTGCTCGCTCCCGAGGACCCTAGGCCACAGGACACAGAAGGCGGGACATGCACCCGCCTTGGGCCAATTGCGTGCTGTCTTTCTTAGAAAGACAGCACGCAAAGCCCAATAGCAAGTGATAAAAAAAAAGCACACGCACGAGCGTGTGTTTGGAATTTAAAAGCCCTAACTAAATGTCTCGCAGGGCAGCGCATGCGCGCTGGCTCAGGCGAGACCTAAAAAACACAGTAATGAGGTTCTTCCTTTCTTTTATTCTTTTCCTCTTTTTTCTTTTTTATTCGTACAAGTTCTTAGCCAGCCAACACGTGTTTCGTCGCTACATTGGGAATATAGCCCCGCAACTTTTTCAAGGCTCAATAGTCCCTTGTCCATACGAATATCTTCGCCTACGTACCCTGTGGGTTGGAATTATCACCACAATTGAAAAAGATCAGGACTTATACGAATAAAAAAGAAAAAAGAGGAAAAGAATAAAAGAAAGGAAGAACCTCATTACTGTTTTTTTTGTAATTGCGTGTACTTTCGCATGTTACTGCTGTCATGTCTTTGAAATAGAAAACGTGTGCTGGGGATTGCAATTTCTTTCATTTGTAGCCTAGGCTACAAGTTTTGGGGAGGCCGGTGGTTCTCTCCACCCTACAGCACCGTTGAATTAATACAGCCCTATATATTGATATTTTGTGACATCACCCTTGTGGCGCCAGTTTTCCTACCATTATACCACCGACCATTTGTTTTACGTTTGAGGACAAGTTGGTTGATGCCTTAGATACTTCGGTTCAGCAGTCTGTTAACAGGGCAATCGAGTCGGCCATCCCCCAGACTGTCAACTAGGCTTTGGCGGCCGCGCTGAAGCCAATTACTGCGCAGTTGGAGATCTTTGCCAAGCGCCATGGGTTGCAGTCTCCAGGTGGTTCAGGGTCAGTACCGGGCCCCTCAGATGGGGCGTCAAAGGCAAAGGCCAAGTCATCTATATGGCCTCACGCGCAGGCCTTAACCAAGCTCCGTCAGGCTCCTTCAGAGGACCATGCGTACTCTGCCCCTTCCGCTCAGGCAAGCGCGCCACCAGCGCGCAAAGGGGCCACAGATACTGGTACATATACCAATGCCGATTCATCGGATCACACTCATTCTCCAAAGAAGAAGTAATCAAAAAAGGCACACAGAATCCAGCCTTCACTATCTAACATGCAACTCTGTACTCCATTCGATTTCAACCCTCAGGACATCGTCCACCCCAGTCCTCTAACTGGGTTCCCGCTCCGGAAGTCTGAGTATCTGCACCAGAACCTGTGCAGACGTTTTAAAAAAGAGGTTCGCAACTGGGCTGAATGTCCCCGTCCCGAATATTCAAGACAAAGTGACGTAGACTACGGACATTGATCCTAATATGCTGGCATTTCTGAAGAAATTTTACAAGGACCCTAAGAAGGGTATCAACCACGCATGGTGCTGTTGTCAGGACAAACTTTTAGATCGAACTGGACCCCTTGCAAAAATCCTAGAAATGGCTCTCTTAGCTATGGACATGGGTTCGCCTGTGGACCCTGACATTTTAGCGGGCTGGACTCAGCGTGCTATCTGTTTTCTAGGAAACGCCAACTGCGCCGTTTCAACCAAAAGGCACAAATCCTTACTGATGTGAATGGATTCAAACCTCACAGAACTTGCGTCTGCAGAAGCGGGCTGCTTGGCTGAAGTTCTCCTCTTCGGTGACAGATTCGTTAAGGACGTGTCCAAATATGTAGGCACATTTACATCCCTTGACAAGGCCCAAACCAACATCAAGAGAGTGTTTCAAGCTGGCCTTTTTGTCCGGGCCGGGTGAGGCTGGGGCCATTCGCCACTACTAGCAGGGTCCCCCTAGAGGCGACTATGGTCGTGGCAGAGGAGAATGGCAGGACACCACCAGAGGTGGCACCTTCTACCCCACCAGGAAGAGGTTTTCCCACCATCGCTTCTATCGAGGTGGTCACAGAGCAGGCTTCCAGCCCCAAATTACCTCAGGTAAGGATTCTTGATACTTCTTTTATTCCTCTGGGGGGTCGTGTCCGTCATTTTCTACACACATGGGTGTCCATTACACAAAATGCGTGGGTCCTGCAGACAGTTCAGGGTTTCCACATAGACTTGTACCAGACTGCGCATCAATTACATTTTTCCCAACAAGAAAGCAATTTTATCGATGCGGAAAAGGATACTTGCTGCAGAGGAACACGGTGGCATACTGCGACAACAGCTCCGGGGGCTTCTGCAGCAATGTTTTCCTAGTACAGAAGAGAGGCGGTGGATGCAGATTAGTTCTGAATCGGAGAGACTTCAACCACTTTGTCACATACAAACACTTCAAGATGGAAGATGGAAGGTATCCATCTGTTGGCAGACTTGCTGCGGGAAGGAGACTGGATGGTCCGTTTAGACCTCAAAGATGCATACTTAACCATTCCAATCTTTCCCCCACACCGGCATTTTCTGCAATTTTGGAGGAAGGGCAGGTGGCTGGAATATTTGGTCCTTCCTTTTGGGCTTTCTTCGGCTCCTTGGTGCTTCACCAAGCTGATGAAACTGGTAGCGGCCCATCTCAGGGAGCAGGGAATACGCTTAATAATTTATTAAGACGACATTCTTATCATGGCCATGTTGCTATCCCTGGCCTCCCTTCATTTACAGATGACGCTCTCCCTGCTCAGGAGCTGGGGTTCACCATCAAGATGTCCAAGTCAGTTCTTTGTCCAACACAGTCGATAGAATTCCTGGGTTCGTGATCGACTCACAGACAGCACAATTGAAACTTCAGAAATACAAGTTACACAACTTGAAAAAGGAGCTGAAATTGGCCTTATCCAAACAAGTGATATATTTGCGAGCCATAGCTCGCCTGGTCGGTCTCCTGGCTTCCTCAATACAGGCCATTTTTCTAGGTTCCCTCCATTATCGGGCCTTACAACATCTCAAGATACGTCATCTTCAGACGGGTTTGTCGTACACGAATCAGGCTCCCCTGACAGAGGACATCAGGGAAGAGCTCCGTTGGTGGCTGGGCAACTTGGATGCCTGGAACGCCAGAGGTGGCTTCGGTTCTCTTATGGAAATAGTGAAAGCGTCCAATGCCAGCCGTTGGGACTGGGGAGCTCATTGCGGAGATTTCTCCACAGGGGGCAGATGGTCTCTTCAGGAGCTGTCACTTCACATCACCTGCCTGGAACTTCTGGCGGGATCATTCGTAATTCGGACCCTCTCCCCCAAGTCGATATCTTGTTGCATCCTTTTTTGGATGGACAACATATCGGCAGTACAATACATCAACAAGCTGGGGGGCACGAGGACCCCAATGTTGGTGGAGATCACTAAGGATCTCTGGCACTATTGCCTCTCCCAGATTTCAGTGATAGCGGAGTACATCCCGGGTCAATCCAACACAGTAGTGGACTGGAACTCCTGTCACCTGAAGGATTGCAGCAGTTGGCAGCTCCATCCATCGTTGTTTCAGATGATTCACTCAATCTGGGGTCCATGTGCGATAGACCTGTTCGCCTCCAGACTCAATCATCAGCTAGAGATTTTCTTCAGCTGGAAGCCTGACCCTCTAGTGAGGGCCATAGATGCTTTTTCACAGGATTGGTCCATAACCTTGAGCTATGCGTTCCCTGCTTTTGTTCTTATCCCCAGGGTGGCAACTCAGATCTCTCACCAAGTGGCGGACATTCTCATGGTCACCCACCTGTGGAAAGCACAGTCTTGGTTCCCCGTGCTGTTGAAATTGGTGTGTTATTGTCCTCTCCTTCTTCCTTGGTCTCCGACGATGCTCCAGGACCTTCAGGGGTAGTTGCATCCATTAATACTGTCGGGGCAACTGTCCCTGATGGCCTGGAGGCTTTCAGGCAAAAGTTGACATTGCCAGGAATTTCGGAAACAGCTTCAGAATTCATTTAACAGGCCTGGGCTCTCTCCACCAGGAAGCGGTACTCGTCAGCATGGCAAAGCTGGATGGGTTGGTGCTTGGAAAGGTACGTGGATCCCGTGGAGGCAGAGTTATCTCAGGTGAGAATTTTTTTTTTGCACAAGGCCTCAGAAGGGTTAACAGGTCGGTAAACAATTTACGATCTGCCATTTTGGCAGGACATGCCCAGGTTGACGGCAGACCGGTAGGTATGTGTAGGAAAGTAGGATCTGCTTTCATGGTTACCCCCACTTTATGCTGGTGTTATACTGTTTTTCTGACTAGTCTGACTGGGATCCTGCTAATCAGGACCCCAGTCACTGTGATTCCTCCCTAAATTAGCTATTGTAAGTACCTTGGTGCATTCCTATGTGGCGGCTGGTGTACCCTAGTAAGTCCCTAGTTTATGGTACTAAGGTACCTAGAGTCCAGGTACACCAGGAGTTCCCCATGGGCTGCAGCATGTGTTATGTCAACCAAAAGGGACCCTTCAAACTCCGACTACAGGCCTGCCACTGCAACCTGTGTGAGTTGGTGCATGCACCTCTCACAAAAGATATATCTCCTTATATCTAACATCACTGCACTCGAAAACTATAAGTCACCCCTCTAGCAGGCCTTTCAGTCCCAAAGTCAGGGTGCTCGGATTCAAGTGTGAGGGTGGCCCTGCATGATCAGACCACCCCTACAAACCCCGGAGTCCATTCTCCAGGCTTTGTAAGTGAATCAGCCATTACGAGGCCATGCGGTATTACGCGATGACCATCTCTAAACTGGCTGGAACGAATCTTACAGAGCCTGACAGCAACCTAGGGCTGCTGCCGACCACAGACACGATTCTGCCCTCCTGCTGCTGGGCCAAGCCTGAGCAGGGAAAGGTAGGACAATAAGTTTCCTATCACAGGGAGGTGTGAGAACCTCCCAGACAGGATTTAGTGTATTAGGCTGGGGTGGGGGTGCTTGCCAGTGCCACATAGTCTGCTAGAATGTCAAATTTGGTGCCCTCCTTGCATAGTCCAGTTCAAACCAGCTCAGGGAGCCGTCGGCTCCAGCTCTGGGGCAAAACTGGACAAAGGACATGGGAATATCCTCCCCTCTGTCCATCCCCTCCTCTCGGAGGGACCCCTGAATCATCCCAACCCTCACCTTAGGGTACTTAAGGGCTTACCTTGGGTGGGTCCTTAGATTCGTCTTGGAATTTGATTCAGATCTAACTCCGCGTCCTCTTCAAACTGTCTGGGCGTCCCGACCGAGTCGTGCTGACCGAGTCGTGCTGACCGAGTCGGACTGACCGCATCGAACTTCGCTTCAAGAACCGAGACTACAAGTCACTGCACCATCTGTGTCCGTGCTCCATACAAGTTCCATCCTGGGCCTGTGGACATCCAAAGACATCCGAAGGAATCTCCCTTGGAGTGAAGGAGTCACTCCCCTGCATCTGCAGGGACTGCAAGACAGCTGACCGAATCCCTGATCCTGGGCTCCTACGGACTCCACCAGGTTGGGTAATGTACGAGACGGTTCTACAACGTCTTCGAGGCCTGCACTGTCTTCAGACCGAATCTGAGGCCAAGATCCCTCATCGACACTGCCGGAACCAAGTCTTTGTGCATCGTGTCGGCTGGCCGTTGCTAAGGCTGGGCGATTCTCATCTCCAGTGATCTCCGGACCCTGTCGAGGGCCTGCTTTTGATTCCAGTAGGCTCTTGTGCTTGCTTGGGGCCTACCCTGACTCATTTGAATGTGGTGAGTTTCTCAGGCATTGCTGGTCCCGACACCGTACCTTTTTGTTTATTTCCACGTGTTGCCATTGCCAAGGCCTGCTGGGGCTCTCGCCGGACACATACCCCCTGGATATCGACAGATGACGTTGGACAGCTCGTACACCATTCCTGGTCTTCCTCAGCGACACCTGGTCCACGTAGCTGCAGAGACAATGGTAAGGTCAACTGTCCTGTAACAGCTGACATTGGTGGGCACTCGACTCCTGTGCCTCCTGGTCACCCCTGAGTGACCTAGACTTTGTCCCCTCTCCTTACAGGTACTCTTCTTCTTGAATCCAAATTGGATTCCAACTGACTCTTCCAGTTTCTTCATCAGCAGCATCTACTAGAAGTCCTCCATTGAGGTCAACGGCAGTTCCTTATGTTATTTCGAACCTATGCACCCGTCTTCCCTGGGGCAGGTAACCTGTCTCCTGGGTATCCACGGGTGGGGTAACTCTCGAACCGTCCATCTCCAACAGGGTGTCTTCCAAGTCCTCTGGGAAGGGTCCTAAGATAACCGTGACTTCCCCCATTAACTTACCCTGAGCACGCGGCGGTGTATCCATTTAGCACATAGCCTCTGTGGGGTTCCTGGGTCCTTACCTTGGGTGGTTCCTTGTCCCCCGCACTTCTAAGTCCTCTGGGTCCACTCACGACTTTGGTCGCTAGTCGCATTCCACTATTTTTGTATATGGTTTGGTCTCCCTGGGAGTCCACTGTATTTTCGTGCTACTTACCTGTCCTATTATCAAAGTATTGTGTGTATTGTAATTATATCTCCGGGTAGGAGATATTGCATTGAGTTAGTGATTGTTTGTAATAAATAACTATATTTATGACTACACTGTGTGGTTCTTTTTCACTTAATATGCACTATAAGGTTAGATACTGATGAAACAAGCTGCTTTACACTCCTCCTAGACTAAGCCTGAAGGCTGCTCTCCACAGCTACCACTTAGAGAGCTTTCTGAGGTTGTCTAAACCACTAAAAACACCATAAGGGTTGTCTGGATTGGTGCAGGGTGCTACACTTGACTAAGTGTGCATCATATACCAAGCCAGCCTCCTACATTGGTGTGCAGTGGTTGGGATTCAAGCTTGCACTGTTTTACTAGCTAACCTAAGTGTGGATTAATTGAAAAACCATCACTAACATTAGGCACATATAAAACATTTTATAGACAAGTAAGTTCTACTGAACTTGCAGATTGGTTGTTAAGGGCTTAGCACACCCTTTCTCCAATCCTAAAAAGTTTAGCTCCCACTAGGTTAGATAGGTGCAACACCACACTACACCTAGTATGTCTTTAGTTGAAGAGGCCAGTGGGTCTCTGCCCTCTACATACAGTGGCCTCACGTTCCAGGAACTGAGGACCCTGTGTTCCTCTAGAAAACTTAAGACAGGGAAAAGCCCTTGCAACCAGCGCCTCTTAGAAGTGTTACTGCAAGATGACCTCCAGAAGGCTGGTGGGTCAGATGAGCAGGAGAAAGTGGGTGGGCAGGAGTCAGAAGAGGAGTCAGGAGGGGCTCCCCTCCTCGACCCCAATAATGTCTCTGACCAGAAGAAGTCCAATGACTCCACCCTGATGAACTCTGATCCCCCAGGGAATAGTGAGGGTGGCTCAGAGGGTGCCCCTAGAAGTAGGTCCCCCTTTATTCCACCTGGGAGGGTCCAGGGTAGCTGAAGGAGGACTAGGTCTTCCTATGCAGAGTCCATTGCCTCTGAAACATCTGTAGGAACATCCATCTCTAGCAAGAGGGATGACTCCATAGATAGGGAGTACCAAAGGATCTGCCTTGAGAAACTGAGACTCAGCCTCAGGAAGGATCAATTGGCCCTTGACAAGGAGGCCTTAGAAGTACAGAAGGCAAAGAAAGAATTGGGACTAGAGTCCCATGGTGGCAGCACCAGTGTCCCTAGAATCAGGGAACCCTCCTTTGACATTAGGAACCTGAGCAGGATAGTCCCTCCTTACCAGGAGGGGGATGACATCCACAAATGGAACACTGCTTTAGAGAGGGCCTGTAAAGTACAGAAGGTCCCTCAAGGGCAGTGGGCAGCTATCCTGTGGCTCTCCTTTGCTAACAAATGAAGAGACAAGCTCCTCACTGTTAGAGAAGAGGATGCTGGCAACTACAATGTCTTGAAGAATGCCCTCATAGATGGGTTTGGCTTAACCACTGAGCAATACAGGATTGAGTTCAGAGATACCGAGAAGCAGCCCACTCAAGACTGGGTGGATTTTATAGATAGTTCTATTAAGGCTCTGGAAGGCTGGCTTCATGGAAGCAAGGTGCAGGACTATGAAGGATTGTACAATTTGATTATGAGGGAGCACATCCTTAATAACTGTCAGAATCAACTTTTGCACCAGTACCTGGTGGACTCTGATCTGACCTCTCCCCAAGAAATGGGAAAGAAGGCAATCAAATGGGTTCGCACCAGAGTCAAGCAGAAAAAACAAGGTGGTAAAGGTGACCAAAAGAAGCAGGATTCTTCTAAGTCTCAAGATAAGGGTGCGGACAAAAACAAAGACAAGAGTCTTCTCAAGGCCCCCAAAAACCTGCATCTGAGGGTGGGTCCCAAAACTCCAAAAAGGGTAAGAAGAAACCTTGGTGCTACTTTTGTAAGGTGAAGACTCATTGGACAAAATATGCTGATTGTCCTAAAGTCAAGGAAGCTACTGCCACTGCCCCTAAGGCAACTGCACCCCCTAGCTACAATACAAGTGGTAGTACGGCCCCCGAGGGATTAGTAGGGTTAACCTTGGGTTCTGAGGTAAGTTCTGGCTTAGTCAGAACCCCTACCCAGGCTGTCCTTGTCTGTGATGGTGGCATAGACCTTGCCACCTTGCTAGTAAGTACCACTAACTTGGGCAAGTACCCGCAACAGCCTTTGATTAATGGACAAGAAACAATGGCCTACAGGGGCCAGTATCACAATGGTGACAGAGAAACTTGTGTCACCTGAACAGTTGTGAATCTCAGCTGGGGAGGGGTAACTGGACCTAAAAGAGTTGTGGTATCTTCAGACCTACCTGTCTGTTGGGCAATGATCTTGAGACTTCAGCCTGGGCTGAAGTGGAGTTCAGGACTCATACAGAGATGATGGGCATCTCTGCCAGTGCATTTGCTGTCACCAGGGCTCAAGCCAAACAGCTTAGCATTAATGGAGCACTGTATCCTGGAACAATGGACCAGCTGCCTCCCAAAAGAAGGAGCCGGAAGGGTAATGATTTATCCATTCCCCAAACTACCAATGTGAGAGTCAGTCTCCTGAGGGAGATGACCCCAGTCCCTGTGAAGGAACTGTCCCCGAGAAACTTGGGCCTGACCTGGCAGAGTTCTTGGGGCCGGGGGCCCTTCCAGGGCAGACCTGTGTTTGGAACAGAGGTCCTGCCCCTCTCTTGAGCAACTCAGACAGCAAGCTGCTGCTGAGGAAACAGGGGTTGTCGGGGGATCCCACAGGGTCTACTGGGAAGAAGGGCTCCTATACTCTGAAAGTAGAGACCCCAAGCCTGGTGCTAACAGGAGGTTGGTTATACCGCAGAAGTTCAAGGGTTTCCTTCTGTCCCTAGCTCATGACATTCCCCTTGCAGGACACCTTGGGCAAAGCAAGATTTTGGACAGAATTGTCCCTCACTTTCGCTGGCCCCATCTGTCTGAAGACACCAAGGAGTTCTGTCGCTCCTGTGTCACCTGCCAAGCCAGTGGTAAGTCAGGTGGCACTACAAGGCCCCCCTTAATTCCACTCCCAGTGGTTGGGGTTCCCTTTGAAAGGGTAGGGATAGACATTGTTGGTCCCTGAAACCCTCCAGCAGCCTCTGGACATAGTTACATACTAGTGGTGGTGGACCATGCCATTAGATATCCAGTAGCCATTGTCCTTAGGACCACCACAGCTCCTGTGGTGGCTAGGGCCCTCCTGGGAATCTTTTCCAGGGTGGGCTTCCCTAAGGAGGTCTTAACTGACAGAGGTACGAACTTCATGTCAAGTTACATCACTGCAATGTGGAAAGAGTGTGGAGTGAACTACAAGCTTACCACACCCTACCATCCACAGTGCAATGGGCTTGTTGAAAGGTTCAACAAGACCCTAAAGGGTATGATCATGGGACTCCCAGAAAAGCTCAGGTGAAAATGGGATGTCTTACTACGTGCCTTCTCTTTGCCTACACAGAGGTTCCTCAGAAGGGGGTTGGCTACAGCCCATTTGAACTTCTGTTTGGACATCCAGTTAGGGGTCCATTGTGTCTAGTTAAGGAGGGCTGGGAGCAACCTCTCAAACCCACTAAACAGGATATTGTGGACTATGTCCTTGGCCTGCGTTCAGGTATGGCTGAGTACATGAAGAAGGCCAGCAAAAACCTGGAGGCCAACCAAGAACTCCAAAAAGCTGGGCATGACTGAAAGGCTGTCTTGACTGTTTACCAGCCAGGTAAGAAAGTGTGGTTGTTGGAGCATGTGGCCCCAGCAGCTCTCCAGGACAAATGTAGTGGCCCCCACACTATCCTTGAGCAAAAAGGTGAGGTCACCTACTTAGTGGACCTAGGTACTCCAAGAAGTCTCCACAGGGTACTCCATGTGAACCGCCTGAAACCTTTTGTGGACAGGGCTGACATGAGCTCGCTCATGGCAACTGACGAAGGAGAGGAGGAAGAGAGTGACCCTCTCCCTGATCTCCTCTCTCAGAACTCTGATGATGGGTCAGTGAATGGAGTAGCCTTGGCAGGCAGCCTCACTGACCAGCAGCAAGCTGATTGTAGGCAAGTCTCAATCAGTACAGACATATGTTCTCCCTGTCTAAACCACTAAAAACACCATAGATTGGTGCAGGGTGCTACACTTGAATAAGTGGGCACCATATACCACGCCAGCCTCCTACAGTATGCATCCATTGATATGCAAGCTGCTTAACCCGTTCGGTGCGTGGGACGGCCCGTCCGACGTCACAGTGGGCGTGTGCGGAGGACGGCCGGGGGCCGTCCTAAACACGCCCACTCAATAAATCTCCCGCACCGTGGCGGAATTCGCGCCGCGGTCAACGGGTTAAAGGTATTTGGGTAGCAAACCCTCCTAAGGCTAATTATTCCTTGTTATAGGATGTTTCTAAGGTGCTGGCCTTGTTTGAACGGTGGCCAGACAATTCACAGTTATTTAGAAAACAATTGTCGGCCAAATTAGCTATGCTCTTGTGCTTCTCTGCCTGTCGACACGTCTGATGTTTGAGTTCTCAACTTGACAGGTAGAGTATTCTCCTCGGAAGGGATTTCATTTACTATTTCTGCTAGAACTAAAACGTTTTCATGTTCTATTGAATATAATGCTTTTCCTTCTAATGAGAAATTATGTGTAGTTGTCTAAAGGCGTATGAAGAATCCACTCGACCGGTACGTCCAGAGGGTTGTACAAGAGTGTTATTTGTGTTACAATAGCCTTTTAAGCCTGTTACATCTGCCACAATTGCAAGATGGCTAAGATTGATCATGGCGGAGTCTGTTTTTGATACACAAGTGCTTGGTGCCCATTCTGTTAGAGCTGAAATTGGCGTCCAAGTCGTATATGTTGGGTTCAGATGTTCAGGATATAATGAAATCAGCTGATTGGTCTTCTGAATCTACTTTTAAACAGTTTTGTTACAAACCTGTGGGCGATATCTCATCTGTGCTTTTTGATAAGCGTTAAACTAGCAGAATCCGAAGCCTTCAGTCCTGTAATAGAATAAAACATTTGCTTGCATTCGCCCCAAGAATTTTCAATTCATAAGGACTCGGAAGCGAGGATTATCCCGCCCATTCTGTCATTGTCACAACTGTTATGATTTGTTACCTGTGCTTATATACTGGGTGTTTTTTCCACCGATATTACTAGTTCCTTTTAATTTCAAATGCAGAACAAAAAAGGGAGTGATCCTATTTCAGGTTTCTGGTCAAAGTTGACACTTCGTGTCCTTGTTCTCGTTTGAACTATCGTTAAAGTTGAAGATGGCCGCCTGGAGGGCTGTAGTCGCTAGAATTTTACAAATGTTGCTGTCATTACTCGTTTTGATGCAAAGAAAGAGGCTCGCGATACGTAATGGGTCCTAATTATATGGACAGAGAAACTGTGATTGGTGGATGTACTCCTTGGCATCATGGGAAATGTAGTTTAATAATAAGTTTGAACGTTTTCATTGGCTGCTGAAAAATTGTCAGTAAAGAAAAGAAGCATAATCCTTGCCTCCTTGTCCTTAATAAAATTGAAAATTCTTGGGGCAAATGCTAGCAAATTTTTAATACATTTTTATAAGGCAACAAGTAGTTCATAACCATGCTATCTCTCCCTAACGGTGGGCGCAGCCCTTGCTAAGCAGCCTTCAGCAAACTTAGCAGCTCTTGATTGGTCGTTTTCCAGGAAATGGAAGGGACGTGTGCTCGATCGGTCTTCTGAAAAGCGTGGAGAGGTGGAGAGGTGTGGTGCAGCGGCCAGGGCAGCTGACTCTGGAGCACAGGGTTCACGGTTCGATCCCCGGCTCCGGCGGCAGCTCAGCTCAGCACCATGTGACTCTGGGCAATAGCTCACTTAATTTCCACTCCGGCCCCCAGCGCCTTGAGACCCGTAAGGGTGAGTAGCTGCGCTATGTAAAAACGGACTTGCGTTTCTTGCATGCAGGTGTCACTCAATTCAATTCAGTTGAACTTTACTGGAATTGCAAGCTCTTGCTGTGCTATTATATGTCACCCTTGGCAGGGCTGGGAGTGCAATTGCCGGGACTGTCCCGGGACAGTGAATTACCCCGGACAGTCTCCAACTTGCCGGGACTGTCCTGGCAACAACGGGACAGTTGGCAGCTATGTATTAGGGAGACAGTGCATCAGTTGTGTGAGTATGTCGGTCCAGAGACCACTTGAATCAAATGCTTGAGGATTCCCAGATGCAGAGATTGAGGTGCGTTTTGAGGATGTTGGTGGTAGTGCTGAGGAAGGCAATGTTCAGAGATTTAAAGGAGGCCTTTAAATTATGAGGAATGAGCATGTGAAAGTTTGGGTAAGTAAGCAGCTGACAAAAAACAAGTTTGCACTCCGGAACTTCCCGATCAAGTGTGTACCATAAAGCCCCGTTAGTTATGAAAAATGGATGAAAAATTGGGGCAGTACTAGTTAGCACACAGCATACTTTTTTGTCACACTTTATCGATTTCAGCAGTGCAGCTTGCTGCTATGATCATCTGATAGCAAGATGGAAGGATCAGAAGGGAGTAGTGTAATTAGCTTACAGTTCATAGTGATAAATGTTTAAGAGACACTTTCACTTGAAGCCAGTTATGCCAGGCAGGAGCAAGTTAATAGTTCGGAGCATCTTGATATAGAGCTGACTGCAGGAAGAGAAAATGTATGCAAGACCAATTTTTATATTCAATTAAACAAATAACCAGTAGATGGCAGTGTTGCACAGTTCTTGCAATATGGGGAGAGAGTGACGTGAAATCTTCACACAGGCTCGTGCAGGCACACAAATATACCTGCCCAAAACAAAGTCATAAAATCGAGTTCAAGAACTTAAGCCCACATAAAATGTAGAGGGAGATAAAATGAAAACTCCTCTGTGGTGCCACCATGAAAAGATCAGGAATGTAACACAGCTGTTTGAATGCGTGCAGCCAGAGAAAGTAACAAAAACTCAACAGCAGATGGACATAGTAATTCGGAGACGGGAACTAATAAGACCCCCATTTAAGATATATTAAATACAAAGATTTCACAAGCACAGCGCAAGAACTGTGCAGGCGTAACCAAAAATCCAGACACCAGCGGAAGTGCTGGAAACAGGCTATGTTGGGCAGTCCTTGCTCGGTCGCAGTGTGTGCGGTGTGTTTGTGCTAATACAAGCGCACAATATTTAGTCACCCCCAAAAAAATATTATACCTCTATACTGTCTTGGTGAGGAAATACACAGGGCTGGACTGGCCATTTATCCCATCGGGCAGTTCCCAGCCTGGAGTCATTGGCAGACACTGCTGGACTGCCTCTGAATAAGTGAGAGAGAGCAAGAGAGAGTGTGGGGAGGGAGAGCCTGTGAGACAGACAGAGGTAGTTGATGGAGAGAAAGCTAGAGAGATGGAAGCAATTCTTTTCCTTCTATTGCCGTTCCTAACTTACTGCTCCCCTTATACCCATCTTTTTCCACAGAAGACTAATGTTTATTTATGTTGGTTTTATTTAAAAAAGTACATTTCAAGGGCTACGTTTTCTCCAAATGTGGTCATTTTTAATTTAACAGTATTTTCCAATGTTCTTTCATCACAAAACTATTATTGGGTGTGTAAGAAAGTGGATTATTACTTGGTGTTATATCGTGAGACCTTACTAAGGAATAATTTCATTATTCTGTATCGGGTCCAGTTAGGTTACTTCAAATAAATCCTTATCTCAGTCCTAGGTAGCTGTGGCACAGAGCAGTCAGACTTTACTCAAAGGTAACAACACAATAAAAATCCCGGCCCCAATCATAAAAATAGTGTGAAATTTACTGAGCAAGTAGACATCGAAATGATAAAAAACAGATCAGGGAAACCACAGATATGATTTCTAGGAGTTTCGAAGCTCTCTAGCACCAAAAAGCACAAAGCGCCAGCTTCATGTTTTCTGGTTGCGCCAAACTGGGTCAAAGTCTAAAGTTAAGGCTGGCCACGATGGAGCACAGGTCGGGTGCAGGAAGTAGGTGTTTCCTGGTGAAAAGTTTACCTTCTAACTAATGGCCTGATTTAGAGTTCGGCAGACGGGTTACTCAGGCACAAACACAAGGGATATCAAGTCCACCGTATTACAAGTGCTTTATATGCAATGGCACTTGTAACATGGCCGACAGGATAGCTGTCATGTTTGTGGCAGAGTAACCCGCCCGTCGAACTCTAAATCAGTCCCTTACTCTTTTTCCTGGAGGATTTTTCTTATTAGTGAGACAGACTCCTGGCTGAATCTGACAGAGGGCTCTACGGCAGCAGGGTGCTTCACAGCGTTGGTCTCAGTGAAATCCCCCACATTCGAAACAAGAAACTCTTCTAGAAGTCGAGCTGCTTTCAGTGGGGCAAACCATCAGGTTTAATCTGACCGGCGATTCGATGATGGTGTCTGTTGTTCAGCAGCGGTCCATTGGTAATCTTTGATTCTTTTATGAAAAAGTTCAGTTTAAGTGTCTAAGTTCAGTCTAAGTGTCCACTTTTGCAATCCTGAGGGGGAGAGAGTACACTCTAACACCAGCCCAGGGTCCAGGACCTTTTGGGCACCACTTTGTGAGTCAGGACTCATCTCCTAGAAGTAACCAGAACAGTTCAGGGTAAAGCCAGTCGAAACTGTTCAACTGGGCTCTTCTTTGTTGCAGGGTCTTGCACCTTTTATGTCCCTGAAGCTTAACAGGATGTTAGAGAACTAGCCCTTGGAGTCCATTCTTCTATCCTGGGTTCAAGTGGGAGCATGTCCAGCCCTTGGGCTTTCTCTCTACAGGTAAAACAGCAGGCTCAGACCTTCTTCGGTGTTCCAGTCCTGTGGCTCAGCAGATGCAGTCCTTCTTCTGTTTTCCAGCAGTTTTCTGAAGAAGGTAGACAGGGTGCCAATTTTATGCCTGCCACTAGCTTGTGGGCGGGAAGGCTCCATAACCAATAGAAGTAAAATTCCCACGGGCAAACCTACCCACTCTTACATCACTTCCTGGGGGTTTGGCACTAAACAATCTGGGACTGCATCCCTCTCTACCCAAATCAAAGATGTCAGAATCTTTCTTCCCTTTGTCAGAGTTCTGGGCACACCCCTAAGGGGTGTCTAGGGAAATGAGGGATTCCCCATGAAAAATCAGCTCTGGGACAGGTTTTCGTGCCACTGCCATTGGTGTCACTCCTTCTACTTAGACAATGGCAGGGGCAGGCATAGGCACAGCTACATCTGCTCGTGACAGGGGATGCAGCTTTGAAGCTTGTCCAGTTGGTGGCCACATCCCCCAGGCCATCCTGTCAGGGGGATGTCACACTTCCTCCCAGCCAAGGCCCTTTGTTCCCTTTCCTGAGAGCAATTCACACCTCCCAGCAGGCTGCCAGGTGACAGTTAGGGATTATCTCCTGAAACTTTAGGCAGACAAAATGCCAACTTTCTTAACCCCTTCGCTGCTAGGCCTTTTCCCCTCCTGTGCTAAGCCTTTTTTTGGCTATTTGGGGTAGTGCGCGCTTAGGCCCCTGTAACTTTTTGACCACATAAGGTATCCATGCCAAATTTGCGTCCTTTTTTTCTAACATCATGGGGATTGTAAAGGTACCCAGGGTTTGTGGATTCCCCTGGAGGGGACCCAGAAATTAGTCAAAATACAGCTAAATTTTGGTTTTTTTTGGAAAAAGGCGAAAAAAGGGCTACAGATGAAAGCGTCTTGATTTTTCCCTGCAAATGGCATCAAAAAAGGGGTTGTGGGGATGAAATCACCATCTTCCCAGCTTTCAGGGACAAGCAGACTTTTGTCAGAAAACCAACTTTTTTTACACAGTTTTGGCATTCTTCTGGGACATAGCCTATTTTTGCTATTTTTGTGCTTTCAACCTCCTTCCAGTTAATGGTAGAAATGGGTATGAAACCAATAATGGATCCTGGAAAGCCATACATTTATGAAAAGTAGACAAAATTCTGAATTCAGCAAGGGGTCATTTGTGTAGATCCTTAAAGTTTTCCTTATAGAAACTAACAGTTAAATAAAGAAAAATTGAAAATTAGTTGAAAAAAACAGCCATTTGTGTCAACGTTTTCACCTGTAACTTCTTCTAATTATGACAGCTATTTGAAGGCAATATACCGTTATATCCGCTGGACCTTTCTGGTTGTGGGGATATATAGGACTTGTAGGTTCACCAAGAACCCGACGAACCCAGAGCCAATAATTGAGCAACATCTTGCAATGATTTCTTTTTAAGTACCGGGTATATAGCAATTATTTTGGGAAAATGTATACATGGAAAAATTGTTATGAAAGACACCTATGTATTTCTGAAATGGGAACAAAATGTAGATTTTAGAAACAGTAGATATTTGCACATTTCCGAAATTGGGAGTACCCATACTAGCATGAGAATTATAGGTCATTTTTCAAAATGACTTATTTTTTACACATTGTCTTTCATTTGGAAGGCAGAAATGCATCGAAAGTCAATAGGTAATAACAGTTGCTCTACAATTCTGTGTTACCCTAAGTCTCCCGATAAAAATGGTACCTCACTTGTGTGGGTAGCCCTTGTGCCCACAACAGGAAATGGCTCAAAATGCAACGTGGACGTACCACATTTTCACAATGAAAAATTACCCTTTTTTTGCAAAGTGCCTAGGTGTAGTTTTTGAACCCTAGCTCTGCCGGCACCTAGGGAAACCTAGCAAACCTATACATTTTTGAAAACTAGACACCCAGGGGAATCCAGTATGGGGTGACTTGACTGCCTCCCACCAGGTTCTGTTACCCAGAATCCCTTGCAAACATAAAAAATTGTCAAAAAAACCACATTTACCCCACATTTCTGTGGTGGAAAGTTCTGGAATCTGCGTGGATCCACAAATTTCCACCCACCCCGCGTTCCCCAAAGTCTAACAAGAAAAATGGTACCTCACTTGTGTGGGTCGGCCTAGTGCCTGCGACAGGAAACGGCGCAAAACGCAACGTGGTCACACCTCAATTTCGCAGTGAAAAATGACCCATTTTTGGCAAAGTGCCTAGCTGTAGTTTTGGAACCCTAGCTTTGCCGGCACCTAGGGAAACCTAGCAAACCTATACATTTTTGAAAACTAGACACCCAGGGGAATCCAGGATGGGGTGACTTGACTGCCTCCCACCAGGTTCTGTTACCCAGAATCCCTTGCAAACATAAAAAATTGTCAAAAAAAACACATTTTCCCCACATTTCTGTGGTGGAAAGTTCTGGAATCTGCGTGGATCCACAAATGTCCACCCACCCCGCGTTCCCCAAAGTCTTACGAGAAAAATGGTACCTCACTTGTGTGGGTCGGCCTAGTGCCTGCGACAGGAAACGGCGCAAAACGCAACGTGGTCACACCTCAATTTCGCAGTGAAAAATTACCCTTTTTTGGCAAAGTGCCTAGCTGTAGTTTTTGAACCCTAGCTCTGCCGGCACCTAGGGAAACCTAGCAAACCTATACATTTTTGAAAACTAGACACCCAGGGGAATCCAGGATGGGGTGACTTGACTGCCTCCCACCAGGTTCTGTTACCCAGAATCCCTTGCAAACATAAACAATTGTCAAAAAACCACATTTTCCCCACATTTCTGTGGTGGAAAGTTCTGGAATCTGCGTGGATCCACAAATTTCCACCCACCCCGCGTTCCCCAAAGTCTTATGAGAAAAATGGTACCTCACTTGTGTGGGTCGGCCTAGTGCCTGCGACAGGAAACGGCGCAAAACGCAACGTGGTCACACCTCAATTTCGCAGTGAAAAATGACCCTTTTTTGGCAAAGTGCCTAGCTGTAGTTTTTGAACCCTACCTCTGCCGGCACCTAGGGAAACCTAGCAAACCTATACATTTTTGAAAACTAGACACCCAGGGGAATCCAGGATGGGGTGACTTGACTGCCTCCCACCAGGTTCTGTTACCCAGAATCCCTTGCAAACATAAATAATTGTCAAAAAAAACACATTTTCCCCACATTTCTGTGGTGGAAAGTTCTGGAATCTGCGTGGATCCACAAATTTCTACCCACCCCGCGTCCCCCAAAGTCTTACGAGAAAAATGGTACCTCACTTGTGTGGGTCGGCCTAGTGCCTGCGACAGGAAACGGCGCAAAACGCAACGTGGTCACACCTCAATTTCGCAGTGAAAAATGACCCTTTTTTGGCAAAGTGCCTAGCTGTAGTTTTTGAACCCTACCTCTGCCGGCACCTAGGGAAACCAAGCAAACCTATACATTTTTGAAAACTAGACACCCAGGGGAATCCAGGATGGGGTGACTTGACTGCCTCCCACCAGGTTCTGTTACCCAGAATCCCTTGCAAACATAAAACATTGTCAAAAAAACCACATTTTCCCCACATTTCTGTGGTGGAAAGTTCTGGAATCTGCGTGGATCCACAAATTTCCACCCACCCCACGTTCCCCAAAGTCTTACGAGAAAAATGGTACCTCACTTGTGTGGGTCGGCCTAGTGCCTGCGACAGGAAACGGCGCAAAACGCAACGTGGTCACACCTCAATTTCGCAGTGAAAAATGACCCTTTTTTGGCAAAGTGCCTAGCTGTAGTTTTTGAACCCTAGCTCTGCCGGCACCTAGGGAAACCTAGCAAACCTATACATTTTTGAAAACTAGACACCCAGGGGAATCCAGGATGGGGTGACTTGACTGCCTCCCACCAGGTTCTGTTACCCAGAATCCCTTGCAAATATAAATAAATTGTCCAAAAAAACACATTTTCCCCACATTTCTGTGGTGGAAAGTTCTGGAATCTGCGTGGATCCACAAATTTCCACCCACCCCGCGTTCCCTAAAGTCTTACGAGAACAATGGTACCTCACTTGTGTGTGTCGGCCTAGTGCCTGCGACAGGAAACGGCGCAAAACGCAACGTGGTCACACCTCAATTTCGCAGTGAAAAATGACCCTTTTTTGGCAAAGTGCCTAGCTGTAGTTTTTGAACCCTAGCTCTGCCGGCACCTAGAGAAACCTAGAAAACCTATACATTTTTGAAAACTAGACACCCAGGGGAATCCAGGATGGGGTGACTTGACTGCCTCCCACCAGGTTCTGTTACCCAGAATCCCTTGCAAACATAAAAAATTGTCCAAAAAAACACATTTTCCCCACATTTCTGTGGTGGAAAGTTCTGGAATCTGCGTGGATCCACAAATTTCCACCCACCCCGCGTTCCCCAAAGTCTTACGAGAAAAATGGTACCTCACTTGTGTGGGTCGGCCTAGTGCCTGCGACAGGAAACGGCGCAAAACGCAACGTGGTCACACCTTAATTTCGCAGTGAAAAATGACCCTTTTTTGGCAAAGTGCCTAGCTGTAGTTTTTGAACCCTAGCTCTGCCGGCACCTAGGGAAACCTAGCAAACCTATACATTTTTGAAAACTAGACACCCAGGGGAATCCAGGATGGGGGTGACTTGACTGCCTCCCACCAGGTTCTGTTACCCAGAATCCCTTGCAAACATAACAAATTGTCCAAAAAACACATTTTCCCCACATTTCTGTGGTGGAAAGTTCTGGAATCTGCGTGGATCCACAAATTTCCACCCACCCCGCGTTCCCCAAAGTCTTACAAGAAAAATGGTACCTCACTTGTGTGGGTCGGCCTAGTGCCTGCGACAGGAAACGGCGCAAAACGCAACGTGGTCACACCTCAATTTCGCAGTGAAAAATGACCCTTTTTTGGCAAAGTGCCTAGCTGTAGTTTTTGAACCCTAGCTCTGCCGGCACCTAGGAAACCTAGCAAACCTATACATTTTTGAAAACTAGACACCCAGGGGAATCCAGGATGGGGTGACTTGACTGCCTCCCACCAGGTTCTGTTACCCAGAATCCCTTGCAAACATAAAAATTCTCCCAAAAACACCTTTTCCCCACATTTCTGTGGTGGAAAGTTCTGGAATCTGCGTGGATCCACAAATTTCCACCCACCCCGCGTTCCCCAAAGTCTTACGAGAAAAATGGTACCTCACTTGTGTGGGTCGGCCTAGTGCCTGCGACAGGAAACGGCGCAAAACGCAACGTGGTCACACCTCAATTTCGCAGTGAAAAATGACCCTTTTTGGCAAAGTGCCTAGCTGTAGTTTTTGAACCCTAGCTCTGCCGGCACCTAGGGAAACCTAGCAAACCTATACATTTTTGAAAACTAGACACCCAGGGGAATCCAGGATGGGGTGACTTGACTGCCTCCCACCAGGTTCTGTTACCCAGAATCCCTTGCAAACATACAAAATTGTCAAAAAAACCACATTTCCCCCACATTTCTGTGGTGGAAAGTTCTGGAATCTGCGTGGATCCACAAATTTCTACCCACCCCGCGTTCCCCAAAGTCTTACGAGAAAAATGGTACCTCACTTGTGTGGGTCGGCCTAGTGCCTGCGACAGGAAACGGCGCAAAACGCAACGTGGTCACACCTCAATTTCGCAGTGAAAAATGACCCTTTTTGGCAAAGTGCCTAGCTGTAGTTTTTGAACCCTAGCTCTGCCGGCACCTAGGGAAACCTAGCAAACCTATACATTTTTGAAAACTAGACACCCAGGGGAATCCAGGATGGGGTGACGTGACTGCCTCCCACCAGGTTCTGTTACCCAGAATCCCTTGCAAACATAACAAATTGTCCAAAAAACACATTTTCCCCACATTTCTGTGGTGGAAAGTTCTGGAATCTGCGTGGATCCACAAATTTCCACCCACCCCGCGTTCCCCAAAGTCTTACGAGAAAAATGGTACCTCACTTGTGTGGGTCGGCCTAGTGCCTGCGACAGGAAACGGCACAAAACGCAACGTGGTCACACCTCAATTTCGCAGTGAAAAATGACCCTTTTTGGCAAAGTGCCTAGCTGTAGTTTTTGAACCCTAGCTCTGCCGGCACCTAAGGAAACCTAGAAAACCTATACATTTTTGAAAACTAGACACCCAGGGGAATCCAGGATGGGGTGACTTGACTGCCTCCCACCAGGTTCTGTTACCCAGAATCCCTTGCAAACATAACAAATTGTCCAAAAAACACATTTTCCCCACATTTCTGTGGTGGAAAGTTCTGGAATCTGCGTGGATCCACAAATTTCCACCCACCCCGCGTTCCCCAAAGTCTTACGAGAAAAATGGTACCTCACTTGTGTGGGTCGGCCTAGTGCCTGCGACAGGAAACGGCGCAAAACACAATGTGGTCACACCTCAATTTCGCAGTGAAAATGACCCTTTTTGGCAAAGTGCCTAGCTTTAGTTTTTGAACCCTACCTCTGCCGGCACCTAGGGAAACCTAGCAAACCTATACATTTTTGAAAACTAGACACCCAGGGGAATCCAGGATGGGGTGACTTGACTGCCTCCCACCAGGTTCTGTTACCCAGAATCCCTTGCAAACATAAAAAATTGTCAAAAAACCACATTTTCCCCACATTTCTGTGGTGGAAAGTTCTGGAATCTGTATGGATCCACAAATTTCCACCCACCCCGCGTTCCCCAAAGTCTTACGAGAAAATGGTACCTCACTTGTGTGGGTCGGCCTAGTGCCTGCGACAGGAAACGGCGCAAAACGCAACGTGGTCACACCTCAATTTCGCAGTGAAAAATGACCATTTTTTGGCAAAGTGCCTAGCTGTAGTTTTTGAACCCTACCTCTGCCGGCACCTAGGGAAACCTAGCAAACCTATACATTTCTGAAAACTAGACACCCAGGGAATCCAGGATGGGGTGACTTGACTGCCTCCCACCAGGTTCTGTTACCCAGAATCCCTTGCAAACATAAAGAATTGTCAAAAAAAACACATTTTCCCCACATTTCTGTGGTGGAAAGTTCTGGAATCTGCGTGGATCCACAAATTTCCACCCACCCCGCGTTCCCCAAAGTCTTACGAGAAAAATGGTACCTCACTTGTGTGGGTCGGCTTAGTGCCTGTGACAGGAAACGGCGCAAACGCAACGTGGTCACACCTCAATTTCGCAGTGAAAAATGACCCTTTTTTGGCAAAGTGCCTAGCTGTAGTTTTTGAACCCTACCTCTGCCGCCACCTAGGGAAACCTAGCAAACCTATACATTTTTGAAAACTAGACACCTAGGGGAATCCAGGATGGGGTGACTTGACTGCCTCCCACCACGTTCTGTTACCCAGAATCCCTTGCAAACATAAAGAATTGTCAAAAAAACCACATTTTCCCCACATTTCTGTGGTGGAAAGTTCTGGAATCTGCGTGGATCCACAAATTTCCACCCACCCCGCGTTCCCCAAAGTCTTACGAGAAAAATGGTACCTCACTTGTGTGGGTCGGCCTAGTGCCTGCGACAGGAAACGGCGCAAAACGCAACGTGGTCACACCTCAATTTCGCAGTGAAAAATTACCCTTTTTTGGCAAAGTGCCTAGCTGTAGTTTGTGAACCCTAGCTCTGCCGGCACCTAGGGAAACCTACCAACACACACATTTCTGAAAAGTAGACACCCGGGGCTTCCAGGAGGTATGGCTTGTGTGGATCCCCCAACGTTTCCTTACCTAGAATCCCTGCAAACCTCAATTTTAGCTGAAAAAATCACTTTTTCACACATTTTGTGTGGGAAAGTGTGGCATCACTGGCCTCACACAAATTTCCTACCACCTAGCGTTCCCCAGGTCTCCCGATAAAATGGTGCCTCACTTGTGTGGGAGGCCCAGTACCGCTGACAGGCAGGGCCCACAACGTAGTGAGGCGACCTCAATATGGCCTTTCACAAAACCACCTGGTTCTGCAAGGGGTCACCTGGGCTTTGGCCCTGTGCTCGGCGGCCATCTAGGGAAACCTACCAAACCCACACATTTCTGAAAAGTAGACACCCGGGGCTTCCAGGGAGGTATGGCTGCGTGGATCTCCCAACGTTTCCTTACCCAGAATCCCTTGCAAACCTCAATTTTAGCTGAAAAAATCACTTTTTCACACATTTGTGTGTGGGAAAGTGTGGCATCACTGGCCTCACACAAATTTCCACCCAGCGTTCCCCAGGTCTCCCGATAAAAATGGTGCCTCACTTGTGTGGGAGGCCCAAGTACCACGACAGGCAAGGGCCTACAACGTAGTGAGGCGACCTCAAAATGGCCTTCACAAAACCACCTGGTTTTGCAAGGGGTCACCTGGGTTTGCCTATGCTCGGCGGCCATCTAGGGAAACCTACCAAACCCACACATTTCTGAAAGTAGACACCCGGGGCTTCCAGGGAGGTATGGCTGCGTGGATCTCCCAACGTTTCCTTACCCAGAATCCCTTGCAAACCTCAATTTTAGCTGAAAAAATCACTTTTCACACATTTGTGTGTGGGAAAGTGTAGCATCACTGGCCTCACACAAATTTCTACCACCCAGCGTTCCTCCAGGTCTCACGATAAAATGGTGCCTCACTTGTGTGGGAGGCCAAGTACCGCGACAGGCAAGGGCCCACAACGCAGTGAGGCGACCTCAAATGCCTTTCACAAAACCACCTGGTTTGCAAGGTCACCTGGGTTTTGGCACTATAGCTCGGCGGCCATCTAGGAAACCTACCAAATCCACATTTCTGAAAAGTAGATACCGGAGGCTTCCAGGGAGGTATGGCTTGCGTGGATCTCCCAACGTTCCTTACCCAGAATCCCTTGCAAACCTCAATTTTAGCTGAAAAACACTCTTTTCACACATTTGTGTGTGGAAAGTGTAGCATCACTGGCCTCACACAAATTTCCTACCACCCAGCGTTCCCCAGGTCTCCCGATAAAAATGGTGCCTCACTTGTGTGGGAGGCCCAAGTACCTCGCGACAGGCAAGGCCCACAACGTAGTGAGGCGACCTCAAATGGCCTTCACAAAACCACCTGGTTTTGCAGGGGTCACCTGGGTTTTGGCCTAGCTCGCGGCCATCTAGGGAAACCCTACCAAACCCACACATTTCTGAAAAGTAGACACCTGGGGCTTCCAGGAGGTATGGCTTGCGTGGATGTCCCAACGTTTCCTTACCCAGAATCCCTTGCAAACCTCAATTGTAGCTGAAAAAATCACTTTTTTCACACATTTGTGTGTGGGAAAGTGTGGCATCACTGGCCTCACACAAATTTCCTACCACCCAGCGTTTTCCCAGGTCTCCCGATAAAAATGGTGCCTCACTTGTGTGGAAGGCCCAAGTACCCGCGACAGGCAAGGGCCCACAACGCAGTGAGGCGACCTCAAATTGCCTATCTCAAAACCACCTGGTTTTGCAAGGGAGTCACCTGGGTTTTTGATCCAGTGCTGGCGGCCATCTAGGAAACCTACCAAACCCACACATTTCTGAAAGTAGACACCTGGGGGCTTCCAGGGAGGTATGGCTTGCGTGGATCCCCAACGTTTCTACCCAGAATCCCTTGCAAACCTCAATTTTAGCTGAAAAAATCACTTTTTCACACATTTTTGTGTGGGAAAGTGTAGATCATTGGCCTCACACAAATTTCCTACCACCAGCGTTCCCCAGGTCTCCCGATAGAATGGTGCCTCACTTGTGTGGGAGGCCCAAGTACCCAGCGACAGGCAAGGACACAAACGTTTTGAGGCAACATCAACATTGCCTATCAAAAATGTTTTGGGCCCTTGCCTGTCGTGGGTACTTGGGCCTCCACACAAGTGAAGCACCATTTTTATCGGGAGACCTGGGGAACGCTGGGTGGTAGGAAATTTGTGTGAGGCCAGTGATGCCACACTTTCCCACACAAAATGTGTGAAAAAGTGATTTTTTCAGCTAAAAGTGAGGTTTGCAGGGGATTCTGGATGGAAACGTTGGGGATCCACGCAAGCCATACCTCCTGGAAGCCCCCGGGTGTCTACTTTTCAGAAATGTGTGGGTTTGGTAGGTTTCCTAGATGGCCGCTGAGCACTGGGCCAAAACCCAGGTGACTCCCCTGCAAAACCAGGTGGTTTTGTGAAAGGCCATTTTGAGGTCGCCTCAATACGTTGTGGGCCCTTGCCTGTCGCGAGTACTTGGGCCTCCCACACAAGTGAGGCACCATTTTTATCGGGAGACCTGGGGAACGCTGGGTGGTAGGAAATTCGTGTGAGGCTAGTGATGCCACACTTTCCCACACAAAAATGTGTGAAAAAAGTGATTTTTTCAGCTAAAAGTGAGGTTTGCAGGGGATTCTGGGTAGGAAACGTTGGGGATCCACGCAAGCCATACCTCCCTGGAAGCCCCCGGTGTCTACTTTTCAGAAATGTGTGGGTTTGGTAGGTTTCCTAGATGGCCGCTGAGCACTGGGCCAAACCCAGGTGACTCCTGCAAAACCAGGTGGTTTTGTGAAAGGCCATTTTGAGGTCGCCTCAATACGTTGTGGGCCCTTGCCTGTCGCGAGTACTTGGGCCTCCCACACAAGTGAGGCACCATTTTATCGGGAGACCTGGGGAACACTGGGTGGTAGGAAATTTGTGTAAGGCCAGTGATGCCACACTTTCCCACACAAAATGTGTGAAAAAGTGATTTTTTCAGCTAAAAGTGAGGTTTGCAGAGATTCTTGGTAAGGAAACGTTGGGGATCCACGCAAGCCATACCTCCCTGAAGCCCCGAGTGTCTACTTTCAGAAATGTGTGGGTTTGGTAGGTTTCCAGATGGCCGCCGAGCACTGGGCCAAAAACCCAGGTGACTCCCTGCAAAACCAGGTGGTTTTGTGAAAGGCCATTTTGAGGTCGCCTCAATACGTTGTAGGGCCCTTGCCTGTCGCGGTACTTGGGCCTCCCAGCACAAGTGAGGCACCATTTTTATCGGGAGACCTGGGGAACGCTGGGTGGTAGGAAATTTGTGTGAGGCCAGTGATGCCACACTTTCCCACACAAAAATGTGTGAAAAGTGATTTTTTCAGCTAAAAGTGAGGTTTGCAGGATTCTGGGTAAGGAAACGTTGGGGGATCCACGCAAGCCATACCTCCCTGGAAGCCCCCGGGTGTCTACTTTTCAGAAATGTGTGGGTTTGGTAGGTTTCCTAGATGGCCGCCGAGCACGGGCCAAAAATCCAGGTGACTCCCTTGCAAAACCAGGTGGTTTTGTGAAAGGCCATTTTGAGGTCGCCTCAATACGTTGTGGGCCCTTGCCTGTCGCTGGTACTTGGGCCTCCCACACAAGTGAGGCACCATTTTTATCGGGAGACCTGGGGAACGCTGGGTGGTAGGAAATTTGTGTGAGGCCAGTGATGCCACACTTTCCCACACAAAAATTTGTGAAAAAGTGATTTTGTTCAGCTAAAAGTGAGGTTTGCAGGGGATTCTGGGTAAGGAACGTTGGGAGATCCACGCAAGCCATACCTCCCTGGAAGCCCCGGGTGTCTACTTTTCAGAAATGTGTGGGTTTGGTAGGTTTCCTAGATGGCCGCCGAGCACGGGGCCAAAACCCAGGTGACTCCCTTGCAAAACCAGGTGGTTTTGTGAAAGGCCATTTTGAGGTCGCCTCAATACGTTGTGGGCCCTTGCCTGTCGCGAGTACTTGGGCCTCCCACACAAGTGAGGCACCATTTTTATCGGGAGACCTGGGGGAACGCTGGGTGGTAGGAAATTTGTGTGAGGCCAGTGATACCACACTTTCCCACACAAAAATGTGTGAAAAAGTGATTTTTTCTGCTAAAAGTGAGGTTTGCAGGGGATTCTGGGTAAGGAAACGTTGGGGGATCCACGCAAGCCATACCTCCCTGGAAGCCCCCGGGTGTCTACTTTTCAGAAATGTGTGGGTTTGGTAGGTTTCCCTAGATGGCCGCTGAGCACTGGGCCAAAAACCCAGGTGACCCCCCTTGCAAAACCAGGTGGTTTTGTGAAAGGCCATTTTGAGGTCGCCTCAATACGTTGTGGGCCCTTGCCTGTCGCGGGTACTTGGGCCTCCCACACAAGTGAGGCACCATTTTTATCGGGAGACCTGGGGGAACACTGGGTGGTAGGAAATTTGTGTGAGGCCAGTGATGCCACACTTTCCCACACAAAATGTGTGAAAAAAGTGATTTTTTCAGCTAAAAGTGAGGTTTGCAGGGGATTCTGAGTAAGGAAACGTTGGGGGATCCACGCAAGCCATACCTCCCTGGAAGCCCCCGGGTGTCTACTTTTCAGAAATGTGTGGGTTTGGTAGGTTTCCCTAGATGGCCGCCGAGCACTGGGCCAAAAACCCAGGTGACCCCCTTGCAAAACCAGGTGGTTTTGTGAAAGGCCATTTTGAGGTCGCCTCAATACGTTGTGGGCCCTTGCCTGTCGCGGGTACTTGGGCCTCCCACACAAGTGAGGCACCATTTTTATCGGGAGACCTGGGGGAACGCTGGGTGGTAGGAAATTTGTGTGAGGCCAGTGATGCCACACTTTCCCACACAAAAATGTGTGAAAAAAGTGATTTTTCAGCTAAAAGTGAGGTTTGCAGGGGATTCTGGGTAAGGAAACGTTGGGGGATCCACGCAAGCCATACCTCCCTGGAAGCCCCCGGGTGTCTACTTTTCAGAAATGTGTGGGTTTGGTAGGTTTCCCTAGATGGCCGCCGAGCACGGGGCCAAAAATCCAGGTGACCCCCCTTGCAAAACCAGGTGGTTTTGTGAAAGGCCATTTTGAGGTCGCCTCAATACGTTGTGGGCCCTTGCCTGTCGCGGGTACTTGGGCCTCCCACACAAGTGAGGCACCATTTTTATCGGGAGACCTGGGGGAACGTTGGGTGGTAGGAAATTTGTGTGAGGCCAGTGATGCCACACTTTCCCACACAAAAATTTGTGAAAAAAGTGATTTTTTCAGCTAAAAGTGAGGTTTGCAGGGGATTCTGGGTAAGGAAACGTTGGGGGATCCACGCAAGCCATACCTCCCTGGAAGCCCCCGGGTGTCTACTTTTCAGAAATGTGTGGGTTTGGTAGGTTTCCCTAGATGGCCGCCGAGCACGGGGTCAAAAACCCAGGTGACCCCCCTTGCAAAACCAGGTGGTTTTGTGAAAGGCCATTTTGAGGTCGCCTCAATACGTTGTGGGCCCTTGCCTGTCGCGGGTACTTGGGCCTCCCACACAAGTGAGGCACCATTTTTATCGGGAGACCTGGGGGAACGCTGGGTGGTAGGAAATTTGTGTGAGGCCAGTGATGCCACACTTTCCCACACAAAAATGTGTGAAAAAAGTGATTTT
The DNA here is from genome assembly GCA_963921515.1 of Calotriton arnoldi. Lineage (NCBI taxonomy): Eukaryota > Metazoa > Chordata > Amphibia > Caudata > Salamandridae > Calotriton > Calotriton arnoldi. Next base: position 457,834 of record CAWUFW010012750.1, read on the forward strand.
TTCAGCTAAAAGTGAGGTTTGCAGGGGATTCTGGGTAAGGAAACGTTGGGGGATCCACGCAAGCCATACCTCCCTGGAAGCCCCCGGGTGTCTACTTTTCAGAAATGTGTGGGTTTGGTAGGTTTCCCTATGTGGCCGCCGAGCCCCGGGCCAAAACCCAGGTGACCCCCTTGCAAAACCAGGTCATTTTGAGATAATGTGTTGTTTATTTCTGCAGCGTGAAAATTTTGGCACAATATTGCAAGGAAAATGTGACAGACATTTTGAGGTTTGCAGGACATTGTGGGTACCATAACTTGTTGGGATCCACAAGAGAGATATCACCATGTACTCCCATGGGTGTTTCGTTTACGACAATATCTACAGTTGGTAGGTTATTCTTAGACGGAATGTACACCTTGGCAGACAGACTAAAAAGACAAAGATTACTGCACAGCCATCTATTCCTCAAGCACACACACATACTGGTTGGATTTGGCACGAGGGCAAGTGATGGTTCAGTATATACAATTTTATTAACAAGAGATTTCACAAAAATGAAATGCACTGTCAATAATTGAAAGGACAAAAACGGAACCAGTGACTCGCAGCTCGTGAGCTGTAAAGCCACGTCAAGGCCCCAACCGCTTTACAGGCCATTCACACACCTTTCATACGTGATACACACAAGACCATTCACACCCCCAGGCACGAAACAAACACATTACAACATTCACAAAAAGGGACAAGGTACACCCTGCTTGAGAAAGACAAAAAAAAATATTACTGCACAGCCATCTAATCCTCAAGCACACACACACATACTGGTTGGATTTGGCACGAGGGTGAGTGATGGTTCAGTATATACAATTGTATTAACAAGTGATTTCACAAAAATGAAATGCACTGTTAATAATTGAAAGGACGAGAAACTGAACCATTGACTCACAGCTCGTGAGCTGTAAAGCCACGACAAGGCACCAACCTCTTTACAGGCCATTCATACACCTTTCATACGTGTGACAAATACAAAACCATTCACACCACCAGCCGCGGGCCCATCACATTACAACACTCACACCAGCAGACAGCGCCATTCAAGGGCCCATCACTTTCACACGCCCACATTCCTAACACAGCAACCACACAAGCTGATGGATTGCGTGGAGTGTCGCTCGGCTAGCAGTGTGTGTAGTGACCAGCAGCAAGTCACTACTCACACACTGCCAGCCGAGCACCACTCCACGCACACCGCCAGCCAAGCACCAGCCTACACACACCACCATCACATTTAGGATTTTTTTATACAAAAAAGAAAACACAAACAAATTGCAAATAGATACAAATCTACTAACACAAAATCAGAAACATTGCACTAATGCCAACCTTGAAACAGAACAACAATTCTTAAACATTACAGACCAGGCAGTTCACTTTACCACTCATGGTTGCTCCCAATAATTCTTTTGCTTGTGGTACGCTCTATAACAAGCAGGCACACACAGCCCAGGGTTAGAAGGACACTCATGGCAGTACATACGAGTCTCCTTCCGCGTACCTCTTCGCCAACAGACTCTACATCTCCTAGTGGGAAAGTCTTTTGAGAGTGTAGGAGGAATGTGATCAGGAAAGTGGCGATCTTTCAATCGAGCCACATCCTCCACCACTCCAACTCTAGGAACACTTGCCTGTTCCACAACAACAAGGCTGCCTATGACAGACTCCTGAAACTGAACAAAAGTCAACTTTGACGCAGGAGAACACTCCTTGAACACAACAAAAGCATTGAAAGTTGCTAAATTGAAGAGATGGATGGCCAACTTCTTATACCAAATGTAAGACTTACTGAATAGCAGTGTAAGGTTCCAACCTCTGATCTACTCTATCAACACCACCCATGTGCTTATTGTAGTCTAAAATGCACACAGGTTTGCGCACTTCAGCAATCTGACCCCAAACAGCCACAGGTGAAGTACTCTCATCATGGATGGTAGTCAGCATGTACACATCCCTCCTGTCCACAAATTTCACAGCTAGCAGTTCCTCACTACGCAAGGCACTGCACTGTCCCCTCTGAAGTTTTTTGCAAACAAGCTCTTTTGGATAACCTTTACGGTTAGAGCGGATTGTGCCACAAGCAAAAGTGTCCACTTTGAACAATTCCTTAAACAATTGCACAGCAGTGTAGAAGTTATCAAGGTACAAATGGTGGCCTATGTTAAACAGTCCTCTAGCAAGTTCCCACACAATTTTCTCTGAAACTCCTACTAAAGTGGACGGACAACCAGGGGGTCAATAGTGGAATCCCTACCAGTGTACACACGCAAATTAAAAACATATCCTGTCCTACTCTCAGACAACATATACAGCTTAATTCCATAGCGTGCCCTCTTGCTAGGAATGTACTGCCTAAAACCAAACGGCCCTTGAACAGCACCAAAGACTCATCAATAGATATTTCTTTCCCTGGAGTATAGATCTCTGAAAATCGATCTACAAAGTGATCAAGAACAGGCCGAATCTTAAAAAGACGGTCACATTCAGGGTGATCTCGTGGCAACGCCAAACCATTATCAACAAAATGCAGCATCCGAAGCAAAAGTAAATACCGATCACGAGTCATAACTGCAGGAAATATGGCCGTTGCCATCAAGGGACTGGTAGACCAATATGAACCCATGGACGGCTTCCTTATCAAACCCATCAAAAAAGTCAAACCCAAAAACTTCTTCATCTCTTCCAGATTTGTGGGACTCCACCGGGTAGCTCTAGAATGGGGCCTAAGTCTGGCACTGTTGTCCCTCAAAAACTGTTCAGCATACAAATTAGTCTGCTCAACAATCTCACCCAAAAATACATCATCCATAAACAACTGAAAATACTGTATAGGCAAATAATGTTCACAATCCACTCTACACCCTGCATAACCACTAAAGGCAGGCAACACCGGCTGCACCATGTTTGGATCAACCCAGAGTCCAGCACTTCCAGTAGGGTGGAGAGGTGTGGTGCAGCGGCCAGGGCAGCTGACTTCGGAGCACAGGGTTCACGGTTCGATCCCCGGCTCCGGCAGCAGCTCAGCTCAGCACCGTGTGACTCTGGGCAATAGCTCACTTAATTTCCACGACGGCCCCCAGCGCCTTGAGACCCCTAAGGGTGAGTAGTTCGCGCTTTACAAATACGGATTTAGGAAGCCTAGCAGCCCCAGGCTGCAATCCAGATGCCTCTTGCACCATCGGCACAGTAGTATCCTCCTCTAAATCAGGCACTTCATCTGCACTGAGAGTACCTTCATCATCCGATGATTCCATGTGGAGAGAAAACTCACTGCCTGAATCTTCCACTCCCTCCTCTCCCTCAGACGCACTGTCAGTCTCATAATCCTGCTCAGAGGAAGATTCAAGAAGCAAACCAACCACCTGCTGAGCAGTAATTCTACGGCTAGCCATAATGCTTACTAATAAAGGTTACTTGTCAAACAAGTCAACAACAACAAACCCTTTGTAAAAAAAAAGAAATAAACAAAATGTAGCTTTATCACAAAGACCTATATACTCCAACACTATACCACTCACGTGACAGAAGCAGCTAGACTCACCACCACCTACTCTGCACAGACACAGTAAGGATCAACAATATCCCACTAAAAAAGAAGAAGAAAAAAATTACACATAAGACAATGCAAAACATCGCAAAGAATTTCATGCTCTGAACACTAACAAATATGCTGCCATTATGGCACCACTTACAAAAAAATTCATTCATGCATGACAATAATACTCATTTGGAGTACACACAACAAAAATATTTTTCTTACCAAATAAATGCAATTACGCAAAACTGCAGAACCACAACTGCCGAAACCGCAAACAGGAATCAAAAGCTTTACACTAGAATAAAAAGGAGGAAAAAAAACATTACAATCACATATGCAAATAATGCACCAGTCCACACACAATCCACCAGCCAAGCTAAGGGGTAGGTGGGCCTAACAGTATAAATAAAATATTCACACCCGTAAAAGGGGAGCAACCCTTGCCCTTTTGGCCACTCCCCAACACAAAAATTAAAAAAAAACCTGGTGCCTAGTGGGCATTCCTGCTGCACGATCACATGATCGTGCAGCAGGAATGCACAAAAGAGGCATCGGGGGAAAGGAAAACCCTTTCCTTTCCCTCGATGCCTCTTTTGATACAAACCCCCCCCCTCCCCGAGCCAAACCTCACCTGATTTCCCCGACGCGCTGGAAGCAAATGGCTTCCAGCGCGTCGGGGAAGAAAGGGAAACCCTCAATGATGTCAGCGCACCTCGCGCGCTGACGTCATTGATGGGGCGGGGGGAGGCAGGGGAAGCCCTTCCCCTGCCTCCCCAAAAAAAAAACCTAACGATCGGATTCCCACGGGGGGAGCGCCAGCGCTTCCCCCGTGGGTGGTCTTATGACGAGCTGGACTCGTCACGAGCACTGTGTGCCATGACGAGTCCAGCTCGTCATAAGCACCGAAGGGGATAAAGGGTCAGAGCAGGATCTCAGCGACAGACGAGGAGAAGGAACCTCCTGGTCACAGGAACTACACGAGCATTGCGCTCGAGAAATTCAAGGATGCAAAGACCTCCATCAAGGATTACAGCTAACTTTTCAGGGTGTAAATGGAGAGAAGGCACATCTCCACGCTCACGAATTCTACACGAGAATTGCGCTCGAGAAAATGAAGGATGCAAAGACCTCCATCAAGGATTACAGCTAACTTTTCACGTTGGAAATGGAGAGAAGGCACATCTGCCCTGCATATTTATCCACGAAGATGCCACCGTTTTGTGCAATACCTCTACTCAACTGGAGTACTTTCTACTGGCTAATCAGTAAGTGCTACCTCGTTGGGTAAATGTATAGTGCCTTTCCTACACTACAGCTGCGTAAAGGACCAGAAGAATTGTCTCCAGTGACCTGTGTGTCTGTAACTTTGCCACCGCGCCGAAAGCGCCGGGGTCCTTTGAGTAAGCTGTCCATCATAGTGGGGAAAGGACGGGCATACGTTGCATACCGCTAGTGTATGTGTGGCGGGGCCAAACGAGCGGGGCTTCTAGGCCCGTTCACATGCCTCTTGTTTATAAAGGGTCAGAGCAGGATCTCAGCGGCAGACGAGGAGAAGGAACCTCCTGGTCACAGGAACTACACGAGCATTGCGCTCGAGAAATTCAAGGATGCAAAGACCTCCATCAAGGATTACAGCTAACTTTTCAGGGTGTAAATGGAGAGAAGGCACATCTCCACGCTCACGAATTCTACACGAGAATTGCGCTCGAGAAAATGAAGGATGCAAAGACCTCCATCAAGGATTACAGCTAACTTTTCACGTTGGAAATGGAGAGAAGGCACATCTGCCCTGCATATTTATCCACGAAGATGCCACCGTTTTGTGCAATACCTCTACTCAACTGGAGTACTTTCTACTGGCTAATCAGTAAGTGCTACCTCGTTGGGTAAATGTATAGTGCCTTTCCTACACTACAGCTGCGTAAAGGACCAGAAGAATTGTCTCCAGTGACCTGTGTGTCTGTAACTTTGCCACCGCGCCGAAAGCGCCGGGGTCCTTTGAGTAAGCTGACCATCATAGTGGGGAAAGGGTGGGCATACGTTGCATACCGCTAGTGTATGTGTGGCGGGGCCAAACGAGCGGGGCTTCTAGGCCCGTTCACATGCCTCTTGTTTATAAAGGGTCAGAGCAGGATCTCAGCGGCAGACGAGGAGAAGGAACCTCCTGGTCACAGGAACTACACGAGCATTGCGCTCGAGAAATTCAAGGATGCAAAGACCTCCATCAAGGATTACAGCTAACTTTTCAGGGTGTAAATGGAGAGAAGGCACATCTCCACGCTCACGAATTCTACACGAGAATTGCGCTCGAGAAAATGAAGGATGCAAAGACCTCCATCAAGGATTACAGCTAACTTTTCACGTTGGAAATGGAGAGAAGGCACATCTGCCCTGCATATTTATCCACGAAGATGCCACCGTTTTGTGCAATACCTCTACTCAACTGGAGTACTTTCTACTGGCTAATCAGTAAGTGCTACCTCGTTGGGTAAATGTATAGTGCCTTTCCTACACTACAGCTGCGTAAAGGACCAGAAGAATTGTCTCCAGTGACCTGTGTGTCTGTAACTTTGCCACCGCGCCGAAAGCGCCGGGGTCCTTTGAGTAAGCTGTCCATCATAGTGGGGAAAGGGCGGGCATACGTTGCATACCGCTAGTGTATGTGTGGCGGGGCCAAACGAGCGGGGCTTCTAGGCCCGTTCACATGCCTCTTGTTTATAAAGGGTCAGAGCAGGATCTCAGCAGCAGACGAGGAGAAGGAACCTCCTGGTCACAGGAACTACACGAGCATTGCGCTCGAGAAATTCAAGGATGCAAAGACCTCCATCAAGGATTACAGCTAACTTTTCAGGGTGTAAATGGAGAGAAGGCACATCTCCACGCTCACGAATTCTACACGAGAATTGCGCTCGAGAAAATGAAGGATGCAAAGACCTCCATCAAGGATTACAGCTAACTTTTCACGTTGGAAATGGAGAGAAGGCACATCTGCCCTGCATATTTATCCACGAAGATGCCACCGTTTTGTGCAATACCTCTACTCAACTGGAGTACTTTCTACTGGCTAATCAGTAAGTGCTACCTCGTTGGGTAAATGTATAGTGCCTTTCCTACACTACAGCTGCGTAAAGGACCAGAAGAATTGTCTCCAGTGACCTGTGTGTCTGTAACTTTGCCACCGCGCCGAAAGCGCCGGGGTCCTTTGAGTAAGCTGTCCATCATAGTGGGGAAAGGGCGGGCATACGTTGCATACCGCTAGTGTATGTGTGGCGGGGCCAAACGAGCGGGGCTTCTAGGCCCGTTCACATGCCTCTTGTTTATAAAGGGTCAGAGCAGGATCTCAGCGGCAGACGAGGAGAAGGAACCTCCTGGTCACAGGAACTACACGAGCATTGCGCTCGAGAAATTCAAGGATGCAAAGACCTCCATCAAGGATTACAGCTAACTTTTCAGGGTGTAAATGGAGAGAAGGCACATCTCCACGCTCACGAATTCTACACGAGAATTGCGCTCGAGAAAATGAAGGATGCAAAGACCTCCATCAAGGATTACAGCTAACTTTTCACGTTGGAAATGGAGAGAAGGCACATCTGCCCTGCATATTTATCCACGAAGATGCCACCGTTTTGTGCAATACCTCTACTCAACTGGAGTACTTTCTACTGGCTAATCAGTAAGTGCTACCTCGTTGGGTAAATGTATAGTGCCTTTCCTACACTACAGCTGCGTAAAGGACCAGAAGAATTGTCTCCAGTGACCTGTGTGTCTGTAACTTTGCCACCGCGCCGAAAGCGCCGGGGTCCTTTGAGTAAGCTGTCCATCATAGTGGGGAAAGGGCGGGCATACGTTGCATACCGCTAGTGTATGTGTGGCGGGGCCAAACGAGCGGGGCTTCTAGGCCCGTTCACATGCCTCTTGTTTATAAAGGGTCAGAGCAGGATCTCAGCGGCAGACGAGGAGAAGGAACCTCCTGGTCACAGGAACTACACGAGCATTGCGCTCGAGAAATTCAAGGATGCAAAGACCTCCATCAAGGATTACAGCTAACTTTTCAGGGTGTAAATGGAGAGAAGGCACATCTCCACGCTCACGAATTCTACACGAGAATTGCGCTCGAGAAAATGAAGGATGCAAAGACCTCCATCAAGGATTACAGCTAACTTTTCACGTTGGAAATGGAGAGAAGGCACATCTGCCCTGCATATTTATCCACGAAGATGCCACCGTTTTGTGCAATACCTCTACTCAACTGGAGTACTTTCTACTGGCTAATCAGTAAGTGCTACCTCGTTGGGTAAATGTATAGTGCCTTTCCTACACTACAGCTGCGTAAAGGACCAGAAGAATTGTCTCCAGTGACCTGTGTGTCTGTAACTTTGCCACCGCGCCGAAAGCGCCGGGGTCCTTTGAGTAAGCTGTCCATCATAGTGGGGAAAGGGCGGGCATACGTTGCATACCGCTAGTGTATGTGTGGCGGGGCCAAACGAGCGGGGCTTCTAGGCCCGTTCACATGCCTCTTGTTTATAAAGGGTCAGAGCAGGATCTCAGCGGCAGACGAGGAGAAGGAACCTCCTGGTCACAGGAACTACACGAGCATTGCGCTCGAGAAATTCAAGGATGCAAAGACCTCCATCAAGGATTACAGCTAACTTTTCAGGGTGTAAATGGAGAGAAGGCACATCTCCACGCTCACGAATTCTACACGAGAATTGCGCTCGAGAAAATGAAGGATGCAAAGACCTCCATCAAGGATTACAGCTAACTTTTCACGTTGGAAATGGAGAGAAGGCACATCTGCCCTGCATATTTATCCACGAAGATGCCACCGTTTTGTGCAATACCTCTACTCAACTGGAGTACTTTCTACTGGCTAATCAGTAAGTGCTACCTCGTTGGGTAAATGTATAGTGCCTTTCCTACACTACAGCTGCATAAAGGACCAGAAGAATTGTCTCCAGTGACCTGTGTGTCTGTAACTTTGCCACCGCGCCGAAAGCGCCGGGGTCCTTTGAGTAAGCTGACCATCATAGTGGGGAAAGGGTGGGCATACGTTGCATACCGCTAGTGTATGTGTGGCGGGGCCAAACGAGCGGGGCTTCTAGGCACGTTCACATGCCTCTTGTTTATAAAGGGTCAGAGCAGGATCTCAGCGGCAGACGAGGAGAAGGAACCTCCTGGTCACAGGAACTACACGAGCATTGCGCTCGAGAAATTCAAGGATGCAAAGACCTCCATCAAGGATTACAGCTAACTTTTCAGGGTGTAAATGGAGAGAAGGCACATCTCCACGCTCATGAATTCTACACGAGAATTGCGCTCAAGAAAATGAAGGATGCAAAGACCTCCATCAAGGATTACAGCTAACTTTTCACGTTGGAAATGGAGAGAAGGCACATCTGCCCTGCATATTTATCCACGAAGATGCCACCGTTTTGTGCAATACCTCTACTCAACTGGAGTACTTTCTACTGGCTAATCAGTAAGTGCTACCTCGTTGGGTAAATGTATAGTGCCTTTCCTACACTACAGCTGCGTAAAGGACCAGAAGAATTGTCTCCAGTGACCTGTGTGTCTGTAACTTTGCCACCGCGCCGAAAGCGCCGGGGTCCTTTGAGTAAGCTGTCCATCATAGTGGGGAAAGGGCGGGCATACGTTGCATACCGCTAGTGTATGTGTGGCGGGGCCAAACGAGCGGGGCTTCTAGGCCCGTTCACATGCCTCTTGTTTATAAAGGGTCAGAGCAGGATCTCAGCGGCAGACGAGGAGAAGGAACCTCCTGGTCACAGGAACTACACGAGCATTGCGCTCGAGAAATTCAAGGATGCAAAGACCTCCATCAAGGATTACAGCTAACTTTTCAGGGTGTAAATGGAGAGAAGGCACATCTCCACGCTCACGAATTCTACACGAGAATTGCGCTCGAGAAAATGAAGGATGCAAAGACCTCCATCAAGGATTACAGCTAACTTTTCACGTTGGAAATGGAGAGAAGGCACATCTGCCCTGCATATTTATCCACGAAGATGCCACCGTTTTGTGCAATACCTCTACTCAACTGGAGTACTTTCTACTGGCTAATCAGTAAGTGCTACCTCGTTGGGTAAATGTATAGTGCCTTTCCTACACTACAGCTGCGTAAAGGACCAGAAGAATTGTCTCCAGTGACCTGTGTGTCTGTAACTTTGCCACCGCGCCGAAAGCGCCGGGGTCCTTTGAGTAAGCTGTCCATCATAGTGGGGAAAGGGCGGGCATACGTTGCATACCGCTAGTGTATGTGTGGCGGGGCCAAACGAGCGGGGCTTCTAGGCCCGTTCACATGCCTCTTGTTTATAAAGGGTCAGAGCAGGATCTCAGCGGCAGACGAGGAGAAGGAACCTCCTGGTCACAGGAACTACACGAGCATTGCGCTCGAGAAATTCAAGGATGCAAAGACCTCCATCAAGGATTACAGCTAACTTTTCAGGGTGTAAATGGAGAGAAGGCACATCTCCACGCTCACGAATTCTACACGAGAATTGCGCTCGAGAAAATGAAGGATGCAAAGACCTCCATCAAGGATTACAGCTAACTTTTCACGTTGGAAATGGAGAGAAGGCACATCTGCCCTGCATATTTATCCACGAAGATGCCACCGTTTTGTGCAATAACTCTACTCAACTGGAGTACTTTCTACTGGCTAATCAGTAAGTGCTACCTCGTTGGGTAAATGTATAGTGCCTTTCCTACACTACAGCTGCGTAAAGGACCAGAAGAATTGTCTCCAGTGACCTGTGTGTCTGTAACTTTGCCACCGCGCCGAAAGCGCCGGGGTCCTTTGAGTAAGCTGTCCATCATAGTGGGGAAAGGGCGGGCATACGTTGCATACCGCTAGTGTATGTGTGGCGGGGCCAAACGAGCGGGGCTTCTAGGCCCGTTCACATGCCTCTTGTTTATAAAGGGTCAGAGCAGGATCTCAGCGGCAGACGAGGAGAAGGAACCTCCTGGTCACAGGAACTACACGAGCATTGCGCTCGAGAAATTCAAGGATGCAAAGACCTCCATCAAGGATTACAGCTAACTTTTCAGGGTGTAAATGGAGAGAAGGCACATCTCCACGCTCACGAATTCTACACGAGAATTGCGCTCGAGAAAATGAAGGATGCAAAGACCTCCATCAAGGATTACAGCTAACTTTTCACGTTGGAAATGGAGAGAAGGCACATCTGCCCTGCATATTTATCCACGAAGATGCCACCGTTTTGTGCAATACCTCTACTCAACTGGAGTACTTTCTACTGGCTAATCAGTAAGTGCTACCTCGTTGGGTAAATGTATAGTGCCTTTCCTACACTACAGCTGCGTAAAGGACCAGAAGAATTGTCTCCAGTGACCTGTGTGTCTGTAACTTTGCCACCGCGCTGAAAGCGCCGGGGTCCTTTGAGTAAGCTGTCCATCATAGTGGGGAAAGGGCGGGCATACGTTGCATACCGCTAGTGTATGTGTGGCGGGGCCAAACGAGCGGGGCTTCTAGGCCCGTTCACATGCCTCTTGTTTATAAAGGGTCAGAGCAGGATCTCAGCGGCAGACGAGGAGAAGGAACCTCCTGGTCACAGGAAGTACACGAGCATTGCGCTCGAGAAATTCAAGGATGCAAAGACCTCCATCAAGGATTACAGCTAACTTTTCAGGGTGTAAATGGAGAGAAGGCACATCTCCACGCTCACGAATTCTACACGAGAATTGCGCTCGAGAAAATGAAGGATGCAAAGACCTCCATCAAGGATTACAGCTAACTTTTCACGTTGGAAATAGAGAGAAGGCACATCTGCCCTGCATATTTATCCACGAAGATGCCACCGTTTTGTGCAATACCTCTACTCAACTGGAGTACTTTCTACTGGCTAATCAGTAAGTGCTACCTCGTTGGGTAAATGTATAGTGCCTTTCCTACACTACAGCTGCGTAAAGGACCAGAACAATTGTCTCCAGTGACCTGTGTGTCTGTAACTTTGCCACCGCGCCGAAAGCACCGGGATCCTTTGAGTAAGCTGTCCATCATAGTGGGGAAAGGGCGGGCATACGTTGCATACCGCTAGTGTATGTGTGGCGGGGCCAAACGAGCGGGGCTTCTAGGCCCGTTCACATGCCTCTTGTTTATAAAGGGTCAGAGCAGGATCGCAGCGGCAGACGAGGAGAAGGAACCTCCTGGTCACAGGAACTACACGAGCATTGCGCTCGAGAAATTCAAGGATGCAAAGACCTCCATCAAGTATTACAGCTAACTTTTCAGGGTGTAAATGGAGAGAAGGCACATCTCCACGCTCACGAATTGTGCTGGAGAATTGCGCCCTCCCTCCTCGTGGCATTCCTGCTGCACGATCACATGATCGTGCAGCAGGAATGCACAAAGAGGCATCGGGGGAAAGGAAAACCCTTTCCTTTCCCTCGATGTCTCTTTTCGAATCAAACCCCCTCCCCGAGCCAAAACTCACCTTATTTCCCGTCGCGCTGGAAGCAAATGGCTTCCAGCGCGTCGGGGAAGAAAGGGAAACCCTCAATGATGTCAGTGCGCCTCGCGCGCTGACGTCATTGATGGGAGGGCGGGGGGGCGGGGGGAGGCAGGGGAAGTCCTTCCCCTGCCTTCCCCCAAAAAAACCCGACGATCGGATTCCCACGGGGGGAGCGCCAGCGCTTCCCCCGTGGGTGGTCTTATGACGAGCTGGACTCGTCAAAAGCACACGAGCACTGTGTGCCATGACGAGTCCAGCTCGTCATAAGCACCGAAGGGGTTAAAGTGTCATTTTCAAAATATTCATTTTAAATCCAACTTTACCATCAGTTTGGATTGTAAATTGCTATTAATATGAGTGGCTGAAGTATGGTTTAGCTACTCCCAAACTGAAGGTATACATTATAAAGCATTATAATATAACCCAGCGCTTTTTTCTATGAGAGAGCCAGCCACAGTGAAAAAGATTTTGGAGATTTTTCACTGTCAGGGCAAGTAAAACTTAATACACGTGCTAATTTTCAAATACCATGCACCCTGACCTATAGGCATTTAGGGTCTACCTTAGGGGTGACTTATACGCATTAAAAAGGCAGGGTCATATCTGGCAAAATGTTTATTGGGCTAGGTTGAATTTTTAGTTTGTAAACTGCCATGCTAGGCTGCAGTGGAAGGCCTAGGGGTGGCACAAACAGTGCTGCAGTCCACTAGTCACATTTAACTTCCAGGCCCTGGGTACGCAGAGTGTCATATACTAGGAACTTACAGGCAAGTTAAATATTACAACCAGGTATATGTGCAATTGGCAAATGCTTCAGGGGTCAGGGCACATACACTAGGTGCTGCACGTCAGCACCCTAGTCTTCAGAGTCCGTACACCCACATAAATCTAGCAAAACATAGGGGGGATCCTGCAATAAGGGCCTTTCCTCATAGACTGGGCGTGTCCATTTATAATCTTATTCGGTTAAGCAGAAAACATTGTTTTGTACTTGTGATTTCCTCTTGAAAAAAAGTAAACAAAAATCTATTAAAATTAAAAAAACAAAATAATGTCAGTTATACACCAAGAGAGTCTCTGCAGTGGTGAGCACCGGCGGTGGGTGACACCTGGATGGAAGACCCAAATAAGGAGACAGACTCCAGTTTATGGAATCAACACTATCGCGCGTTAGTGCACAGCGCAGCCTCACACTTCATTGACCCCCCTGACGCTGCGCCCAGATTCAGGGTGATGTGCGCCTGCCTGCGAAGGGCCATCACTGCAATGTGTCGCGTGACACACCTTACAGTCTCCTACCATTTATTAAAAACATTGAAACTGCGTCACCTGACGCTTCCTTACAACTCAAACAACGAGAAAAGCAGTACCTATGAGCGTGTATATGATAAATGTACATTCAGGACTGGCGTTTGGCATGGGAAGAGTCCACCAGGTCCCACACTCAGCTCACCAGCCTAGGGTCCCACACCCCCGCTTGTGGGGGTAGTGTCGCCAATCGTCATGTATTTTGCAGATTCCTCCTGCAACTATGGCCCCTACCTCCTGCCCCACCACTGTCCGATCAAAGGCGCTGCGGGCGCTCAGGGTCTCACATTTTGTCTCTCTGCCTAATTTAACTCTGTCAAAGGACAAGCAACTCTCGCTCTTTCAGCCTTTGATGAGCTGTTGAAGAGGCTCTTGTCTGTGACTGGAAGGTAGGGCTAGCAGTACAGGAGGGACTCTGCACAAACCAGCTCAGGGGCACCTTCACCAGAAGCTCAAAGCAGGCTCCGGAGCCACAAAGCAGGCCCCAGAGGTGCAAAGCAGGCCCCAGAGGCACAAAGCAGGCCCAAGAGACACAGGGCAGACACCTGAGGCACAAGGCTGGCCCCAGAGGCACAAAGCAGACCCCAGAGGCAAGAAGCAGGCCCCAGAGTTACGAAGCAGACCCCAGAGATACGAAGCAGACCCCTGAGGCACAAAGCAGGCCCCAGAGGCACAAAGCAGGCCCCAGAGGCACACAGCAGGCCCCAGAGGCACAAAGCAGGCCCCAGAGGCACAAAGCAGGCCCCAGAGGTGCAAAGCAGGCCCCAGAGGAACAAAGCAGGCCCCAGAGGAGCAAAGCAGGCCCCAGAGGCACAAAGCAGGCCCCAGAGGCACAAAGCAGGCCCAAGAGACACAGGGCAGACACCTGAGGCACAAGGCTGGCCCCAGAGGCACAAAGCAGGCCCCAGAGGCAAGAAGCAGGCCCCAGAGATACGAAGCAGACCCCTGAGGCACAAAGCAGGCCCCAGAGGCATGAAGCAGGTCCCAGAGACACAAAGCAGGCCCCAGAGGCACAAAGTAGGTTTCGGAGGAACAAAGCAGGCCCAAGAGGCACAAAGCAGGCCCCAGAGGCACAAAGCAGGTCCCAGAGACACAAAGCAGGCCCCAGAGACACAAAGCAGGCCCCAGAGACACAAAGCAGGCCCCAGAGGCACAAAGTAGGTTTCAGAGGAACAAAGCAGGCGCCAGAGGCACAAAGCAAGCTGCAGAGGAACAAAGCAGGCCCAAGAAGCACAGGGCAGACCCCTGAGGCACAAAGCAGGCCCCAGAGGTACAAAGCAGGACCCAGAGGAACAAAGCAGGCCCTAGAGACACAAAGCAGGCCCCAGAGGCACAAAGCAGGCTCCAGAGGCACAAGGCTGGCCCCAGAGACACAAAGCGGGCCCCAGAGGCAAGAAGCAGGCCCCAGAGACACAAAGCAGGCCCCTGAGGCACAAAGCAGGCCCCAGAGGTACAAAGCAGGCCCCAGAGGCACGAAGCAGGCCCCAGAGGCACGAAGCAGGTCCCAGAGACACAAAGCAGGCCCCAGAGGCACAAAGTAGGTTTCAGAGGAACAAAGCAGGCCCTAGAGGCACAAAGCAGGCTCCAGAGGAACAAAGCAGGCTCCAGAGACACAAAGCAGGCCCCAGAGGCACAAAGTAGGTTTCAGAGGAACAAAGCAGGCCCAAGAGGCACAAAGCAGGCTCAAGAGGCACAAAGCAGGCTCCAGAGGAACAAAGCAGGCCCAAGAGGCACAAAGCAGGCTCCAGAGGAACCAAGCAGGCCCCAGTGGTACAAAGCAGGCCCCAGAGGCACGAAGCAGGCCTCAGAGGCACGAAGCAGGTCCCAGAGACACAAAGCAGGCCCAAGAGCCACAAAGCAGGCTCCAGAGGAACAAAGCAGGCGCCAGAGGCACAAAGCAGGCCCCAGAGGCACAAAGCAGGTCCCAGAGACACAAAGCAGGCCCCAGAGGCACAAAGCAGGCCCCAGAGGCACAAAGCAAGCTCCAGAGGCACAAGGCTGGCCCCAGAGACACAAAGCGGGCCCCAGAGGTAAGAAGCAAGCCCCAAATATACGAAGCAGGCCCCTGAGGCACAAAGCAGGTCCCAGAGGTACAAAGCAGGCCCCAGAGGCACGAAGCAGGCCCCAGAGGCACAAAGCAGGCTCCGGAGCCACAAAGCAGGCTCTGGAGCCACAAAGCAGGCCCAAGAGGCACAGGAAGACACCTGAGGCACAAGGCTTGTCCCAGAGGCACCAAGCAGGCACCTGAGGAACAAAGCGAGCCCCAGAGGAAAAAAGCAGGCCCCAGAAGCAAGAAGCAGCCCCCAGAAGCTCAAAGCAGGCCCCAGAGGCACAAAGCAGGCACCAGAGGCACAAATCAGGCCCCAGAGGCAAGAAGCAGGCCCCAGAGGCACAGGGTATACACCTGAGGCACAAGGCTAGCCCCAGAGGCACAAAGCAGGCCCCAGAGGCAAGAAGCAGGCCCCTGAGGAACAGAGCGGGCCC
Source organism: Calotriton arnoldi (assembly GCA_963921515.1). Lineage (NCBI taxonomy): Eukaryota > Metazoa > Chordata > Amphibia > Caudata > Salamandridae > Calotriton > Calotriton arnoldi. The sequence goes on from CAWUFW010012750.1 coordinate 473,689, forward strand.
CAGAGGAACAAAGCATGCCCCAGAGGCACAAAGTAGGTTTCAGATGAACAAAGCAGGCCCCAGAGGCACGAAGCAGGTGCCAGAGACACAAAGCAGGCCCCAGAGGCACAAAGCAGGCCCCAGAGGCACACAGCGGGCCCCAGAGGCACAAAGTGGGCCCCAGAGGCACAAAGCAGGCTCCTGGGGAACAAAGCAGGCCCAAGAGGAACAAAGCAGGCCCCAGAGGCACAAAGCAGGCCCCAGAGGCACACAGCAGGCCCCAGAGGCACAAAACAGGCCCCAGAGATTCAAAGCAGGCCCCAGAGGCACAAAGCAGGCCCCAGAGGCACACAGCGGGCCCCAGAGGCACAAAGCGGGCCCTAGAGGCACAAAGCAGGGGACCCTCGTTCAGCCTAGGGGGAAACCTGATTGATATAGGAGTTTCAAGGACTCTACATCATATTCTGCAGGTAGCCCCGTCACCCTCAGTTATGCCGCTGCCTTCAGCTGATGAACTGAAAACATAACTGAATATGTTAATGGATGCCATGCTGGGGACCTGTCCAGGTGTTCGCCCTTGGAGTTTATTTCTTCCATTCAGAGAGCTGACCTTGTCAGATAGGTGGACAAAGCCCAGGGAGAAAATGATTTGCCCAGGATCAAGCACTTTGTTAAAATTAGCAGACCCAAGACTGCATCACACTTCTACATTCTGCAAAGGCTATACACTTACCACCTTATTGCCTTTCCATGAGCATACAATGGAACTGGGCATGTCTCCCATTCCCCAGGTAATATCTAAGAGTGTGAAAAACTTGTGGAATTTACTTTTATGTAATTATGCAAAATTATGCATAATCACGCAAAATGTAGATCCATCACTTAGCGCTATATTTTAGCGCAAAATGTGTTCTTTCATCAATGTTTAATGTGGGGACTAATTTTTCACTAAAAATAGTCAAAAAGCCAAAAGGATCGCATATAGCAGCGACTAACGTTCTGTCGTTCACGTGCGTTGACAGTAAATTTTTAGCTCAAATGGCATGCTTGCTGTAAATTTTCAGGCTGATTGGCACAAAATTATAACATGGTGTATTTCAGGAATTTTGCGTTACGCTACATTACTGGATTAACACAAATTCTTCTGATGTAACTCAAATTTCACCCAGGCTTGGTAATATTCAAACCATTTTTTAACTACATGCTTCTTAGCAGCTTTTAAATTGAACATAAATACATACAGTCTTACCAAAAAGAGAGCAGAGGATTGAGTTCAGAAAAGTGATTGCCCAAAAGTACACAATTTGGCCAAATGGGAGGCCAGGTTTAAAAGCCTGGTCTCCTGGTTCCACATTTGCTAGTTTCCGTTTAGTGAGCTAGGCCCATCTGAATACCTGCTGTCCATGTGTGCTGCAAAGCCTTGAAAAATATTGTTATGCAGGTGAAAGGAGATATATCTCAAAACTGTTAACTGAATCTGCATCATGCTAATTTACAAAAGGAACTGCACTTCGGAGCCCCCAAAGGTGTATGCTAATAATGAGTATCAGACGTTTTAAAGCTAGGGTCCTTGTAGCCATGGCACAGGACAGATGCCATTTACCTTAACCTACATACAGGGGCGGCTGGTGGAATTTGAAACTGGTGGGGCGTATGCAGAGCGAATCAACGCATGCGAGCGCAGCGAGCGAGCCCAACGGCAATAAGGGGGGTTCGGGGGGGTTCTCCCCCCGTGAAGAATTTTTTAAAAAATTGGTATCTTTTTGGTGCGATTTTTCAGCACTATATCTGTGATAAATGAACTAAAAATTCAGAAGTTCTAGGCATTCATAAAAGAAAACTCAAACATTATTTCAGAGAATTTCTGGGTTGCCAAGCAAGTCTGACTTCTGAAGAGGGTTAGGGTACTAAGCAAGACTGCTTTGGCTCTACCCTTTCCAATAGAAAACACTAGTTAGTGATGTGAACAAGTTCAATGGACAAACCTGGGGTCTAGGGAAAGAAATTTAAAAAAGATTGGCAAATGGTGCATTTTAAAGCAAATGAATGCAGCGATAAAGCAAGGCTTATTAATCAGTGGGAACGTATAGCCTTGAAATATTAAACACATTAAAAACTGCCCCGTATCTTCTTGCATTAATTTGTTCAACAGTTACTGTAATATGTAAATTGTTCTGTAAACAGGAAGGTGCTGCAACCAGGGCAGGGAATAGCCAAAGAACCATGGAGGGAACTCCTGGCCACCCCTTATGACTGCAAGGTGCGCGGTACCACTGCTGTCACAGTAGATACCTTTAGCGTTGACGCAGTCTCGGGCCCCGCGACTGCTTCCTGAGAGGTGAGCGGCTGTGAAGGAGTTCCCAGTACAGGGGTTACTTACTTTGTGTACAGAGCCGAGTACAGGGGATAGAGTGCGTGTATCCCTATTGATGTATATGGGCACCCCTAACACGCATACACGCACACTCTTTACAATGCAGTGCCAATTATGGGAGATGCATCTGTACACGCTGAAGTGTGGTTTACAGCGCTGAGCACATGGGAGGTACATGTTAGTGAACTGCTCTACAGAGAGAAACCTCTGACAGTGGGCATGGACATCTGATGCGCACTGGATATCCTGCGTTGTACACCGGGGCATCTGTAAAGAAGGAATCTGCCCCACACCGGGTGCAAGGAACGTGTGGTGTCACAGGTAACACTTACAGCATTTGTACATGGAAACACCGCCTGTATCAATGCACGGGAAAATGTGTAAAGCACAGGGAGACACCCCACTTCACTCCACTTCAAACTTCTATAGTGTATATAGAAGCACCGAGTGATGTGTGTGAAAACATATAGCGGTGTATGGGTAAATCTACCGAGGTCAGCGTACACGGGGGCTTCTGACACTGAGGCATCTATCGAGTATAGAACAGTAGACTATAAGGTCCTGCCTATTCAAACTATAATTGGCAGCCTCAGTAGCATGTTCTCAGCACCAACAGACAATCCCCTGCTTGCACTGCTCCACAAGATCTCCTAGCACAGTTGGAGCAGGCAGAAACAAAAAAATTAATAAAAGAGAGTGGGAGGAGCTGACTCCAAAAGAAAAAAACAGGTACACGGAAGGGAGGGGGAATGGGGCCGTAACAAAAAAGAGAAGACATAGTAGGCATGTCTTGGAAGCAGATTAATTATTCATTTCCAGTTCATGTCCGCCACCATGGAAGTCACATGAAAAGCCATCCTTGTTGGAATCACCACCCCCACCCAAAATAAATATTCCAGGGAAGAGCAGTGCACAGAAAAAAATAGTTATATGGAACATGGAGGGGCCAGGGACAAGGAAGCCGCTTGATCACTGCGTGAAACTCACCGACATGAAGCACGACTCATGTCGTTTTTCGTGGATTACCACATTTCACCATTTGCATTTGTTCCAGACAGGTGGGTTGAGGAATGCCATCAACTCCAGAGTACCAATTCTGCTACACAGCATGTCTTTGGCAGTACATATACGAAAAGCATCTTCTAAGCACATGCAGCTACTACAAACCACCTAACCCAAGCCTCCCACAAAAGTATAAAACCACCAAGAAAAAATGTAAAACACCTTCTCCGTTATCACCCTCCAGTGTACAAACTTAAGAATCCATTCAACACCCAACTCTGATAAATAAAGCAGACTGATGCTTTTGCTTCAAAAATGGATCTGACTAAATGGATCTGTCCCTCTACCTACTCATTGATGATAGAAATACTATCCCCAGGACAAAATGTGTGTCCTGGGGAGGACGAAACCCATGTGTCCGCATGTCTACAATGTTGCGTTGCCAAACTTGCCATGCCATCTGTCCATAGCCCTTTGTTAAACACCATCGGCCCACGAAGCACACTGTCCACTCCCCGCTGCAGACCCTACTTGTGTACACCTTTCATGGTTAAGTTGGTTTGTTACTGTTTTTGCTGTTCAGGATAGGCTAAAGGTCATATAATGTACCTTGCTTAAGCTACAAATGATTTAATATCAACTCCCAATAAAAACACGAGGCTATCATTAAGCTAAGTAAGGAAATCCCGCAGGCTTTCTATAATATGCCGGAAAGTAGCTAAAAGACAAATAGGTTTGCTGTAAGATGGCAAATCCACAACTGACATTTGATATTGGTATTTTATGTTTAGAGAACGTCATGCAGGCCACACAAAAACCTAAAGAGCACTTAAATTCGCCATTATGGTCTACTACACAAATAAAAACGTTCACGTTGCCCATAATAACCTTACCCTTAGTCTTACTTAATGCATTGTTTGCGTCCGTTGCGGTCTATGCTTTGATAAAAAAATATTTTTCAGGAATATAAATTTGTATGGCACCTTTGGGGCTCTTGGTTTAACTTTATCTGTAGTAGCAGATCAAAGCAGTCTCCAGCTGTTATCCAAGCATCTTCCAGGAGTAGGTGTGACATAGAAATAAGCAGAGTCCGGCCGCCAGTCTGGAAAGGCAGTCACTGCTGTGGGATGTTGTGTAACAACCCCCCTCTCCAGGGCTTCTGTGTGCGTGGAGCAGTTACCGAAAGTGCTGGAACACACGAAGGACGGCTTTTGTTCAGCGGCATTGGTCATTCCGGGCATGTTTAAATAATGTGTCCCAAAGCCCGGGCTCTATTCCCCGAGCAGCTGCCCGCGCGCTCAGGCTATTAGAGGTAAATACTTGTGAACTGGCGTTGCTGCCGATACTGGGCACAGTTGACTGGAAGCAGCTCTTTGATAAGTAGGATGAGACCAGGAGTATTTCCAAGAGAATATCCTGAGATTCCTGAAAGCTTTCCATTAGACCACACCAGGGGCAAATAACTAAAAACAGCCGGGGTGCGAGGTGGAGAAGATTGGGCCGGTTGTTTTTTTGCCAAACACGGTGCATGTACGCATTTAACAGCTATGCCTTCTGAGGCGGGGAGGCTCACCTGAGGTGACGCACTGCGCGTTCTTGAGATTTCAGTGCGCGCTATGGCGTCTTTAATTTCTCTGCAGATGCATCCCAGTTAATAAAACAGAACAGCGGGTTCTGTGCTGATATGGACAAACGATTATTTTCACACGTTTGCATACCCGGGTGGAATACTTTTACCCCAATAAAACATGTTTGGAACCAGGATACTAATGTATGTACCTTCACACGGCTCTTATTTTGGTGTGCTCCTGGGCATTGCTCTGTCTCTGGTCGCCCTGGCACTGGTGAAACTCTCCATACCCGCCAAAGGGACTGACAATGGGAAGCACAGATCTTTCCTCGACTCCATGCATCAGGGATTACTGAAGGAGATCGAGAAAAGGCACGCGGACCTGGCACTGTACCACCGAGCATTACAGAGAGGTCAGGAGGGCTGCGGACCCCCGACTATAAACTGGACAGTCGCGGCTCGCGCGCGGGGGGGGGGAGTTTTGAAATAAAAAAAAGAAAATCCTACCTGAGCAGGTCCGCCGTCCGCGCCGCCTCGGTTCCGACTCCGTTTGCGCCTATAGCCCCTCTCAGCCAATCCTGGCGCTGCTGGCAGCGCCAGGATTGGCTTAGGGCACGGTTACCTCTCGCCCGCCTGCCCATTAGGAGACCGAGGTTTGAGCCTTTGCTCAACCCTCGCTCTCCTAATGGGCATGCGCAAGCCAGTGCAAACACAAGTGCGCATGACTGGGCACGGCGTGAAAATCCGCTGCCCTTCCCCACTCATGCGCACTTGTGCTGCAGTGCTGCCTGCTGCCCCTGGTCCCTCTGACAATCATGTCAGTCAACATGACGCAGGACCGCCCACCCCTTCAGACTCTGAAGGGGTGGGCGGTCCGACGTCATGCTGACTGACATGATTAGTTAGTTCTCCTCGGTGTCTTTGAACTTAAGTAAACTGATTCAGTTTACTTAGGTTCAAAGACGCCGAGGGAGCTGCGGGCGGGGGGGCTACGCCCCAACGCCACAATGGACGCACCGCCCCTGCCTACATATCATTGCGTTCTAGCAGATTTTGGTATTTTACAGAGGTCTGAGTGATGTGTGATGCCTTCAAAGGACGTCAAGAGTTTTTCAATATTTTAGTAACAAATATGATGCACAAACATCTTCTGTTTCACACAATGTATTAGGCACTGGGTATCCTGGACAGAAACATTTTATGGCATGGGCAAAGTGGGCCCATGCCCAGGGCCTTCAACTTTCTAGGGGCCCCATCATTAAGCTTTCAGGACAGTCCCAGACAGTGGCCTAACACAAAAATGATGAGGGTCCCGAGCACAATATGAAAAGGAGCTCCAAGGTCTCCAATATCTCATAAATATTCAAAAGCTGAAGGACTAGGGCCTCCTTAAAGGCTTGGGAGCCTAGAAAGAGAGTTGTCAATGATCAGACTGTAGTAACTTGGTCCAGACAGATTGTAGTGTTTCAGGAGTATTTTTTATAGTAGTTACAATTCCAGTAGTTCAGCCCAGGACTAGCCCCACCAGGAGCAGCCAGCATGCTGCTCAGCCCTTCTCCAACTGTAGTCTCAGACCCCCAACATTCCATATTACATCATTCTAGGAGGAACTCACTGGCAGAGCATGAACAAATTGAAACCAGGATACAACATATCCTCCTTTCTTCCAAAAGGAAAACAGAAAAGAACACCATAGTGGAAATAGGGAGAAAGCAGGAGATAAATGAGCGGAAGAGAGTAAAGAGACTATAGTGTTGACAATGAAACATGAAACAAAAAAAAAACGCCCAGTGTAACGTAAACCATGCACTATGGAAATGGGACTGGAACCCAAACCATACACCCAAAAAAGGCTAACAACTCGCTTGTGCAGGGGTAACCTCGAGAGGAGGTAAGACGTTGTGCACTGTTGCAATAAAGAAACACCCACACTGTAAAACGTGCACTATGTAATGAAGGTAAGAGACAGTGTGAGACACACCTCGAAAGGTCAAATGTTGTGCACTGCGTAGTGGGACAAAGACCCACGTGAGACACCTCGTGAAGGAGCAAAAAGCATTTATACTGTAGCAATGGGACTGAAACCCACGCTATACACCTCATGTGGAGGTGAAAACAATGTGCACCGAACCATGGGGAAACCACCCAAAGAACGCACCTCGTGTAGAGGTAAAGACAATGTGCACTGAGCAATAGGAGTAGGACCCATGCGAGACACCTCGAGTTGAGGTCATGTGTTATGCTCATAACGATGGGAGAAGACCCAACAGACACACCTCACGGAGAGGTCAAGAGTTGTGCATTGTAGGAGCGGGACTACAGTCCACGCAACACACCTCGTGTACTTTGAGGTAAAAAATTGTGCACTGTAACAAAAAAAAACGATAAATATTGTGCACTGTACCAAAAAGGAACGATAAACATTGTGCACTGTACAACAGGAACAATAAATATTGTGCACTGTACGATATTGACATTATGAAGACTGTGGGGCCGATTCCGATCTCGGCCGGTAGTGCTCCGAATCGGATTCACCGGATCCGATTCGGAGCCCTGTTTCCCAACCGAATCGTACGCGGGTTCCGGCCGAGCGAGTACGATGCAAGCACCCGCGAAATCGCCGACCGACTCGAACGCGGCTTCAACACGCTCCGACCGACTCACATGGACACGACTCGCACCACGCTATGGAGACGTTTCCCGGCCGGGTAAGTACGATGCGCGCCGCGAGCAGTCCGACCGACTCGCGCCGTCCGGCTCGAAAAGCTGTCGGAGCCGGACTTTGGGGGTCCGTGTCGGACCCCCCTGTACGCGTCGCTGCGCGAGTCGCACACAGGGGGGACCCATGGGTCCCCCCTACCTGTGCATGTACGCCGCGATGCGCATGGACGCGTACACGCTGTAGGGGGCGCCGTTGTCCGCCTCGCACCCATTGAGTCAATGGGAGCCCGCGTACGCGTTGTACGACCGGCTCCCATTGACTTCAATGGGAGTCCGACCGACTCGAGTCCGATAGCATGCGAATGCATCGTACTCGTCCGGTCGGACTGCTAGGGTCCGATTCGGTCGGAATTCTCTCCGGGTCCGCTCGGTCGGAGCGATTTCCGGCCGGAATCGGAATCGGCCCCTAAGTGAGGTTGTGCACTGTACAACAGGAACGATAAATATTGTGCACTGTACCAAAAAGGAACGATAAACATTGTGCACTGTACAACAGGAACAATAAATATTGTGCACTGTACGATGTTGACATTATGAAGACTAAGTGAGGTTGTGCACTGTACAACAGGAACGATAAATATTGTGCACTGTACGATAATGACATTGTGAAGACTAAGTGAGGTTGTGCACTGTACAACAGGAACGATAAATAGGCTTGACCGGCACAATTTCACCAAAAAATAACTGGCAGAATAACTTGAGCAGTGCAGTAAATAATCCCACCAAGTATAATACAATGAAAAAGAATACTTGGAAAACAGCAACCAGTCGAAATCCAACTTGGCACTAGATGACAGCGTAACACTGGGGAGAGAAAACTGAAAGATAATAAGTTCGTAAAGACAAAATCTCACCCCACCATTTTGAACATTAGCACATTCCACTCGATAAAACAAGGATAAAATGAGTCACTGTTCATGTTGTACCGCCGTTCCGATCAGCCTCTAAAACGTGTTTTTCCAACTTCAGGAGTACGTGGTTGGCAGAAATGAAGGTAATCATGCAGCAACAGAAAGATGGTAGCACGTAGTAGTCACAGAATGTTAAAGCAAAACAGTACCTGTAGTGAAGGAACCGCAACAGCTGCATCGATGCTTGAAATGGGAAGCAAGCCGACGCCATTGAATATGAATAAAAACTTTATAAAAGCAGACAACGTGGTTGGCAGAGCAAAACAGGAAGATGCAGAAGACTTGATGAAGAATGCCAAACATAAAATGGCGGTGCGCACTGGTGACGCCGCGCTGGATGGCTCCCAGCATCACCGTGCCCCCAAACGTCCTCAGCAGCGGGAAAGCTCCTCCACCATGAACACACGTCACAGAGGATCCGTGGCAGGCAAGGCAGGACAAGAGTGCGCAGGTAGGTGAGCGCGCGCTGAAAGAGACTCATGCTGGTGAATTTGAAAGAGCACAAACTGGATAAACTGCCGGTTTGTAAAATGGCTCAAAAATCACCAAAAATGACAGACGAACCACGTGCAATGTCCCACAATATGCGGCGATAAACAGCAGCTGGGTCCTGTAGATCACAGCAGGTCTAGTCATGCAACAATAGCGGCAGAACGACACAAAACCCAAACAAGAACACAGGTTGAGACCAGCAATGTTGCTTTCCCTAAAAGTAGTCGCTATTGCCCAACACACCGGATGAAGGCGAAATGCTACCCTTGCACTGAAATCACACTCTGATGCAACATACCATGAGATTGGCTTGCAGGTAGCGGGTAACATATAGATGCGACACACACTCTGTGGGGTGTGACACTGAAGACAGGAACACTTCAAGGCAGTCTAATTACTTTGCTTGTCGAAACGCTGTAGGGACAGCAGGAACTGTGTTCATGAGACGTTGTTTATGACTTGAGCTGCAGTTGAGACAGGAACTGGCACTGATGCGTAGAGGGCGACCGATGTGGGGTCACTGGTGGGGCTGAGGTGTGCCAGTAAGTTGATGATATGCAGCTGTAGATTCAGACGTTGATTCTTTGATAGTAGGTTACCAGCTACTCCCACTTGATCTTGAGAGGTAGCAGACGCAGGTTCTTGAGTCAACTCGTCACCATAAAATTGTAGTAACTTGGTCCAGACAGAGTGTAGTGTTTCAGGAGTATTTATTATAGTAGTTACAATTCCAGTAGTTCAGCCCAGGACTAGCCCCACCAGGAGCAGCCAGCATGCTGCTCAGCCCTTCTCCAACTGTAGTCTCTGACCCCCAACATTCCATATTACATCACTCTAGGAAGAACTCACTGGCAGAGCATGAACACATTGAAACCAGGATACAACACAGACCATAGTTGCTGAGGGCTTGAATGAGCTCAAAACGGATAATAAGTTCAGAGTTGTTCTGAGCAGGGGGTCCCGAATTATGTTTGGTCCAGGGCCCCCAAAATCCTTAAGATGTCCCTGACCCTAGAAACCATCATGAATCTTCGATCCACACTGGCCCCTCCTAATGGCATCCTAAACGCTTCAGGATACCTCATTAAGGCATGAATCAGTATGACCACATCACTCCACCCTGATGTAACTCCACAGGCTGCACTTGCCAGCACCCACCAGTACAACCAGCTGCCTCATCAACAAGGTCCTGACAACTGGCCATCATAATGCATCAAGAGTCCACAAACCAGCCGGCTCTCGTAGCGCTCACTAACTTTATCCTTGCCTTTGACACTGTACAGCGCTCCACTGCCTTTTGGCTAAGTTCATGCTATAGAAATACCACATATATATGAATGCCCTCCCACTGCCTACTCGGATGACAAGCTCACCCCCTCGGGTGGCTTTCTGCACACCCTCAGCAAGGACACCTTCAGATGGAAGGCAAAAAAGCGCAAAGAAAAGAAAAAGGTGAAAGGCCTTCCTTATCTGCAGACCCAGGTTCCGGAAGGATATTCCCATATCCATGCAGACAGGTCCAACCCACCTCCAATTAAGGAGCATGAGCATGTGAATGTGTAACTCTTTCAAGAACAATACATTATGGTGCAGTAACAGCCCTCAAACCAGCTACCCCCATCCCCTTCTATCACATGTAGACTGTGCCTTTGGCTTTGTCCCTGCACAGTCTTATGCTGCCTTTCGGCTAGACATGCACTATATAAATACTACACACATACATACATAATGTACTAATCTGGAAACATTTTGTTAATCTTTGATTAAATATATATGCTTTGGAAGGACCTAGGCCAAACCTTGGGGAGAGGAGTTGGCCTAACGGCTAGGGCGGTCAACCTCGAAGCTGGGGAACCGGGTTCGAGCCTCAGCAACGACGCTGAACATCCTGTGATTCTGGGCAAATCACTTAATCTCCCTGTGCCTAACAAAAATTAATGTGTCCTCATGTAACGCAACTGGTGCTCATGTAAAGCGCTCTGATACCCAATACCCTTGGGTCAAGTTCGCGCTATATAAAACTCTGTAAAAAAACAGTCCTCCCAGTGTACGAGTATAATTCATTTTCACGTACTAGAACTTTAAAATATATGTACTCATTTTATTATGTTTATTATTTATGTTTTTACCGTTTTAGTGATATCTGCACCAGAGAAGTTGCTTCAACAGGATGACATTTTCTGTGATGTCACGTAACATTCAAATTAGAGGGCCTCGCTCATTGCCTGTCTGTATGGGGCCCCCAAAAATCCTGGAACCGTGCCTGTGTATATTTCTCATGATTACACACTGTGGAGCCTATTTACGAAAAAGTCACACAGTGAAGCGAAACAGAGCAAGTCACCTAGCTGCACTGCACAGGTGTGACAGGGAAAGGGCAGAAATGAGTGTATTTAAGGCAATACAGTACATTCCTGCCTTTTCCCCTACGCTGGTGCACTTTTTGGCAGCCTAGCACCAATGCTGGCACCCTTGCACCGTGGTGTAAGGGTGCCTGTGTTGAATGCAGACTTGTTTTTGTTCAGGAAGGGGCACCTTCCTGCGTGAAAACAATTCTGAGAAGCATATTCCTCTTTCTATGTGTGCTGCGATCCAGCAAGTAATGAGGTGAAATGAAGATATTTCTCCTCTTTACGCCTCTCCTGGGAAGGTGTTTCTTTTTGGCGCATTCCCAGGTCTACCAGTTCTAGTAAATCTGGGAATGCGTCAAAAACCATGGGAGTTGCATGGAACACCCATGCAACACCCATGGAACACCCATGCAACACCCATGCAACACCCATGCAACACCCACGGAACACCCATGCAACACCCATGGAACACCCATGGAACACCCATGCAACACCCATGGAACACCCATGCAACACCCATGGAACACCCATGCAACACCCATGGAACACCCATGCAACACCCATGGAACACCCATACAACACCCATGCAACACCCATGGAACACCCATGCAACACCCATGCAACACCCATGGAACACCCATGCAACACCCATGCAACACCCATGGAACACCTTCCCAGGGCAGGGCAGCGATTTGTGCTGCATTGCCCTACTCCAGATGTATGGAGCCACTGAGGACCGCGCAAAGTGGCCGTATGTGGCTTCAGAAATCTTACTTAAGATTTGCGTCCCGCATGTACCTGGTTGTGTGGTGCAAACGCAACGCAAACTATCTTTTAAATAGGCCGCTGTGTGTACTGTCATGTTTGATTTTTATCAAACTCCTGCTCAGAGCCATTAAGTTTTGCAAATAACTATTCCCAGTGTATCCACTAGATGTCGCACTCATGCTGTGCTATGATGCCTCTGTAGCTCTCCTTCAAACACGGCCACTGCGTTGATTTCACAGACAGCCAGGGCCATATTTATATAGGAAGTTGCGTCGCAAGTCCAAAATGAGATTTATGAAGCCACGCAAGGACACTTGCGTGGCCCTGAGTAGCTTCATAAATCTGGAGTAACACAATGGCGTGCATATTTCTGCATTGCGTTGCTCTGTCTTGGGAAGGCGTTGCGTGGGTGTTCCCACGCAACTCCCATGGTTTTTGACACCTTCCCAGATTTACCAAAAGCGGTAGACCTGGGAATGCGCCAAAAAAATACACCTTCCCAGGGGAGGTGTAACGAGGAGAAATATCTTTATTTCTCCTAGTTACTTCCTCTTCCTATGTGTGCTGCATTTTGCAGCACACATGGAAAGAGGGAAAAACGAGAGGAATAAAGTTATTTCTCCTCGATGCGCCTCCCCTGGGGAGGTATAACGATTTGGCACATCCCCAGGTTTTCACGGTTTTGTAAGTTTGGGGAAGCATCAAAATCCATGAGTGTTGCGTGGGAACACCCACCGCAACACCCGTGGAACACCTTCCTAGCACAGAGTAAGGCAACTCAGAGATTTGCAATGCCTTCCTCCATATCTATGAGGCCATTCAAAGCCATGCAAAGTGGCTTTGCGTGACCTCATAAATATGATTTTGTGATTTGCACCGCCAAAGCATCAAAAAAAGTGATGCTCCGGTGGCGCAAGGGGCTCATAAATATGCCCCTTTGTGTGTATTTTAGGTCTCGTCTGAGGCAGCGTGCATGCACTGTCTCTTCGAGATCTACTGTATCTTAAACATAAAAAGGGCTAAGAACCATCTATTACTTACCACTGGTTGGCGTCTTCACCCCTCTCACTTCTTTTGTCTTCATTGTTCACCACCAGCTGAGTTGGTTTAATTTCGACACACACACACACACACACACCCCACACTCCACTCAACACCACTCAATGCCACTCCACTTTACTGCACTCTACTCCCCTCCACTCTGCGCCACTCTACTCTACTCAATGCTACGCCACTCTATGAATCCCCACTCTGACACTCTACTCTACTCAATGCTGCTCCACTCTATGCAACTCCATGCCACTCCACTTTACTCCACTCCACTCTATGCCACTCTGCCCTATGATACTCCATTCTACGATACCCCATTCTACACCTCTCCACTTCATGCCACTCCATGCTACTTCACTCCACCTTCCGCCACTCCACTCTATGCCACTCCACTCTACAACACTCTACACCACTCCTCTCTACAACAGTCCACTAGACTCTATGCCATTCCACTCTAAGACACTGTACTCCACACTACACCACTCCACTGTACGCCACTCCTCACCACTTTACTCCAATCTACACCACACTTGTCCACTCTATGCCACTCCACTCTACCATATTCTATGCCACTCTACTCTACACCGTTCTGTGCCACTCCACTTTACACCACTCTACTCTACAACACTCCATTCTATTACACTCCATTGCCCCCTACACCACTGCACCCTGCACCACTCCATGCCACTTTGCTCCACTCATTGCCACTCCACTCTGCCCCACTCTACTCCACTCTATTCCACAACACTCTATGCCACTCCATCCTATGACACTCCACTCTGCTCCTCTCTATGCCACTCCTCTACGGCACTCTACTCTGTGGCACTCTACTGCACTCTATGCCACTCCGCTCTACAACACTCTAATACACTCCACCCCACTTTGTGACACTCCAATCTATGCGTATCCACTCTACAGCACTCTACTCCACTCTGTGCCAGTTCACTCTATAACACTCTATGCCACTCTTTGCTACTCCACTCTACACCACTCTACACCTCTCCACGCCACTCCACTCTATGCCAATCCACTCTACACCACTCTACTCAACCCCACTCCGCTCCACTCTATGACACTTCACTCAACAACACTCCATGCCACTCTATGCTACTCCACTTTGCTCCACTCTATTGCAGTCTACTCTACGACACCCTACTCTACGCCACTCCACACTACAACACTCTACTCCACTCAACAACACGCAAATCTATCACACTCTACTTCACTCTACCCCAATCCTCTCGACAACTCTAATCCACTCCACTCCATTCCACTCTACGACACTCCACTCCACTCTACGACACTTTACTCTATGCCACTCCACTCTACAACACTCTAGTTCACTCTATGCCTCTCCACCCTATGCCACTTCACTCTACACCACTCTACTCCATTCTATGCCACTGAACACCACTCTAAGACACTCTACTCCACTTTATGGCACTCCACTCTATGACACTGCCACTCCACTCCACTCTACGATACTCCACTCCACGCCACTCTCCTCTACACCACTAACTGTTAGCCATGTTGAACAGCAGCCACGCTCGTGTACACATTAGCAAAGCCAATAGCTCTCACACATGCGAGACCGAGTGGCTTTGCCAATGCTTGTTTAATGGTGGTATTGTCTTGCTGTGCCCTGAGCAAAATGCATTGCTGTTTGGTGGTTGTCGCCCACATAACTTTCTTGTTGATTTTTTGCGAAACAGCCAAGATGTAAACATTCAACGCGAAATCCACTTGTCGGAGGCACTTAACGATGCAGGAAAATGGCTTTGTGCTGTATATGTGGTAAAGGTTAAATACATTATCATCGTGTTGAAGGCCCTGTTATGTGATAGTAGGAGGACTGTGATCGTGCTGCTTGAACAGTTAGTTTAGCAGATGAACAAGTCTTGCACACATAGAGAGGAAGATGGGTCCTGCAGGCACGCTATCATTCCAATCACTGTTGGGGCACCATGAAAACTATTACCTTGAACTTCGAAATGTAGAATTTGTTTTTAGACTTTATGTAAATGTGTCTTTTGCTATTGTGTATTACTTTATTTTACTGGTTCATTCTAAACATGGTTAGGTTTCAGGCTTTTATTTTGAATGTTTCACTACATGTTTATACTAGCGAATTGTCTAAGTGCTTGCACTACTGTCGGCTCGTTTGCTCTGTGTTTTTCCTGAGTTACATAATACAGAGCATACAAACAAGGAGTATAACATCCATTGACGACACTACGAAAAAACCCCTTCCATCTCTCGTCAGCCAATAGCTTCAGTGGCATTCCTGTGTTACTGCCCTGCTACCATTGGTTCGTTACTTTAATGCGTTACATTTGATTGGCTGCTTTCGATATGTTATCAACCAATAAAGTAACTTCTCTTATTCAACCTTACTTCGTTTTGGCTAACATTTATATTGCTGACTTCTTTACTACATTTCCGCGACTATAGAATTAGTCCCTAATGCCGAACAAAACAACGTCTTATACAATTGCATCACATAAGTTACATGTAACTTGCCAGAAAAGAAATACGGAACCTGTTACTTATCAGTAATCTTGATTACCCTTAGGATTGTCCTCCTCGTCCTAATGCTTACTCTGGAGGCTGCTCCGCCTCACCAGGAATCACAGCTAAAGCTTGATCACACAAACAAGATTAGAGTAGAAGGATGAGTCCCACCCAGCCACTTCCTGATTTCCTTTTGACTTGGAAGGGGGACTCTGAGCCAGTGAGAGCCTTTCTGGAATGACTTAATTCCAAGAATTAATCACACAAGTTTATCATAAACCCACTGGAAAAAAGTTCACTTTTCTATAACAGTTTCCACCCGAGGGCTTTGAGGCCAAATTTGCCTGTAGGACAGTTCCTCCATTTACGAAGGAACTGCACCCATACTGATGATTTCGACTTGGAGGCCACAAAACTTAGTGCTAAACTAAGTGAGAGACAGTGTCTGGATCAGGTGATATCCAGAGCATGTGAGCGACAGGGGAGCACAGTTAGAAACAACTGAAAAACATCAACAGGATAGATTGATCTGTGCCACCACCTTCATCACAGCTTCAAACCATGTGAAGAAAACTATTAATAAGAATTGGAGTATTATCAATTCCAATAGCTTCGAACCACAGAAACCGATGTGCTCAATCAAGAACAGCGCCAACATCAGAGACTTCCAAGTGCACACTAGAACTTTAGATAAAACACCCATATCAGAACCACAGGTTTACCACTGGTAGTGGGTCACAGTGCTTGCAGAGCATGCAAAGTATGTCACCTTACTAAGACTACCAAGTCAATAGACGTTGGTCTGAGGTATCCATGGCCTTGACCAGGCGTACCACATGCAACTTTGAAAATGTGATTTCTCTTATTCGATGTCCCTGCAAACTATTGTAAGTGGAAATGACCACCAGAAAGGTTAAGGTGAGGATAATAGAGCATAGGAGTAATGGGAAGTCAAGGAACACACTGACCACACTAACCACTCACTTTTTGGAGAGCAATCACTCCATCAGCAACGTTTCACGGGTGGTAATGGAAAAACTGGATATCCCATTTGCGTGAAGGATATGAAAAATGTCCTATTCAAAGGAGAACAACGTTGGATTTATAGGTCGGGCAGCCAGGTGAAGGGATTAAACGATGATATTCTGTGGCACCATCTAAATAGCCTGCGATGACATCAATAACATATACCAGTGATTAGCGAGTGGAGGTTTTCACATTGTGCATTGATTTTGTATTCCAGACTGTGCCACCCACGCAACGCCCATGGAACGCCTTCCTAGGGTAGAATAAAACAACGCAGCGATTTGTGCTGCGTTGCTTTACTCCAGATTTTTGGAGCCACTCAGGGCCACACAAATAGGCCTTGCGTGGCTTCATAAATCTCACTTAACGTTTGCTTCGCGCATGTACCACGCAGTGTGGTGCAAATGTGACGCAAACTGGGTCATAAAAAGGCTCCTTGCAGTCAAATAGTATCTAAAGGCCTTGTCCAACAGTGATTAACATCACCATGGATACTCCCTAAAAACCACTGACTGCACCAGGGCCTAGGGCCTGAAAACCAGCCTGATTTGCTAAATCTGAGGGTTTGTGACTGATAGAACAAGCATTTGCAATGCAATAGGTCTCGCATTCACGCGAGTTTGAGCTATTGCCATTGTAAATGACAATGCCTTTTATTTATGTTTTGGGTTTTAAAACATAAATAAAAGGCATTGTCATTTACAATACTAATAGCTTAAACTCTAGCAAATGCGAGACCTATTGCATTGCAATAAAGGGCCTTCTCGACCGCTTGTTAGATTGTAAATATCAGAGGAAGAGACCGGCCTGCGACGTCTTCAAAGTAGTTATAAATAGTGCAGTGAAGAAGATGTGTAAGTGTTGTAAATTACACAGACACAAAGTGTGAAGTGAGAGTTACATATGATCCGAGCTATAAACACTAACAAAGCGCTCCAACACCTTTCGCACTGTGATTACACTGTCGCGACTCAGGAGGAAGAGCAGGAGGGAGGGGCTATTTCCTGCCCTCTCGTGATTTGAGTGTGCAGTGTGGCATTGCATAATGTCATTGCTATCTTTGGCCTAATAAACACTCCAGCTGTAGTAGGGCCCTGGCTTCACCTCCTGGTGCAGGGCGGGCCGTGCTTTATGGCACGCATGGAGGGAGGGAGGGATGGTCTCGGCTGCGGCTCTGGCCTCGTACAGTGCCCCTGCTATTACTAGTGAGCGAGAGGTGCTGAGGTGGTGGTGGGGTATTGGTGGTGGTGGTGGTATTGGTGGTGCTGGTGGTATTGGTGGTGGTATTGGTGGTGCTGGTGGTATTGGTGGTGGTGGTACTGTTAGTGGTGGTACTGGTGGTACTGGTGGTACTGGTAGTGGTGGTACTGGTACTGGTGGTACTGTACTGGTGGTACTGGTACTGGTGGTACTGGTACTGGTGGTATTGGTGGTGGTGGTATTGGTGGTGGTAGTGGTGGTATTGGTGGTGGCAGTGGTGGTATTGGTGGTATTGGTGGTGGTACTGGTGGTATTGGTAGTGGTACTAGTACTGATGGTATTGGTGGTACTGGTACTAGTGGTGGTACTGGTGGTATTGGTGGTATAGGTGGTGGTACTGGTGGTACTGGTGGTACTGGACTGGTGGTACTGGTGGTACTGGTGGTGGTGGTACTGGTGGTGGTGGTACTGGTGGTGGTGGTACTGGTACTGGTGGTGGTACTGGTGGTGGTACTGGTGGTGGTGGTGGTACTGGTGGTGGTTGTACTGGTGGTGGTACTGGTGGAGGTGATGGTGGTACTGGTGGTGGTGGTGGTACTGGTGGTAGTGGTGGTGGTACTGGTGGTGGTGGTACTGGTGGTGGTACTGGTGGTGGTAGTACTGGTGGTGGTGGTACTGGTGGTGGTACTGGTGGTACTGGTGGTGGTGGTACTGGTGGTGGTGGTGGTACTGGTGGCGGTGGTGGTACCGATGGTGGTACTAGTGGTACTGGTGGTGGTGGTACTGGTGGTGGTACTGGTGGTTGTACTGGTGTTACTGGTGGTGGTGGTGGTGGTACTATAACTGGTGGTGGTGGTACTGGTGGTGGTACTGGTGGTGGTAGTACTGGTGCTGGTACTGGTGCTGGTAGTACTGGTGGTGGTAGTGCTGGTGGTGGTACTAGTAGTGGTACTGGTGGTGGTACTGGTGGCACTGGTGGTGGCGGTACTGGTAATGGTGGTGGTGGTGGTACTGGTGGTGGTAGTGGTGGTGGTGGTGGTACTGGTGGTACTGGTGTTAGTGGTGGGACTGGTGGTGGTACTGGTGGTAGTACTGGTGGTGGTGGTGGTACTGGCGGTACTGGTGGTGGTACTGTTGGTAGTACTGGTGGTGGTGGTGGTAATGGTACTGGTGGAACTGGTACTGGTGGTGGTGGTGGTACTGGTGGTACTGGGGGTGGTACTGGTGGTACTGGTACTGGTGGTGGTACTGGTTGTACTGGTACTGGTTGTGGTGGTACTGGTGTTGGTGGTACTGGTGTTGGTGGTACTGGTCATGGTGGTACTGGTGCTGGTGGTGATGGTACTGGTGGTGGTACTGGTTCTGGTGGTACTGGTGGTACTGGTGGTGGTGGTGGTACTGGTGGTGGTACTGGTGGTGGTGGTACTGGTGGTGGTACTGGTGGTGGTGGTACTGGTGCTGGTACTGGTGCTGGTAGTACTGGTGGTGCTACTGGTAGTGGTACTGGTGGTGGTACTGGTGGCACTGGTGGTGGCGGTACTGGTAATGGTGGTGGTGGTAGTACTGGTGGTGGTAGTGGTGGTGGTGGTGGTACTGGTGGTACTGGTGTTAGTGGTGGGACTGGTGGTGGTACTGGTGGTAGTACTGGTGGTGGTGGTGGTACTGGCGGTACTGGTGGTGGTACTGGTGGTGGTGGTGGTAATGGTACTGGTGGAACTGGTACTGGTGGTGGTGGTACTGGTGGTGGTACTGGTGGTACTGGGGGTGGTACTGGGGGTGGTACTGGTGGTGGTACTGGTGGTGGTGGTGGTACTGGTTGTACTGGTACTGGTTGTGGTGGTACTGTTGTTGGTGGTACTGGTCATGGTGGTATGGTGCTGGTGGTGGTGGTACTGGTGGTGGTACTGGTTCTGGTGGTACTGGTGGTGGTACTGGTGGTGGTGGTACTGGTGGTGGTGGTACTGGTGGTGGTGGTGGTGGTACTGGTGGTGGTGGTGATACTGGTGGTGGTACTGGTGGTACTGGTGGTGGTGGTGGTGGTACTTGTGGTGGTGGTGGTACTGGTGGTGGTAGTGGTGGTGTTGGTACTGGTAGTGGTGGTGGTGGTGGTGGTGATACTGGTGGTGGTACTGGTGGTACTGGTGGTGGTGGTGGTGGTACTTGTGGTAGTGGTGGTAGTGGTACTGGCAGTGGTGGTAGTGGTGGTGGTACTGGTAGTGGTGGTGGTGATGGTACTGGTAGTGGTGGTGGTGGTACTGGTGGTGGTACTGGTGGTACTGGAGGTGGTACTGGTGGTGGTGGTACTGGTGGTGGTACTGGTGGTACTGGTACTGGTGGTGGTGGTGGTACTGGTTGTACTGGCACTGGTGGTGGTGGTACTGGTGTTGGTGGTACTGGTCATGGTGGTACTGGTGCTGGTGGTGGTGGTACTGGTGGTGGTACTGGTGGTGGTACTGGTGGTGGTACTGGTGGTGGTGGTACTGGTGGTGGTAGTTGTACTGGTGGTGGTGGTGATACTGGTGGTGGTACTGGTGGTGGTGGTTGTACTTGTGGTGGTACTGGTGGTGGTAGTGGTGGTGGTGGTACTGGTACTGGTGGTGGTACTGGTAGTGGTGGTAGTGGTGGTGGTACTGGTAGTGGTGGTACTGGTAGTGGTGGTAGTGGTACTGGTAGTGGTGGTAGTGGTGGTGGTACTGGTAGTGGTGGTGGTACTGGTAGTGGTGGTGGTGGTACTGGTAGTGGTGGTAGTACTGGTAGGGGTGGTATTGGTGGTGGTGGTGGTACTGGTGCTGGTGGTACTGGTGATGGTGGTACTGGTACTGATGGTAGTGGTACTGGTGGCACTGGTACTGGTGGTACTGGTACTGGTGGTGGTGGTATTGGTGGTGGTACTGGTGGTATTGGTGGTGGTACTGGTACTGGTGGTATTGGTGGTGATACTGGTACTGGTGGTAGTGATGGTTGTACTGGTGGTGGTACTGGTACTGGTGGTATTGGTTGTGGTACTGGTGGTGGTACTGGTATTGGTGGTGGTACTGGTACTGGTGGTGGTACTGGTACTGGTGGAACTGGTGGTGGTACTGGTGGTGGTGGTACTGGTGGTGGTGGTAGTACTGGTGGTTATGGTGGTGATACTGGTGGTTGTACTGGTGGTACTGGTGGTGGTACTGGTGGGGGTGGTGGTACTGGTGGTGGTGGTACTGGTGGTACTGGTGGTGGTGGTACTGGTGTTGGTGGTACTGGTGGTGGTACTGGTGGTGGAACTGGTGGTGGTGGTGGTGGTATAGGTGGTGGTATAGGTGGTGGTGGTGGTACTGGTACTGGTGGCGGTACTGGTGGTGGTGGTACTGGTGGCGGTACTGGTGGTGGTGGTACTGGTGGTACTGGTGGTGGTACCGGTGGTAGTGGTGGTGGTACTGGTGGTACTGGTGGTGGTGGTACTGGTACTGGTGGTGGTACTGGTGGTGGTGGTACTGGTGGTGGTACTGGTGGTGGGTACTGGTGGTAGTACTGGTGGTGGTACTGGTGGTAGTACTGGTGGTGGTGGTACTGGTGGTGGTACTGGTGGTGGTGGTACTGGTGGTGGTGGTGGTACTGGTTGTGGTGCTGGTACTGGTGGTACTGGTACTGGTGGTACTGGTGGTGGTGATTCTGGTGGGGGTGGTACTGGTGGTGGTGGTAGTACTGGTGGTGGTGGTACTGGTGGTACTGGTGGTGGCAGTGGTACTGATGGTGGTGGTGGTGGTGGTACTGGTGGTGGTGGTGCTGGTGGTGGTACTGGTGGTGGCGGTACTGGTGGTGGTAGTGCTACTGGTCGTACTGGTGGTGGTACTGGTGGTGGTACTGATGGTACTGGTACTGGTGGTGGTGGTGGTAATGGTGGTGGTACTGGTGGTACTGGTGGTGGTGATGGTACTGGTGGTGGTGGTGGTACCGGTCGTGGTGTACTGGTGGTGGTGGTAATGGTGGTGGTAGTACTGGTGGTGGTACTGGTGGGGGTACTGGTGGTGGTACTGGTGGTGGTGCTGGTGGTGGTGGTACTGGTGGTGGTGGTACTGGTGGTGGTGGTACTGGTTGTGGTACTGGTGGTGGTGGTACTGGTGGTGGTGCTGCTGGTGGTGGTGCTGGTAGTACTGGCAGTGGTAATACTGGTGGTGGTGGTACTGGTGGTGGTACTGGTGGTGCTACTGGTGGTACTGGTAGTGGCAGTACTGGTAATGGTGGTGGTGGAACTGGTGGTGGTACTGGTGGTGGTAGTGGTGGTGGTGGTACTGGTGGTACTGGTGTTGGTGGTGGGACTGGTGGTGGTGGTACTGGTGGTACTGGTGGTGGTACTGGTGGTGGTAGTGGTGGTGGTGGTACTGGTGGTGGTACTGGTGGTGGTGGTGGTGGTACTGGTGGTGGTGGCACTGGTGGTGGTACTGGTGGTGGTACTGGTGGTGGTGGTGGTACTGGTTGTACTGGTACTGGTTGTGGTGGTACTGGTGGTGGTGGTACTGGTCATGGTGGTACTGGTGGTGGTGGTGGTACTGGTGGTGGTACCCAGAATAATAGAACAATCTTATGCAGAATTAGGCAGAGATAGTTTGGGTGGAAGACCAGTGAAGCCGAAGCATCTGAAAGTCCTGAGAAGGACTCAATTAAACAAACTCCTACATCTTCTAAAAAGAAGTGGGATACTACTAAACAAAAATCAAACGAGAAACGTTCTCAATCTCGAGGTAGGTCTCCTCAAAAGGAGCCCTCTGAAAGGAGGTATAACCTCAGGAATAGGGATAATTTGAGAAAACACTCTAGGTATCAAGATACTGATACACGTTCCTCTCGTCCCTTTCAGATCTCATCACAGACTTCGGAAAGAAGAGGACGGACGGAACACAGAGAAGAACGCGTGAAATCGAAAGACGACAAACACGCTCCAAAAACTAAAGTAAAACCTGAATTCTCCAAAAAAGAAAGTAGCAGGTCTAAAGATCAGACATGCCGAGAATACTGAGAACACAACTCAAGAACGGAGAATGGGCTCAGACCATGCTGGACAGTGCAGCAGAAGTCACAATAGTTCGCCAGAACCTGAGGGAACTTCTAGAGATAGTGGACTTGAATGAGTACATTAAAGTAGAGACTGTAGACACCAGGGTTAGTACTCCACAAAAGTTATATGAAATAACACTCCGGATGGAGGGAGACAAACCCAGACAGGTGAAAGCACTTTTTTGGGAAAGTCTATCAAAGGGCTATGACATACTTCTAGCAGAAAAGGACTGGCCACCACAATTTGTCAGGGAGTGCCCACACGGCGAGGACATAATTATGCCTGCCTTCTCCAACCATATATCAATGCATCTAAGATATACATATGCCAGGAAATGGGCAGTGGCCCAGGCCCCAGCATTATATAAAAATCATGTAGGATGGGATGAGGATTCACCTCACCATAAAATACATTTGAAACATGAACCAACTGCACAACGGCAGTACCCAATAAAGCAAGAAGCTAAAAAACAGGTCAGGGAGATCTTAGATCAACTTGAATACCAAGGGGTGATTGAAACATGCACCTCCTCAATGAACAATCCTTTGTTTCCTGTCTCCAAACCAGACAATACATATTGTCTAGTTTTGGACTACAGACACCTAAACACTTGTTCTAAAACTTTTGCAGTGCAAAATTCACATAGCACAGCATTAATGAATAACATTGTGCGTAAAAAATATAAAACAACATTAGACATCTCAAATGGTTTCTTTTGTCAAAACATAGCACCTGAAAGCAGGTACTTAACAGCATTCTCCATAATGGGGACCCAGCGTCACTTTTGTCGACTCCCACAAGGGTTCAAGAATAGCTCAGGTTTATTCTCAGAGAGGATAACGGAGTTACTACAAATTTATGACAATGAGGCATTGTCCTATGTCGATGACATCTATCTGACGGACGATGACCTGGAAAAACACTTGAACAGGGTGAGCACCATTATACTGGGTTTCGCCTCTGAGGGCTACGAGTTCAACTTTAAAAAGTCCAGAATTGCCCATCTCAATGTCCTATTTCTAGGATATGAGCTTTCAAGTGAAGGCAAGAGCTTGGCAGCTGGTACTGCTGGTGGTGGTACTGGTACTGCTGGTGGTGGTACTGGTGGTGGTACTGGTGGTGGTACTGATGGTACTGGTGGTGGTAGTGGTGGTGGTGGTGGTACTGGTGGTGGTACTGGTACTGGTGGTGGGACTGGTGCTGGTACTGGTGGTAGTACTGGAGGTGGTGGTACTGGTGGTGGTACTGGTGGTGGTGGTGGTGGTGGTACTGGCACTGGTGGTACTGGTGGTGGTGGTACTGGTGATGGTGGTACTGGTGGTGGTATTGGTGGTACTGGTGGAGGTGGTACTGGTGGTGGTGGTGGTACTGGTGGTGGTGGTGGTGGTACCGGTGGTGGTGTTGTTACTGATGGTGGTGGTGGTGGTATTGGTGGTGGTGGTACTGGTGGTAGTACTGGTGGTACTGGTGGTATTGGTACAGGTGGTGGTGGTGGTACTGGGCTTGGTACTGATGGTGGTGGTGGTGGTACTGGTAGTACTGGTGGTGGTGGTGGTGTTGGTACTGGTGGTAGTACTGGTGGTACTGGTGGTACTGGTACAGGTGGTGGTGGTGGTACTGGTGGTACTGGTACTGGTGGTGGTGGTACTGGTGGTGGTGGTGGTACTGGTGGTACTGGTAGTACTAGTGGTGATACTGGTACTGGTGGTACTGGTGGTGGTGGTACTGGTAGTGGTGGTGGTACTGGTAGTGGTGGTGGTACTGGTAGTGGTTGAACTGATAGTGGTGATAGTGGTAATGGTAGTGGTGGTAGTGGTGGTAGTGGTGGTGGTACTGGTAGTGGTGGTGGTGGTGGTACTGGTAGTGGTGGTACTGGTAGTGGTGGTACTGGTAGGGGTGGTACTGGTAGTGGTGGTGGTACTGGTACTGGTGGTGGTGGTACTGGTACTGGTGGTATTGGTTGTGGAACTGGTGGTACTGGTGGTATTGGTGGTGGTACTGGTGGTATTGGTGGTGGTACTGGTGGTGGTACTTGTACTGGTGGTATTGGTGGTGGTGGTATTGATGGTGGTACTGGTACTGGTGGTACTGGTGGTGGCACTGGTGGCACTGGTGGTGGTACTGGTGGTGGTGGTGATACTGGTGGTGGTACTGGTGGTACTGGTGGTTGTGGTACTGGTGGCGGTGGTACTGGTACTGGTGGTATTGGTTGTGGAACTGGTGGTACTGGTGGTATTGGTGGTGGTACTGGTGGTATTGGTGGTGGTACTGGTGGTGGTACTTGTACTGGTGGTATTGGTGGTGGTGGTATTGATGGTGGTACTGGTACTGGTGGTACTGGTGGTGGTGGCGGCACTGGTGGTGGTACTGGTGGTGGTGGTGATACTGGTGGTGGTACTGGTGGTACTGGTGGTTGTGGTGGTACTGGTGGTGGTGGTGGTACTGGTGGTGGTGGTACTGGTGGTACTGGTGGTGGCACTGGTGGTGGTACTGGTGGTGGTGGTGGGACTGGTGGTGGGACTAGTGGTGGTGGTGGTACTGGTGGCGGTACTGGTGGTGGTTGTACTGGTGGTGGTACTGGTGGTGGTAGTACTGGTGGTGGTAGTACTGGTGGTGGTGGTACTGGTGGTACTGGTGGTGGTGGTACTGGTGGTGGTAGTGGTGGTGGTGGTACTGGTACTGGTGGTGGTACTGATGGTAGTACTGGTGGTGGTGGTGGTGGTACCATTGGTGGTACTGGTGCTGGTGGTGGTGGTGGTACTGGTGGTACTGGTAGTAGTGGTGGTACTGCTGGTGGTGGTACTGGTGGTGGTGGTACTGGTGATAGTGGTGGTACTGCTGGTAGTGGTGGTACTGGTGGTGGTACTGGTGGTAGTGGTGGTACTGGTGGTGGTGGTATAGGTAGTGGTGGTAGTGGTGGTGGTACTGGTGGTAGTGGTGGTACTTGTGGTACTGGTGGTAGTGGTAGTGCAGGTGGTGGTGGTACTGTGGTAGTGGTGGTAGTGGTGGTTGTACTGGTGGTAGTGGTGGTGGTACTGGTAGTGGTGGTGGTACTGGTAGTGGTGGTGATGGTAGTGGTGGTGGTGGTACTGGTAGTGGTGGTACTGGTAGTAGTGGTGGTACTGGTGGCATAGGTAGTGGTGGTGGTGGTACTGGTGGTAGTGGTGGTACTGGTGGTGGTGGTGGTACTGGTGGTACTGGTGGTACTGGTTTTGGTACTGGTGGTGGGTGTACTGGTGGTGGTGGTACTGGTGGTGGTACTGGTGGTGGTGGCACTGGTGGCACTGGTGGTGGTGGTAGTGGTGGTACTGGTAGTGGTGGTGGTGCTGGTGGTAGTGGTGGTGGTACTGGTAGCAGTGGGGGTGGTACTGGTAGTGGTGGTACAGGTCTGGTAGTGGTGGTGGTACTGGTATTTGTGGTAGTGGTGTTAGTAGTGGTGGTACTGGTGGTGGTACTGGTGGCAGTGGTGGTACTGGTGGTGGTGGTACTGGTGGTAGTGGTGGTACTGGTGGTGGTGGTACTGGTGGTTGTGGTGGTACTGGTGGTGGTGGTACTGGTGGTACTGGTGGTTGTGGTGTAGTGTAGCTCCTATTTCCCTAATAGGCTCTGCGCATTGGAATAATATATCCTATAGGTTTGACATAGGACTACGGTCAGTATGTCCCTATCGAGTATATTAAACTTAATTACTTGTGCCAGCTAGCTCAGAGGCCACTAGAAACTCCTTGACAACAAGAAGGGAGTAGTTTCTGGCAGCCGCAAAATATGACCACTGTCTTTCCCTTTAGAATCAGAACGTGTCCCAGAGTCGTGGAAACAATAGTTAACTATTTCACTCAGCTCAGTCGTGCATGCTTAGTTTTCTCCAAGTTACACAGAAAGAAATAGATGGGCATTTCAATAAAAGATTTATTGAACAGTCTTGTTTCTGGTGTAAGTAAAATGTGCTGTTACGATCACAAGACAGTATGCAAGATAAATAATGTACAGTGTGAGCAGTAGAAATAAATAATACTGCGAGAGCATTATCTTTTAGTACATATGCTTTTACATAAATAACACAGACTAAAAATGCGAGTACTCATACGATGCGTTTCTAATCTAGTTCTACCCCAATGTACCTAACCTAACCTAGGTATAGGACGAGGTATGAAGTAGGTGAAGTATTCCTTACTATGGTATACTAAGAGTACGCTAACCCCAGTATGCCTAGTATGCCAAGAGTCCCTCTAGGTTCTTGTCAGCTCCATACCTGAAGAATGAGAGAGGTAGGAATCTCTTCGCCAGACTCGAACTCCAACACCCCGCAAGGGAAGTTAGATCACTGGAAGCGGGACTCTCTGCATGCAGGGATGACAGCGTCTTCTCAGTGTGTCAGGCCGGGAAACGGGCTCCTCTGAAGTCGAGGTCTCCTCTGGTTTACAGGGGCTAGGGAAGGTATATTTATACCTGAGAGCACCTAGGAATGTTAGTATTGACGTGAGTCGGACAGCGAAAGACGTCATGAATGAACCCCTAAGGAATAATGGTTCATGCATAATATATGAGTCCTTGAAGAAATCAATAGTCCTGGACTAGGGAAACTCCCGCAGCCTAAGGGTCTGTTCTTCATGAACTCGTTGTGACGTTAGGGTGGACGGATGTCAGAGACCATGCCTGTATTTGGAGTGCACGGTTTAATGCCTAAACAAGGGCTGGGATTTTATGCCTATATAAGGGCAGGGCGAATTGTGCCTATATAAGGACATGATACTGGAAAGCCCGTTTATGGACACCCTAAGAGGAATACAACACCCACTCCACTTTCGTGTGTACGATAATACTAAAATGCTAAACATTTAAAATGCTAAACATTAAATGGAGTACCGCATATTTAAAAATATTTCTTAAAAGCATTAAAAAACATAGTAAAAAATGCAAAAGGTACTATACATTTGAAGCAAATGCTTTTCATTTCAGGCATAAAGTTAAAAAATAAATGCAATTGGAATGAAATAAGCAGTAATATTTACATGTGACAGAAAATGATCGATAAGTTGTTCAAAAATCAAAGTCATTTCATGTCATAAAAATTAATGAACTGTTTTAGCCACACAAGCTGACTAAGTGTCCGTGGAAGTACCTTGAAGTCTGTATTATAAGGCTAGTTCTACTTTAAGCAGATTGAAGTGCCATTTTCGTTCGAAAAATGGGAAAAAGTTCAATTTTGGTAGAGTTCCAAGTTGTTTTGAAAATGAAGGCCAAATTGTCACTGCATCTCTGGAACACTGTATGCCGAATCAGAGTCAGTTTACTGGTCTGGTGTAAACATGAGATCATCTATTTCTATAGACAAAACATCGTCCACTGTAGTTGGTGTCAGTTGGAACACCTCGTGTAGTAGATTAATTGCACAGAGATGGGAAGCATCGCTTCCAGCATAGGTTGCCGCAGCAATGTTCGCGTCTGTTGTTACCTGTGTGCCTGTGGTTCTTTCTCGTACCTCAGCAGCAGCCGGAAGCGTCTGTGAGATCTCAATGAATGCTGACATCAGGATTGGTAGCCTCTGGGGACAACACAGAGCATGGGCCGTTATCGGGACCAGCAGAGTATCGACATCCGTTGGCGTAGCTGATGGAAATGTTAGACAGGTGTCCAACACGCATTCTTCACCGCATAGCAGGCATCGTAGAACAGGTAAGATGCAATCTTGCCAGATTGGTCTGAATGACAGGAACCACGTGGTATTAAGTTCCCGTAGACGAGTCATGCCCTAAAGCTGTACTATTCGCTCACGGCACTTTCGTTCAAGGAGAGCTTTCTCCATTTCGCTCGGAGTGATGTCTGCGAATAGGCTGGCCATAGCGCAATAGCAGGAAGAGAAATAGAATTCCGGCAACAAGTGCTAGAACTAATGGTATGCCACCAAACACCGAATGTGCAAAGTTCGGGATGATTCCGAGTATTGCCTGGAAAGGTGCTAACAGACCGGAGCAGATGCTCTTAAATACATGTACAATTCCTGTTGTATCAGACATATTGAAGATACGTCCTATCATTTCTACGAAATGTATAGGGCAGTTTGTACGTATTAAAGTCTGTATCTCAGCCGAAGTCCTTGCTACTTGTAGATCATAGGTTTCTTTGGCCGAGGTCAAAGGCACTGTTTGCTGTAAAAGCATGGCTTTCATTCTGCTCAAAGTATCAAATCTTATAAAAGAGACGTTCAGCGAAGGCCATAGAGGCGACTCCCTGACTGTGTCTATTGGGGCAAACAATACTTGCATACAGCAAGTGACCCTGGAGTTGACCGTTACTAGATATGGGATGCCTGGCAGCATGCCGCAGCAACTCTGATCATTCAACATGAGGTAACTCCCATTAGAAAGTTGTCCAAACGTTGGATTAATCACAGCAGCTGGTGTACCTTGCTGATGGCAAGACAAATTTGCCACAGAACCATTACACGCCCCGTGTAAAGAAATGTCCTGACATATAAGTGAACCGCTCAGTGCACGTTTACAGTGTGTACCGCTCAAAAACACTTCACGATCCCCACTCCAACATCTATATGTATACGGTAAATCCCAAGATGTCTTAATGTATTCCTTACCCAACCTTTCATATTTGCCTCCTTGCATTTGTCTGAGGCAATACTGAAACTGAAAAGTACTCACAGGTAATGTTATTTTGCCATGAATAAGCCATTCTGTAGCTGGTTTTTCTGCCACTGTGAATGGTAACTTTTCCAGTTTTTCAATGCTCAGCACTGTATACTTTGCTCCTCTTTGTGCCAGTTCGATCTGTTTATCAGTTAGATTGTATTCTGCAAACAGAGCCGATGTGTTGATGAAACGCCAAGGCACATAGCCCGCTCGCAAAGATTGCAGCGTCCAGCTTAATAACACAATAGAACGTAATTGAGACTGGCCTTGCTGTAACATCGCCAAATCTTGTTCTAGTATGTCGATAGCAGAGGATACAATGCCATCCAATGAATATATTCTGGAGGACAAAGTTATTAACCCATTGTCGACCACAGAGAGTGTTTTCTCTAAATTAATACGATCAAGTTCACGTATTCGTTCTGCAGCCTCCATCTGTGATACTTTCCAAGCTTCATTATAGGCAGCATAAATGCCGGCATATATGAAACGTTTTGACACGGTTTTCTTGGTCCAAGCAAGAATTCCCTAAGGTCTGCGTCCTTTTTAAGTAAGGTTAAGTGTTGTTTCACATCCTGTAGTGTAGACTTATGCAGCCAATCGAGGCATAATTTTCCTACACTGTATGTTGTTAATACCCCCGGATGTTGTCTTTGGACGTATCTTGGGTCTGGCCTATGAATAGTAAAGCCCTGAGTTTTATTCAGGAATCTTTCCTGACAGTTATTCGTGTCTGTGGGCCAGATCAACCATTTTTTCCAATCAGGATTAGATCTGTTGAGTTGTAGTATATTGTCAACTGTCACCACTGCCTGTGTATTATTATCTCTGGCAGGTGTTGGTACAGAAGGTGTGTTCATCTCTTTGATCTTGGCTAATCCAAGACAAGATGTTTGTTGGATGGTTTTATTCAAAAACATTATTTGTTCAGGGATGATGCAGGCTCTAAATAAAGCTTCTATCCCCTGCACTTGCCATTCTTTAGTACCCCACACAGTTTTTGTGTCTATTGTGTCTTTCCAAAAGTCGAAACCCTGTCTAGACAGTTGGGCATTAAATAATGCAGAGTAAATCTGTTTTGTATTTGTTAACATAATTTTCAGTCCTGTCTTGTTTACATTTTTATAGTAAAACATTTCTGGATCAGATGTATTGTAACCTGAAAAATATGGAAACTTGTTGGCAAATGTTTTTGAACTACCGTTTGGTGGTGTAGGACAATGCTCCCATTGGTTAAACATAAACACATTTCTTGGATATGCAGATTTATGCAAATAATGATGACCATAGTGGTTATAACAATACATTTGTTCATAGTCTGATGAACCCTCTAAATATTCATGTTTAGAAAATGCAGCAGATTTTTCTAGGTCAAACATTATGTAATTCACAGTCTCAAAGTCCCAATCATCTGAATAGGTACTGGACGAAATTAGATCATTTAGTGAAATTTTAAACAAATGTGGAATGTTCAATTGTTCCGTCGGACCGAAGATTTCAAAATCTGTTTTGTCCCACACTATACCATCCTGTATAGGAACAGCTGTGATGTTCACTGATGACAAGTCTCTTGCTTCACGATGGGAAGATTTATGAGGTTTCAAAAGTACGTTCACGCCTTTTCCTTCATTATTCACATGGATGTATCTGCCACTTATAAGCACGCTCACAGTTGTTACCAAAGCTAGCCAGAGCAGGAAAACAAAAAGTCCAGATGTAATCCAGAGTTCAATCCATGGAGAAACCAAATACGTTTTTTCAGAAAGTGAAGAAAGTCTTGTACTTGCTGCTTGAATTTGAATGATGCTGGCGTCGTTTCAGGTTCACTCGGATCTTCTGAGAACGTATCAAAGTTAATGAAATAGCCAGAAGCAGTTCTGTCAATTGTTGGAATTGCATCAGGATTTGTAGAAATCACTGGAACCAGTTCATCACTTGCCCCGTTGGTGTAGACAGGTGTATTTGGACGAACTGTTACTTGGTTGTCAAGAGGGATGAGTTCCATAGCGTTGTTGCTTAGTCCTCCATCAGTTACAGTTGAATTCTCGATTGTTATCAGTCTTTCAGTCTGAACCTCTTGGATAGTAGCGAGAGGAGTGCGTCTGCTACTAGGTCGGAGTCCACGAGGCCTACTATTTAGTATTGGCCACATACTGTGGTTTGATGAGGTCAATGGACAGAAATCTTTTCTCCTTTCTTCCAGCAAGGGGCGGCAGAAGTACTGTTCTTGTTCCTTGAACTGCTAGGACATGTACTGGTTGTCTGTAAGAAGGTCCAAATTCTTTCTTGTCTGCAATCTTTTCTCTGACTAGATCCCCAACTTTTGGAATCCAGACAGGCCTTGCTGGGACCGCCGATTTTTCCCCAGTGGTGGTTGGCTGTAGGAATACGTTGCTTTGTTTCGTTCTTAATTTATTGAGTTCCTGTAAAACAGCCAAACGATCTTTGATATCAAACGGGTTATTTTCCACCACTGTGCCTACGTGTTCAAGGTCTGGTACCCACATTCTTGTCCCAAATAGGACTTCATATGGAGTGACCCCCCCTAGAGAACTTCTTGGCAGATTATTCAAAGAGCGTTGAACCCCACTAAGGTGTTTGACCCACCCATCACCCGAACCTAATACCCTAGCTGTTATAGACTGCTTTATGTCCCGGTTTTTCCTTTCCACAACCGAATTTCCCTCAGGATGGAATGGAGAGGAGTACCGCAATGCAACGCCCAGACTGGCCATGGCTTCTTTGTAAGCCCGAGAGCTAAACGCAGGACCCTGGTCAGAATGTAGCGTGCCTATTGCGTATGTGCCGATAAAGACTCGCAAATCTTTTATAACAGTTCGAGCGTCAGCCGAGCGCTGAGGCCATAACCATAGGAACCTAAATTCAGTATTTGTGGGAATGCCTTTGTCCAGTAGGACGCAGGCGCGTAGATAGTCGAATGCTGTCTAACAATGATGTCTGTACTGGGTTGCCGCATTCGCAGCATGGTGTCTGGTGGCTCTCTCGCTGTAATTTACAGTCTAAGCAGTTGTTGATGAATATGTGAATTTCTGTATTCATTCCAGGCCACCAGTACATCTCTTTTAATGTCAAAATTGTTTTAGAGATCCCTTGATGTCACAGACCCTCCCCCAAATGTGTTTCATAAATCAAGGCTGCTCTGCTGCTCCATGTTTGGAATTACCCTATCCCCCACTCCAGGGATTCGAGCAAAAGGAACGTTGTTCGCATCAATTACATAAGAGTACTTGAGTGGAAACTTTTTTGGTAACGCTGCACTGCTGCCTTTGCTTGAAGCATTGACAGCCAACATTATCTCACCGTCTATTTTTGTTTTTGAACGAGTGATCGCAGCTACGGAAGCCGTCTGAACAGCCCCCTTGCGGCTTCGTCAGCCAATGAATTCCTGCAACGTGAACGCCATCACGTTGATGACTCAGTGTGTGGATCACGTGAGCCTTTGGTAGTTCGTTTTTCAACTGAACTACTTGTTCCCAAAGCATTTTGTGCTTTATTGTGCCACCTTTCGAATCTTTGAAACCATTTTCAAGCCAGTTTTGTATATAGTCATTATACGACTGAACACAGTAAAGGAATCGCACACTATTAGTGTGGGGAATTCTCGATCTGTACTTTCAAGTGCCAGTTTGAATGCTTGTAGTTCAGCTCGCTGAGCTGTACAATCTCCTAGAGATTGAGTTTTTGTGACCATAGGTCTGAAGATGCCATTTCGCATGCAACCTTTAACGACTGCACACGCTGCACTGTAAGCTTGCTTACTCCCTGTTGCGGGTTGTGCGGATCCGTCAGTGTAAATTATGAATTCGTACTGATCGAGAGGCAGAATTTCAGTAGGCAGAGGACATTCTTGTTCATATTGCAGGAATGCTTGTGTTTTTAAATCTGTATCAAAAACATATGCAACATCTGTTGCAGCAAGAGAATTAACCCATTGTATCCATCTTGGATGTAATGCGTTAGCATTTGGAATGCTTGCTTTTGTGACCGCTTCTAAAGCTGGTACCGGGTTACGACAATAATGCGTTTCCCTTGGGCTAAGGCTCTTTCTTTTGCTACAGCGGTTTGAACTGCTGTTAGAATTTTTTCAGTTGAACTGAAGCGCATTTCCGCTTGTGTGTACAAATGGGATTTGTATGCGATTGGTATTTTCTCACCCTCATTGAAGGTTAAGTAGGTGAATCCACATTGACCCGAAATTATTCGGATCACCAAATTGCGTTGACTTACGCGTGTTTGTAAGTGATTTGTTGCTAACATGTTAGCCTGGAGTGAACGCAAGATTTCTGTGTGTTCCTGTGTCCAGTTTCTGATCGAAAAATCAGGTTTGATTAATGCGTAGAGAGGTTTAACCCTTTCTGCGTAATTTAGAATGTATGTTCTTCCAAAATTTAGGAAACCCAGGATTGATTGTAAGTTTTTTTGCGTTTTTGGAGGTTGGAGCAGCGTACACTTTTCTAAAAAGTTAGCTGCCAAGCTCTTGCCTTCACTTGAAAGTTCATATCCTAGAAATAGGACATTGAGATGGGCAATTCTGGACTTTTAAAGTTGAACTTGTAGCCCTCAGAGGCGAAACCCAGTATAATGGTGCTCACCCTGTTCAAGTGTTTTTCCAGGTCATCGTCTGTCAGATAGATGTCATCGACATAGGACAATGCCTTATTGTCATAAATTTGTAGTAACTCTGTTACCCTCGCTGAGAATAAACCTGGGCTGTTCTTGAACCCTTGTGGGAGTCGACAAAAGTGACGCTGGGTCCCCATTATGGAGAATGCTGTTAAGTACCTGCTTTCAGGTGCTATGTTTTGACAAAAGAAACCATTTGAGATGTCTAATGTTGTTTTATATTTTTACACACAATGTTATTAATTAATGCTGTGCTATGTGCATTTTGCACTGCAAAAGTTTTAGAACAAGTGTTTAGGTGTCTGTAGTCCAAAACTAGACAATATGTATTGTCTGGTTTGGAGACAGGAAACAAAGGATTGTTCATTGAGGAGGTGCATGTTTCAATCACCCCTTGATATTCAAGTTGATCTAAGATCTCCCTGACCTGTTTTTTAGCTTCTTGCTTTATTGGGTACTGCCGTTGTGCAGTTGGTTCATGTTTCAGATGTATTTTATGTTGAGGTGAGTCCTCATCCCATCCTACATGATTTTTATATAATGCTGGGGCCTGGGCCACTGCCCATTTCCTGGCATATGTATATCTTAGATGCATTGGTATATGGTTGGAGAAGGCGGGCATAATTATGTCCTCGCCATGTGGGCACTCCCTGACAAATTGTGGTGGCCAGTCCTTTTCTGCTAGAAGTATGTCATAGCCCTTTGATAGTCTTTCCCAAAAAGTGCTTTCACCTGTCTAGGTTTGTCTCCCTCCATCCGGAGAGTTATTTCATATAACTTTTGTGGAGTACTAACCCTGGTGTCTACAGTCTCAACTGTGATGTACTCATTCAAGTCCACTATCTCCAGAAGTTCCTTCAGGTTCTGGTGAACTATTGTGACTTCTGCTGCACTGTCCAGCATTGTCTGAGCCCATTCTCCGTTCTTGAGTTGTGTTCTCAGTATTCTCGGCATGTCTGATCTTTAGACCTGCTACTTTCTTTTTGGAGAATTGAGGTTTTACTTTGGTTTTTGGAGCGTGTTTGTCGTCTTTCGATTTCACGCGTTCTTCTCTATGTTCTGATCGTCCTCTTCTTTCCGAAGTCTGTGATGAGATCTGAAAGGGTCGAGAGGAACGTGTATCAGTATCTTGATACCTGTCAGGTTTTCTCAAATTATCCCTATTCCTGAGGTTATACCTCCTTTCAGAGGGCTCCTTTGAGGAGACCTACCTCGGGATTGAGAACGTTTCTCGTTTGATTTTTGTTTAGTAGACTCCCACTTCTTTTTAGAAGATGTAGGAGTTTGTTTAATTGAGTCCTTCTCAGGACTTTCAGATAGCTTAGGTTTCACTGGTCTTCCACCCAAACTATCTCTGCCTAATTCTGCATAAGATTGTTCAATTATTCTGGGTAGCTCAGTTTGATGTTCTGTAACATCAAATTCCCTTAATTTTTGGCGGATCGCCACTGCTGCTGCCTCCCCTTTAATATTAGATAATATTATTGTTGAGACCTGGTCGAAATTTTTCAGTAATTTCATACCTAAATTTAGAGCAGGCTCTGCCCCGTATTCGTTTTGAATTTGTTTCAGGACATCAGGTATTACCGCAATTGACGGAATGCCATGTGTTTTGGTATAGATGGCAGCAAAGACTGAGCCCCAAGTGGTGCAGTCTTCCAGTTGTGGTGTGATCCCCATTGGTAAACTGATTGTCAGTATTCTGTGTTTCTCATACGGGCTAGTATTTGGAAATACTGCTTCGATTTGAGTAATTTTTTGAGCTATCCAAAATGGAATTTGCTCACGTTTTGTGGGCATTTTACCCATGACTGCGTATAGAGTCTGTGGTGTAATTTTTAGTGTATTCCCCTGTTGGGGAGTTGGATTTGGAAGTGTTAATGGTTGCTGGACTGTAAAAGTCCGCATGACATATTGAACCAATTGTCTGTAGTTTTTTCTATTAACTCTGTGAGTTGAGTAAGTAATTCCTCGTCTGACATCTCTTCAATGTCAGGATGAGGTGTGTAGCCGGCTAGAATTGGCCATGTTGCTCCTGGTCTACCTAGTGGACCGAGCCTGGTAATGTTTCTGTGATGTTTTAGGGCGCCTTTAAACCAGAGCTGATGCTCCTGGTATGTTAATGGAATTTCTATATCCTCGAAAGGAATGTATTCCTCTGGTGGTTCATCTTCTTTGTAGAAGTGAAACATGTGTGTTACTGGATTGGATTCAGGAAATATTACCCATGAATAGAATACCTCTGTCTGAAAGGATTCGTGTGCCTCTATCACGAAAACTGCTCTACCGCCTCTTGGTGGTAGGCCATGTTTTATACGTTTTAGAGTGATGGCTCTTCTTAAGTTTGGAGCGATGTCTATAACACCCTCCTCGGTTTCATTTAAACCAGTAATGTTAAAAGCTGCTGCTTGGGCTGGATCAGCCGCAGCTACACCGTTTCCGGCGTCATTGTCGGAGCCAGGCATTTTTGTTTTTTGAAAAATGTAGAACAAGTTTCAATGAAACAAATATTAGGTGCACAATATTTTGGAACACTGTATCCTTCAACGTTGAGCAAACCAAACAGCTAATATATAGGGTACTGCCCTATGTAGCCGTGGTGGATACTTAACCCTGCCCACTCCAGACGTCTTTTGGAGTATATGGGTAGGGGTCTCTTGAGAGAAAAAGCACGGCTGAGTTACTCAGTATCTAACGTTGAATTACCGCCTTACCAAACCGTTGGGCGCCATGTAGTGTAGCTCCTATTTCCCTAATAGGCTCTGCGCATTGGAATAATATATCCTATAGGTTTGACATAGGACTACGGTCAGTATGTCCCTATCGAGTATATTAAACTTAATTACTTGTGCCAGCTAGCTCAGAGGCCACTAGAAACTCATTGACAACAAGAAGGGAGTAGTTTCTGGCAGCCGCAAAACATGACCACTGTGTTTCCCTTTAGAATCAGAACATGTCCCAGAGTCGTGGAAACAATAGATAACTATTTCACTCAGCTCAGTCGTGCATGCTTAGTTTTCTCCAAGTTACACAGAAAGAAATAGACGGGCGTTTCAATAAAAGATTTATTGAACAGTCTTGTTTCTGGTGTAAGTAAAATGTGCTGTTACGATCACAAGACAGTATGCGAGATAAATAATGTACAGTGTGTGCAGTAGAAATAAATAATACTGCGA
This sequence comes from Calotriton arnoldi, assembly GCA_963921515.1. Lineage (NCBI taxonomy): Eukaryota > Metazoa > Chordata > Amphibia > Caudata > Salamandridae > Calotriton > Calotriton arnoldi. The sequence goes on from CAWUFW010012750.1 coordinate 511,143, forward strand.
GAGCATTATCTTTTAGTACATATGCTTTTACATAAATAACACAGACTAAAAATGCGAGTACTCATACGATGCGTTTCTAATCTAGTTCTACCCCAATGTACCTAACCTAACCTAGGTATAGGACGAGGTATGAAGTAGGTGAAGTATTCCTTACTATGGTATACTAAGAGTACGCTAACCCCAGTATGCCTAGTATGCCAAGAGTCCCTCTAGGTTCTTGTCAGCTCCATACCTGAAGAATGAGAGAGGTAGGAATCTCTTCGCCAGACTCGAACTCCAACACCCCGCAAGGGAAGTTAGATCACTGGAAGTGGGACTCTCTGCGTGCAGGGATGACAGCGTCTTCTCAGTGCGCCAGGCCGGGAAACGAGCTCCTCTGAAGTCGAGGTCTCCTCTGGTTTACAGGGGCTAGGGAAGGTATATTTATACCTGAGAGCACCTAAGAATGTTAGTATTGACGTGAGTCGGACAGCGAAAGACGTCATGAATGAACCCCTAAGGAATAATGGTTCATGCATAATATATGAGTCCTTGAAGAAATCAATAGTCCTGGACTAGGGAAACTCCCGCAGCCTAAGGGTCTGTTCTTCATGAACTCGTTGTGACGTTAGGGTGGACGGATGTCAGAAACCATGCCTGTATTTGGAGTGCACGGTTTAATGCCTAAATAAGGGCTGGGATTTTATGCCTATATAAGGGCAGGGCGAATTGTGCCTATATAAGGACATGATACTGGAAAGCCTAAGAGGAATACAACAGTGGTACTGGTAGTGGTGGAGGTATTGGTGGTAGTGTTGTTGTTGTTAATAAAACAGGCTTTTGAAAACAACCCGTCAGGTGGCTTTAGTACAGATGTCATGTAACACAGATGTGCTGTTGTCAGCTTCAGCCCATTAGCACACGATTATGTGCTACCTGGAATTCACATGACTTAGTTCGCAAATAATTTTTAATTCCATTTTACTTTAGGGGGGTGTTGAAAAAGACACGAGATAATGCCGGGTTGAAGTGATTGAAAGCAGGCGTCCGTGTTACGGGTCGGCCGTGCTGCTTAAAAAACACAAGCATTTGCAATGCAATAGGTCTCGCATTTACGCGAGGTTAAGCTATTGGCATTGTAAATGACAATGCCTTTTATTTATGTTTTAAAAACGAAAACAAAAATAAAAGGCATTATAAAAGCGAGACCTATTGCATTGCAAATGCTTGTTAGATTAGTGAGTAGAAACGCTCCCTTTCGGCCCGCGCGGCAAATTAATTAAATAAACAAGCGCAGCCACTAAAGTTAAAGCGGACCGCGCTGCAAATAAAAAAAAAATAGTGCTTACCGACTTATGAAGGAGACCGTGTAACGCCACAAGTAAAAGATCCAGTCCTCATGGGAGGTAACAAATGGCGACAGGGCGGTAACAAGGAGGGACTAACAAGCCTCATTATCAATCAGAAACCAGCATTTACCAAGGACAATGACACCAGCCAATCAAAAATATGGGCGGAGAGAAGGCGAGGCTTCCACAGCATACTCGACTACTGCATGCCTCGCAGAGCGAGCAGCGCATGTGAGGCATGCGCTGCTTTGTGGAAAACTAGCTGCAATGGTTGTTAGCATCAGCTGAAGCCATTTTGTTTTTGGCAGCCATTTTAGTTAGCCATGTGCTCGCCATGTGCTTTCTCCCTCTTCACTGTTGCCTGCTCTTGTATTTCACTTGAGTCAGGAACTATAATTAACTCTTTCAGTACTTAGCCAGAGCACTGCACATGCTCAGAAAGGTCTAGCTGCTAGAATGCACCTGCTCTTAGAGTAACTGTCAGGCTATTTGAACTAATGTCAGCAATATTGTAAACCCTCCCACTCTGTTGACTAAGCAATTCTTATGTATCCTTATATGTAACTAGCTATTCATGTGTATACTTGTTCCGCCTCTTTTTGAGTCTACATGCGAACTCAGCGGTAAACTGGGCATAAAAGACCCAGGATCTTTGTACTCCTTAGACTGTCTCCTACAGTGGCCTGCGGGTACTGTATTGACACAGTCTCCCTTATGTGAGGTTAATAAAGTTGTTATTTTGATATTTCAGCTTCCGTGCCAATCTCTTCTTTGTTGGTTTAAGGACCAGGTGCATCAGTGAACCCCTAAAAAGGTTTTTTTTCTACAAATTGGCGCCGAACGTGGGACTCATCGGAGACGCGGCTATCCAAGGGAGTGGTCTTGACGGAAGACAGGAATCTACTGAGGAGGTACCCTGCATGGAGAGACCCTTTGTCTTTGCAGACCAACGTGTTTTCCGGTTTTCCCGATCTGACCCTCCAGGTGTTGGCCGCTCCCGACTGAGATCTTCTTTGGTGTGAGTATTTTAAAACGACTGTTAGGTCACTCAGAACTTGGCAGGTGGAGGTTGGAGACTTTGGTTTGGTAAGGTTGCTGTAGCAACACTTTTGTTTGGATTAGCTTGGCCAAGATATTGGTTTGTTTGTTTGTTTGCTGCAGCAAATGAAGGCAGGTAATGAGGAGATTTTTCTCTAACTTTGAAAACTTGAACGGCACACATTGTGTTAAGTGTCACTTGGAGTATAATATTATATATGCTATAATATTCTTGGCATGCCTGCTCCTAGCACACTTCGTAGAAAGTGTTGCTGTCTTGGAGGTACCAATATGGATTTAGGAAGTACTCAGCTGACTCCCCTAAGAGGGGATACCTAAATGGGTTTAGGTATATTAAAAAATGGTATTTCTTCCATGATGACTAGTACACTATGGAATAAATATATATATGAAAAGGATCCTGATCTGCGCACAACTGGTAATTTGGTGTATTATTGGAAAAGGTTTTGAGGCGCGAGCCTGTCTTTTTTGAACATGGCAGTCTTTTGGCTGTCTACTTGTCTTGGTGTAATCTCTGTACCTTTTTTTTAGAGTCCTTTCGTTTGTAAATATGACTTACAATTGGTATTTACAAATGGTTTGGTTTGAGTAGTCTGTGGGCTGTCTCTTGCTTTTGTCTTAAGTGTTGATTTGTGGGTTAATTGTTTTTTTGAGTGTCCATGTGGTTGTGGGTTGACACCGGTGGTGCTGCTTGAAAGTACTTGTTTCAGTAAGTAGTGACTATGTTTTTTGTGTGAGAATGGCTTGCTTTAATAAGCAGTGTTGTGTGTTCTGAGTGTGTGGCCCCCCTTCTTGAAAATGTCTGGAATTAGCTCAATTTGGTTTTTTGTCGTCATTCTGTTATGCAAATGTCATTGAAAGAACTACATTTTAAAATTCAAGGAATGAATTATGTAACATATGCTAAATAGCTGCACGCTACCATTAGAAGTAAAACAGTAACAGAATATAGATGTGTAAATATTGCCACAATGGTAAAGAGACATTAGAATTAACACTCAATAGGGAAAAAATAGGCCTCATAGAAAGAAAAAAAAACGAATTTGTGTGCTTTGTATAACTAAGACTGAATATAAAATGTTACAGCATTATCCTTAAGGTATTAATATTAAAAGGCATTAACATCATCTGAGTAATTGGTTGCTGCTGAAATAAACGCGCCTTTTTTTCACATTTCAAGACGATAGATTTGTGCCGGCTTGGAATGCCTGTGTTTTAAATAGACAGCACCGTGCTCAAATTTCCAGCACCAGGAAAAGAGCTTTTAAAACAGCTGTTCAAAGCTGTCTGTACCGAAGGAAGCTGTCTGTCAAAACAGACGGAGATCAAACTTTTTCAGGACATTACAATACAGCAAAGGGTTTTTCTCCTGAAAAAGGCGTGGAAATCGAGGCTTGCTGGTCGTAAAAGCACAGCTGAGTAAACAACACATGGCTATGCCCGGCCACAAGCTACAGATCCAGCATGTGCGTTAAAGACTACTGATTTTAAAAGTTACAAATACAGCTTCATTATTTTGGATAAAATAGAAAGGATTAAAAGCAGGGATTTTCTTTCTTGTTGCTTTTCTAAATAAGCATATCTGTAGTTCTGATGGTAAATAATTACTGCCCTTTAAAAAGTGCAACAAACTATTTTATGTTTCAGTACAGCTTCTGTGCTTAGTGTTATAAATACATGCATTTAAAGGCAAAAGGAAAGGAATGAGGCTTGCTTTTCATATGTGGAAACATTAAAAGAGTTAGTGATCATTAAAAAAAAAATTATTAACAATAATTGCACTAAAAATCGTTTTTTCTTTTTGATCTTTATAATGTCTAATGATCCTACTGTGACAAATATATAAGCTCCTAGCATCACAGTTGAGTTTAAGCAGCACTTTACCACAATATGGGGAGAGAAATGTGCAATTTCACTTTACCCAGGCATATAAAAACTTATTTTATAAGGGTGTACCTTATACATTTCTGACCTCCCACCCCTGGGATATCTAGGGGAGACCCTGGGGGTCCCTAATATGCCACAACATTGTAGGTTATTCATTTTTAAGTGCCCCTACCACCAAAGTTGAGTTTGGGCACAATTTACTTTTTAAAAGAAGTCCTGGCACCCAGGGCTGTTTTCAAACTGATCTCAGATTTCAGCAGTGCACACATGCAACTGCAGAGCAAGCAGCTGGCCTCTAAACTGCTAGAAAGCACATCACACACTGCACACGAATAAAAATAAGTATAAATTAAGCCAGCAAGAAGTTACATCCTACCTTTAAAATTATTAGCTCACAGGCACGGAATAGGACTGCTTTTCAGCTGTGCTTCTTCAGAGTTACTTTGAATTGGAAACCGCATGGAAATAGCCTTGCACAGAAATGGGACAACAGGTTTAAAGGGCAGAGGTCGAGTTTTGTATTTAGCAGACCAGCAAAATACCCACAAGGGAGGGGTTTTTCTAATAGGTTTGCTTTGGCACTTCGACCTCGGAAAAGATTCTGAAGGAAGGGATGACAGCGCAGAGAGAAAGAGAAGCTTTGCTTATTATTTTTGGCAAAAGACTAGGCAGGTTTTGCGCAGTCATAAGAAGCAAAGGAAAGGCAGTACCGTATGTGGGCCCTGTGTAGAGCATAGCTCTGCCATGTATATAGAAATAATGCTTTTAGTTTAAAGATTACTGTGCAAAGGCTACAATAAGGAGGCAATGAAATTCAGTTTGCATTCATGCGCCCTCATGTTACACTAGTACAATTGCTAAAGGAATTGGTAGTTGGTTATTAATGTTTTCTAGTTAGCTAAATGTGCTATTTACCTCCTACAAGTTTGTTTGTGCCCAGCTGCCAAAAATAGGGGTAAATAGTGTCGACAGAAGGTCACCTGTTTCAGGTCACCTGCTGTCGAATGAGGGGAAGAGATTAGGGAGATTAGCTCCTGGTCAAATTAAGGGTAACTACAATTAAGTAATACATTGTCATTTTTCTTGATTTATATGCTCTCTCTCTCTCTCTCTTTTTCTCACTCTCTCTTGAGCCTGTCTAAGTTGTCTAGGAACGGCCATGAGAAGTTTAATTGGCTATTCAGTAATACTGTTTTAAAATTGTTAAGATTCATAAAATGAATAACAAATACGCCATGTTACTGCCCATCCTGTCTGATGACATTATGAAAGGATGAGTAGTCTAGATTGATGTTCCCTTATTTGACCTTTAAAGGGGAACTATATGTGGGTAGTGTGAGAAAGTGCCATCTTTCTTACATGGTATGCCCCCACTTTTTGCTGAATGGCTGATGTACTTTGACTGAGTGTGCCCTGGGCTCCTGCCAACCAGGTACCCAGGGCCTGTGTTCCTTCCCTAAAATTGCATTGATACCTACACCCAATTGACATCCCTGGCCACAGGTCAGCCCCTGGTAAATGGTACCATGGGTACCCAGGGCACTGTGACCAGGGAAGGCCCCTAAGGGCTGCAGCACTTGTTGTGCCACCCTTGGGGACCCTGCACCTTTACACACACACACTGCCTTTGCAGGCTGCGTGTCTTGGTGCAGAACAAAAGTGAAGAGTCGACATGGCTCACATCCCTGTGTGCCATGCCTACAAGCCACTGCCCTGGCCTAGGTCAGCCACCCCTCTAGCTGGGTGCACTATGCCAGTGGTGAGGGCATAGAGGCATGAGCCCTGTGCTCCTACAGTGCCCAAGTCCATTCTTGGGCATTGCAAGTGCAGTGCTGCCATTAAGAGTATATGGTGCTGGGAGTCTGTCATTACGAACTCCACAGCACCATAATGGCCCCACTGAAAACTAAGAAGTTTGGTATCAAACTTCTCAGCACATTAAACCCCCACTGATGCCAGTGTGGGATTTAATGTAAACGCACTCCAGAGGGCATCTTAGAGATGCCCCCTGAAACCAACCCGACCTCCAGTGTCCGGACTGAGTGGCTGCCCAGGCTGCCACCACCAGACATGTTTCTGGACCCCTGGGTCGAGAGCCTCTGCTCTCAGGGGCCTGAAACAATGCACATCCTGGGACGAGGTGCCAAAGCCTCCTCCCCAGGATGGGCAGGGGAGCTTCAAAGGCCTGCCGCCTTTGGAGTTTCCCCAGACCATTTGCTGCTTCCAGCAAACTGGTCCCCACTGGTTCTACCCCCACTCCTGGCGGGAGAACCGGCGGGAAAACCAGAAGCAGGAAATGGGTTGTGCCCACCTCTGCCAACTCCACCCCTAAGGTGGGGGAGGCGAGGTGAAGCACAAACTCGAGTCCCCGCCATCTTGAGGATGGGGGACCTGGCCAACCAGGGACAGGCTCCTGCCCCCTCCCACTGGAGAGGAACAGAATAGGGGGTGTACCCACCCCAGGGAAGGGACCCATTGGTCCCTGCCCTTACCTACCTGTAACCACCCCTAAATTTAGTATTTAGGGGCTCCCTGAACCTTCCTTCCGGAGTTCCCAAATCCGAAAACAAGAAGAGAAGACGAAGCAAGAAGACCAGCCGTGCAGCTGCTAAAAAGGAGGCGACAACAACTGACTTGGCCCCAGCCCTACCGGCCTGTCGACCTCTGAACCTGCTCCTGCGGAATCCCGGCCTCAGCAACCTCACAAACCCCGGAGGACCTGACTTCTGTGCTACAGCCTTCGACCCAGGGACTCCCACGAGCAGTGGAACTGCTCAAAAGAAAACCTACCAAAGACCCGGCCCTGGCACGGAGCCGCGAAACCTGCACACTCTGCACCCGCCGAGTCCAGCCTGTGCCTGAGTGACCAGAGACCTCGAGGACGTCCCCCGGCGATTCTGACCTGGAATCCAGTGGCCAAGGACCCTCCTCGACGACCCAGACGACGCCTGCAGCCTCAGGACAAGGGACCCCTCCAACCGCGACCAGCAGGGGGTAAGATTTCCCGACCTCAAAAGACACCCCTGCACCCGGCGCCCCACGGCCCCTTGTGCCCAACTCCTGGGTGTCTACCTATCCTCCAAGACCCCAACTTACCTCCTGAAGTGTTGGTCGTCCCTGAAGAATCACCGTCCCCGAGCCTGCAGCCTTTCTTCACCTTTCACGACCTCTATTGTTTAACATTGAGCGCCCGACGGCTCAAAAGCACCCTGCACCCAGCCGCCCGAGTGCCCCTGGAAGTGCAACCTCTATCCTAACATACTTCCCTACTTGCCCTGAGCAAGTGACCAGGAGCCCAGCTCCCACAGTCGCGTGGCCTGCTTGCCAGCAGCCACCAACCCGGGGCCCCCGCCTGCCATAGGATAACATTGGGCCTTCTCACTCTGCACCCGGCCGCCCCTGTGCCGCTGAGGGTGTAAAAACTGTACTTACCTGATCCTGGGGACCCCTGAGTCTTACCCAGAACCTTAACCCTGCCAGTCAAGTACTTACCCGAAATCCGATAACTCACTTTTCTTCCATAGGGTTCCATTGACTGGTTTTCTGCGAAATTTCTTCTAAGTGTGGAGTTCTGAAACTTTAGAATATTCACCAAAAATCAACCGAGTCACGAAAACGAAAATACTCACCTAGTATTAGAAGGGGCCTCAGTGCTGGACCCGAGTGCCCAACACTGGCCCTAAAAAGTAATCGCAACGTTACTTACCGCTAACTCACTTTTCTTTCATAGGGATCCATTGACTGGTTTTCTGTGAAATTTCTTCGAAGTGTCGATTTCTGTATTTTACAAATATTCTTTAAAAATCGTACAAACTACAAAAACGTAATTACTTACCTGTTTTAAGTAATGTCCCAGTGCTGAACCTAGGAGTCCAGCACTGGATTACAAAAGTAACGTAAACATACTTTGCTTGCACACTGTATTTCCTTTCATAGGATAACATTGGTAATTTTACCCAGAAAAGTTTCTAAGTGTCAGCTTTTGAAATATAGTAATATTCTTCAAAAATCACTACAATAACCAAAACGCTTTTTCTTACCTGTTTACAGGAAGTGTCCCAGGACTGAATCCAGGATCCAGTCCTGTGGTTAGAAAAGTGCTCTGCAAAGTAATCAATTGTAATTAAGCATAATTTTCCATTGAGCTCAATGTTGCATTGAATTTGACCCTGTGTTGCCTCTTGCACCAACTGTGATAACCACTATCAAAAAAGTCTACTGCCTATCTGTAAGGTGAATAACCAAAGCATCTCATACTGAGAAAGTATATTTTGATCCTATTGTTGGTTCTAAAATAAAACAAGCATATATTTTTTTATATACAAACCATTGGCCTAGAGTTCAGTTCTTGAGTGTGTGGCTTCATTTGCTGACTGAGTGTGTACAACAAATGCTTTACACTGTCCTCTGATACTGCCTTACTGCTCGACCAAGCTACCACTTTGGAGAGTAAGGTTATATCTAACTTTAGCCTCTGTCAACCCTCTGGGGACTGTGGACTCTGTACACCCTGAACCTTACTTGGGTACAGTATATACAGAGCCACTTTCCTACATTGGTGGATCAGCGGTGGGATACAAACTTGCATTTGTTGGACTACTTGGTTACCATCTGATCACACGACAGAACTCTTAAATTGCCTTTAGAATTCTGATTTTTTAATTGGCATTTTTTTTACCAAATTACTAAAAGTCTTGTTAGGGCCTTGCTTAAGTCCCTGTAGCATCTTAGAAAATAAAAAGTCACTATAGCCAAGGTTAGAGGGGTTAGAATTTTTTTTTTTTAAATGTCTCAAGACAAGAACCCAGCTATTAGTGAAGATAATAATGACATACAGGAACTGGTTGAGGAGCTCGACCTCACCCCTTATCTTCATTTGTCTTTCAAAGAGATAAGGTCCTTATGCAAACTTAAAGATATACCAATGGGCCAGCATCCAACCAAACAAGGGCTCCAGGAGCTCCTGGCTGAGTATGCTAAAGCCCACCCCTCTGAGCATGGTGATGACCCAACAGAGGAGGAAAGGAATGAGGAGGATGGGGATGGTAACCCACCTCCATCACTTCCTAGGGAAGATAGGGTCCCTGCACCCTTAACTCCAAGAATAGACCTCTGGGGACCTAGGGGCCACCTAGGTGGTCCTGGTCCCAGAGAGGACACTGAGGATAGCCTCAGTGAGGAGGACAACTTGTTAGCAAGGTTGGCCAAACGACTGGACCTAGAGACCAGACTCCTGGCTCTAGAGAAGGAAAGACAGGAGATGGGTTTAGCACCCATCAATGGTGGCAGCAATACTAAAAATAAGGATAGGGAAGAAACTTCTGAACCTAAAATCCCCAAAGGGATTGTCCCTAAGTTTGAGGAAGGTGATGACATCACCAAATGGTTCACAGCCTTTGAGAGGGCTTGTGAAATAAGAAGAGTAAAGAAACCTCTGTGGGGGCACTCCTGTGGGAACTGTTCTCTGGTAACTGCAGAGACAGGCTTCTGACCCTCTCTGGGCCAGATGCAGGGTCCTATGACCTCATGAAGAGTACTCTGATTGAGGGATTTGGGCTCACTACTGAGGAGTATAGAATTAGATTCAGGGGGCTCACAAAACCCAGACCCAGTCCTGGATTGACTTCGTGGACTACTCAGTAAAGACACTGGATGGCTGGTTAGCTGGACATAATGTGCATGATTTTTTCTGGACTTTACAATTTGTTTATGAAGGAACACATACTAAGTAATTGCACAAATGAAAAGTTGCATCATCATTTGGTAGACCTAGGTCTAATTTCTCCCCAAGAATTGGGAAAGAAGGCAGACCACTGGGTCAAGACTAGGGTGACAAGGACAACCACTGGGGGTGACCAAAAGAAGGTGGTCACCAAACCCCCCAGGGGAAAGGTGGTGAGAATCCCCAAGATAAAAAGTCTGAGTCTTCCAAAGGGCCCCAAAAACCTGTTCAGGGGGTGGGTCCCAAACTACTCCCTATGTGCCTCAACCCTATAGGGGGAAGAACTTTGATCCCTTGAAGGCCTGGTGTAATAACTGTAAGAAGTCAGGACACCTCACTGTAGACAAAACTTGCCCCCACAACAAAGCCCCTAAGGCACCCAGTACAGCTACTCCTGGGGCAGCAAGTTTACAGATGGGATCAGAAGTGTACCCTGAGCAAATCTGGGAACACACTGAGGCAAGTCTGGTCTCCCTAGGGGAAGTGGAATTTGC